>SJYQ01013583.1:71367-115042 GCA_006410935.1 Redunca redunca | reverse complement strand
AGTCTTTATCCATGCTGTACATGTTTGAAGGATACTGATTCTATTACTAAACAATGTAAAGTTCCTCAAAACGCTTTCACACCGCTCTGTGTAATATGTGTAACATAAAACTCATGCTGAGTTTCAAACTAGGCAAGATGATGGCAGGGGTGTGGTGCCTTGCTTGCTGAGAGTTTATGATACACTGGAAAATGAGATACAGTCATTTCAAATGGTGAAGAGAGAGTCAGGCCCTGGTTCAGCCTCTGAACACATATCAAAACCCGAGACTTCCCTGGTGATCCAGCGGTTAAGAATCTGCTCTGCACTGCAGGGGACGTGGGTTTGATCCCTAGTCAGGGAACTAAGATCCTACCTGCAGCAAAGTAAGCCCCAAGCCACGACTAGACAATCCACGGGAAAGATCTCCACATGACCCAACGAAGACCCCCCAGTACAGCTAGATAAACATTTTAAAAAACAAAACAAACCAAAACCAAACCAAACAAACATACCAGAAAAAAAACACCCACAGTCCTCATAACAATCCTAAGAATCGGGTCCTGTTGCTAGTCTCGTTTTATCCAGGCTTTCTAACAGCAGAGCCTACACTGTTTATTTTTGTTTTTAGCTTTCTTGAGGTATAAATGATACCCAATAAACTACATGTATTTAAAGCAGGTGATACAGTAACTTCTGATACACATACATGTGAAACACCGCCATGATTAAAATAATGAACGTATCCATCACCCAAAAAGCTTTGTTGTCCCTCTGTCATCCCCCTTTCCTGACCAAACCGTAAACAATCTGATCGATCCCGATAGATTAGTTTGCCTTTCCTGGAATTTTATATAAATGTAATTATACATTAAGTTTTTAACACAAATTCTTTGCTTCAGATCTTTTGTATGATCTGCTCATGTTACTGTGGATATCGATCATCTGTTCCTTTTATTGGTTAAATGACAGTCCACTGCACAGATGTGTCATTATCTGTCTGTGTATCTGCCTGCTGATGGACCTTTGTGATTTTTCCACTTTGGGGCTACTACGAATAAAACTGTTAAGAACGTCTATATTTATGACTTCATATGGACACATGCCTTTATTTCTCCTGGAAAAATACCTAGGAGTGAAGTAACTGAACCACATGGCAGATGTATGCAGGTACACTTTTTAAGAAACTATCTAACTGTTTTAGAAACTGTTGTACTACATTTAGACCAGTTTCTTTACATCTTTTCCAATATCTGGTATTGTCAGTATTTTTAATATTTTACCATTTTAATTCATATGCAGTAGTATTTCATTGTGGTTTCAATATGTATTTCCCTAATAATGCGGAGCTCCTTTTCATGTACTTTTTTTTTTACCATCCATCAAATATCTTCTTTATGAAGTGTCTGTTCAAATGTTTTGCACATTTTTATTGGGTTGTCTGTTTTGTAATTATTGAGTTTTGACAGTTCTTGCTTAATTACTGCTTTTTATTTTTCTTGCCTTACTGAACTGCTTCGGGCCTCTAGCATAATGGCAAGTACTGCAATAAGGACAAAGAATATTAGAAATAAGACCTCTTAAATATACTCATTACAATGGTTAGAACAATATATATACTATCCTGTCAGTGGTGGTGTGACGTTTTCACAGATGATCAAATATACCACAACTAACAAATGGGACCTATTTAAACTTAAAAGCTTTTGCATAGCAAAGGAAACCATCAACAAGATGAAAAGACAACCCTCAGAATGGGAGAAAATATTTGCAAATGAAGGAACAGACAAAGGATTAATCTCCAAAATACAGAAGCAGTTCATTCAGCTCTATATCAAAAATAATAACAATAATAATAACCCAATCAAAAAATGGGCACAAAGCCTAAAGAGAAATTTTTCCAAAGAAGACATGGATGGTCAATGAACGTGAGAAGATGCTCACCACTGCTCATTATTAGAGAAATGCAAGTCGAACTACAATGGGATACCACCAAATAGCCATCATCAAAAATCTACAAACCTGGACTTCCATGGGGATACAGTGGCTAAGAACCCCCCTCCCAATGCAGAGTACGTGGGTGTGCATCCCACATGCCTTGGAGCAACTAAGCCTGTGTGCCACAACTACTCAGCCAGAGTTCTGCAAATAATGAAGCCTGTGCACTGAGAAGCTATGATCCACAGCGAGAGAGGCTACCACCACGAGAAGCCCATGACCACGAAGAGCAGCCCCTGCTCACTGCAATTAGAGAAAGACCACTCGCAGCAACAGACTCACAGCAACTGAAGATAAAATTAAACCAATAAACTTCACTGCGAAATTAAAAATCTACAAATCCCTAAGTGCTGCAGAGGATATGGAGAAAAGGGAACCCTCTTGCAGTACTGGAATGTAAATTCATACAGCCACTATGAAGAAGAGTATGGAGGTTCCTTAAAAAGTTAAAACCAGAACTACCAGCAATCCCACTACTGGGCATATACTCTCAGAAACCCATAATTCAAAATGACATATGCAACCCAAAGTTCACTGTAGCACTTTTTACAATAGCTAAAGACCTGGAAGCAACCTAAACGTCCATCCATAGATAAAGATGTGGTACATACATAGAATGGAACATTGCTGTTTAGTTGCTAAGTTGTGTCTGACTCTCCAACTCGAGAAGGAACAAAGATGCTGAGCCAAACAGGAAATAATGCCCAGCTGTGGATGTGTCTGGTGGTGAAAGTAAAGTCTGATGCTGTCAAGAACAACACTGTATAGGAACCTGCAATGTTAGGTCCATGAAACAAGGTCAATTAGAAGTGGTCAAAAAGGAGATGGAAAGAGTGAACCATCAACATTCTAGCAATCAGTGAACTAAAATGGACTGTAATGGGTGAATTTAGCGCAAATGACCATTATATCTACAACTGTAGGCAAGAATCTCCTAGAAGAAATGGACTAGTCCTCGTAGTCAACGAGAGAGTCCGAAATGCAGTACTTGGGTGCAAACTCAAAAAAAAAAAAAAAGGAAAGATCTCTGTTCATTTCCAAGGCAAATCATTCAATATCACATAATTCAAATCTAGGCCCCAAACACTAATGCCAAAGAAGCTGAAGCTGAATGGTTTTATGACGACCTACAAGACCTTCTAGAATTAACACCAAAAAAAGATGTCCTTTTCATCACAGAGGACTGGAATGCAAAAGCAAGAAGTCAAGAGATACCTGGAGTAACTGGCAAGTTTGCCATTGGAGTACAAAATGAAGCAGGGCAAAGGCTGACTGAGTTTTGCCAAGAGAACACACTGGTCACAGCAAACACCCTCTTCCAACAACACAAGAGACAACTCTACACAGGGATGTCACCAAATGGTCAATGCTGAAATCAGACTGATTATATTCTTTGCAGCCATACAGATGGGAGACTGTATACATGGAGACGCCCCATACAGTCAGCAAAACTGAGACTAGCTGCTGACTGTGGCTCAGACCATGAACTCCTTATGGCAAAATTCAGACTCAAATTGAAGAATGTAAGGAGAACCACTAGGCTATTCAGGTGTGACCTAAATCAAATCCATTATGACTAGACAGTGGAAGTGACAAATAGATTCAAGGGATTAGATCTGATAGAGTGCCCAAAGAACTACAGACAAATGTTCCTAACACTGCACAGGACGTGGTGATCAAAACCATCCCCAAGAAAAAGAGATGCAAAAAGGCAAAATGGTTGTCTGAGGAGGCCTTACAAATAGCTGAGAAAAGAAGAGAATTGAAAGGCAAAGGAGAAAAAAAGAAAGATAAACCCATTTGAATGCAGAGTTCCAGAGAATAGCAAGCAGAGATAAGAGTCTTTTAAAGCAAACAATGCAAAGAAATAGAGGAAAACAAAAGAATATGAAAGACTAGAGATTCTTCAAGAATATTAAGAGATACCAAGGGTACAATAAAGAACAGAAACAGCATGGGCCTAACAGAAAAAGAAGAGGTGACAAGACTACACAGAAGAACTATACAAAAAAGATCTTCATGACCCAGATAACCATGATGGTGTGATCACTCACCTAGGGCCAGACATCCTGAAGTGCCAAGTCAAGTGGGCCTTAGGAAACATCACTACGAACAAAGCTAGTGGAGGTGATGGAATTCCAGTTGAGCCGTTTCAAATCCTAAAAGATGCTGCTGCAGAAGTGCTGCACTCAATATCCCAGCAAAGTTGGAAAACTCAGCAGTGGCCACAGGACTAGAAAAGGCCAGTTTTCATTACAATTTCAGAGAAGGGCAATGCCAAAGAATGCTCAAATTACCGCACAGTTGCACTCATTTCACATGCTAGCAAAGTAATGCTCAAAATCCTGCAAGCTAGGCTTCAACAGTATGTGAACGAAGAACTTCCAGATGTACAAGCTGGATTTAGAAAAGGTAGCGGAACCACAGATCAAACTGCCAACATCCGTTGGTCATAGAAAAAGTCAGAGAATTCCAGAACATCTATTTCAGACTATGCTAAAGCCTCTGACTGCAAAGATCACAATAAACTGAAAATTCTTCGAGAGACGGGAATACCGGACCACCTGACCTGCCTCCTGAGAAATCTGTATGCAGGTCAAAAAGCAACAGTTAGAACTGGACACGGAACAACAGACTGGTTCCAAATTGGGAAAGGAGTACTTCAAGCCTGTATATGTCACCCTGCTTATTTAACTTGTCTG
Source organism: Redunca redunca (assembly GCA_006410935.1). Lineage (NCBI taxonomy): Eukaryota > Metazoa > Chordata > Mammalia > Artiodactyla > Bovidae > Redunca > Redunca redunca. The sequence goes on along the minus strand of SJYQ01013583.1, from coordinate 110,363 downwards.
CAGAGTGCATCATGTGAAATGCCAGGCTGGACGAAGCACAAGCTGGAATCAAGATTGCTGGGAGAAATATCAATAATCTCAGACAGGTAAATAAAATCACCCTAATGGCAGCAACGGAAGAGGAACTAAAGAGCCTCTTGATGAGGGTGAAAGAGGAGAGTGAAAAATCTGGCTTAAAACTCAACATTCAAAAAACAAAGATCATGGCATCTGGTCCCATCACTTCATGGCAAATAGATGGGGAAACAGTGGAAAAAGTGAGAGACTTTATCTTCTTGGGCTCCAAAATCACTGTGGACAATGACTGCAGCCATGAAATTAAAAGACGCTTGCTCCTTGGAAGAAGAGCAATGACAATCCTAGACAGCATATTAAAAAGCAGAGACATTACTTTGCTGACAAAGGCCCACAGTGTCAAAGCTATACTTTTTCCAGTAGTCATGTATGGATGTGAGAACTGGACAATAAAAATGCCAAAAGAATGGAATGCTCAAGTGGCCAAAGAATGGAAGCTTTCAAACTGTTGTCTGGAGAAGACCCTTGAGAGTCCCTTGCACAGCAAGGAGATCAAACCAGTCAGGAAATCAAACCTGAATACTCATTGGAAGGACTGATGCTGAAGCTCTAATATTTTTTGGCTACCTGATGCAAAGAGCCGACTCACGGGAAAAGACTCTGATGCTGGGAAAGAATGAAGGCAAAAGGAGAAGGGGACAACAGAGCATGAGATGGTTGGATGGCATCAACTCAATGGACATGAGTTTGAGCAAGCTCCAGGAGCTGGTGAAGGACAGGGAAGCCTGGCGTGCTGCAGTCCACGGGGTCGCAAAGAGCCGGACACGACTGAGCGGCTGAAGAACAACAATACAAAGGAGAAGTGAAACCAGGCCGTTTGTAGTGATATGAATGGACCTTCATACAGGGTGAAGCAAGACAAAAACAAGTATCATATGTTACTGAACATAGAGGAAATTTAGGAAAACGGAACAGGCAAAGCTATTTGCAGGGCAGGAAATGGACGCAGATACAGCGAATGGACATGCAGACACAGGTCGGGGGAGGGCAAGGCTGGAACGGACTGCAAGAGCAGCACGCACATGTGCACAACCACGCGTGAGACAGACGCTGCTGGCGAGCTCCCTCTAAATATACACACACACATATACACCACCACGCATGGAACAGACAGCTGCTGGGGCACTGCCTCTAAATACACACACACATATACACCACCACGCGTGAGACAGACAGCTGCTGGGGCGCTGCCTCTAAATATACACACACACATATACACCACCACGCGTGAGACAGCTGCTAGCGAGCTGCCTCTAAATATACACACACACATATACACCACCACGCATGGAACAGACAGCTGCTGGGGCGCTGCCTCTAAATACACACACACACACACACACACACACCACCACGCGTGAGACAGACAGCTGCTGGGGAGCTGCCTCTAAATATACACACACATATACAGTACCACGCGTGAGACACACAGCTGCTGGCGAGCTGCCTCTAAATACACACACACACATATACACCACCACGCGTGAGACAGACAGCTGCTGGCGAGCTGCCTCTAAATATACACACACACATATACAGTACCACGCGTGAGACAGACAGCTGCTGGGGCACTGCCTCTAAATATACACACACACACATATACACCACCACACGTGAGACAGACAGCTGCTGGCGAGCTGCCTCTAAATATACACACACACATATACACCACCACGCGTGAGACAGACAGCTGCTGGCGAGCTGCCTCTAAATATACACACACACATATACACCACCACGCGTGAGACAGACAGCTGCTGGGGCACTGCCTCTAAATATACACACACACACATATACACCACCACGCGTGAGACAGACAGCTGCTGGGGCACTGCCTCTAAATACACACACACACATATACACCACCACACATGAGACAGACAGCTGCTGGCGAGCTGCCTCTAAATATACACACACACATATACACCACCACACGTGAGACAGACAGCTGCTGGGGCGCTGCCTCTAAACACACACACACATATACACCACCACGCGTGAGACAGACAGCTGCTGGGGCACTGCCTCTAAATACACACACACACATATACACCACCACGCGTGAGACAGACAGCTGCTGGGGCGCTGCCTCTAAATACACACACACACACATACACCACCACGCGTGAGACAGACGCTGCTGGCGAGCTGCTGGCGCCCAGGGGCCCTACTCGGCCCTCTGCGACGACCTCGAGGGGGCCTCAGAGGCCCATCGCGACGTCACGGTGCTGTACGTCAGAAACTACCGCCACGCTGTAAAGCGACCATCCTCCTAATACACGCACACACACAGCTAAAGAACAGCTAACTTAGTACTGCCTTCCTACACTCAACAATTCTCTACTGAAAATACACTTGGAAGGCTGAGAAAGCTGCTACAGAAATGGAACAGACACCATGTAAGCAAACCAAAGTATCTCTGTCTCTGTCAGCTTTAACAACGTTTCTTCAGTCAGACAGCTAACTATGTAACCCGCCTAACAAACCAAACGTATAACAATGTGCGGTGTCAGAACACCAACATTTCCTTCCACCTGACTAACGAGATTGGTTACTTGGAAAGCATGTTTATTGAAATCACTGGACTAAGAGTAAAGCTAATCAAATAGGTTTTTGTAACCTTACTTGTGGAAGTAGATTAACTAAAAAAAGAAAGTTTGATCAAAAACAGCTTTCTAAAGATAGTCTTGCCATTAAGCAGAGTTTCTGGTATTTTTCTGTAAATGTTCTAATGTTTCCAAGTATACCTGTGTGCTTTTGTAAAAAAAACATTATTTTCTCCAGAGCTCTTACAAGTATTGGAGACAGCGTAAGGACCAAATCAGGAGAAGAGCAATTCTTTATCTGTTTATCTTTTTTCCAATTTTTGGCCACACGCCACAGCATACAGAACCTTAGGTTTGCCAACCAGGGATCAAACCAATGACCCCTGTTTGGAAAGCAGAATCTTAATCACTCGATAGCCAGGAAAGTCACAACTTTTTACTTTAAAGGTGGCAAAATGTTCATTTTATCAGGCTAATGCCAATTTGAATACTATACTTTGCTGAGTTTTTAGGAAACGGATACAAAATGTAAAATATCAATGGTCATTCTGGAAATGACTGAAAGTCATCTTCAGTTTCTGCTGGAACCTGCAAGGATTCCACAAAGGTTACTCCAGACAGACTGAAAATACTACAGATAATGCTGCGTTTGCAAGCAGTGTGCATGCACTCGGCTGCAGTCATGTCGGACCGTCTGCGACCCCATGGACTGCAGCCCACATGGCCCCTCTGTCCATCAGATTTCCCAGGCAAGTATACTCCTCCTCCAGGAGATCTTCCTGACCCAGGGATCGAACCCGTGTCCCCTGCATCTCCAGCACTGGCAGGTGGATTATTTACCACTGGGCCACCTGGGAAAGCCTAGTAGCTAGTAATAAAGAACAAGTAATGAATGTGTATTACATGTCATACAGAAGAAAAATCAGAGACACTATATAATTCATAAATTGAGCATTTACTCAATACCTACTAGGTTTCAGGCAGTGTAGAGTCAGGGGGGGAAAAAAATAGCAGTCCCCAGGTCTAATATTTGATGAGGGTACAATGAGGACAGAGGAGGTTATAAGAGGAAGAAGGCCTCACAGAGGTGCCTGCTATAATCTAGGGAAGAAAAAAAAAAAATGGTTGCCAAGGGGGAAAAAATAAAACCACTGGATCAAAATAGACCCAGATGGCTGACGACACAATTTAAAAACAGAATCTCCAAAGATAAGCATAACTTTCCACTATCACCTAGGCAGAATAACTTAGCCTAGAAACATAAAAAGAAACCATTTTTTATTAGAAAAAGATACTAATAAATAAACAAAAAAATCTCTAGAACCGAAAGATTAAGATTCAAGTGAAAAACTTCCATGGCAAACACAGAGCATTATAACAGGAACCACAGTAACTACACTCACACAGAACTTACTATGCTCCAGGCACCAAACACTTTACATATATTAACTCACATAATCCTAACCACAATCGTCCAAAGTATTTGCCATTTAATCATTTCACAAACAAGGAAGTTGAGGCTCAGAGAATTAAGCACCTTGCCAAAGTTTAAATAGGTAGTGACAGAGTTCCTGAATGCTCTGACTTGCACCAATAGGTTAGAGGTGTCTTGAAAGCAAACAAAAGGTATCTATAAGACATTTCATAGTTCTATATACAGATGATAACTTTTACTAGAATGATATCAGAATAACCAAGTGAATGAACAAACTGTCAATGTCAAAAATAATGTGCTTTAAATAATATGGATTTTCTAATGCATCTCAATATCAAAAAAACAAACAAGCTGATCAGACAATGGGGAGATCTAGGCAGACTTTTCTCCAAGATGACATACAAATGGCCAAGAGGCCCATGAAAAGATGCTCCACATCACTAATTATTAGAGAAAGGCAAATCAAAACTACGAGGTAGCACCTCATACCAATCAGAATAGACATCAAAAAATCTACACACGCCGAAATGCTAGAGAGGGTGTGAAGAAAAGGGAACACTCTTACACTGTTGAAAGGAATGCAAACTGATACGACCCCTGTGGAGAACAGTACAGTGGTTCCTTAAAAAAACTAATCACAGAAACCACAGAACTACCATATGACCCAGCAATTCCACTCCTGGGCAGATATCCAGAGAAAATCCTAATTCCAGAAGATACACGCACCCCAATGTTCGCTGCAGCACTATTTACAACAGCCAGGACATGGAAGCAACCTAAGTGTCCATCGACAGAGGAATGGATGAAGATGTGGTAAATACACACAGTGGAATGTTATTCAGCTATAAAAAGGAACAAAACTGTATTTGCAGAGATATGAATGGACCTAGAGTCTGTCATACAGACTGAAGTCAGGAAGAGAAAAACAAACATCATATATTAATGCTTCTAGTGGAATCTAGAAAAATGGTACTGATGCACCTATTTGCAAAGCAGAATAGAGACACAGACGGAGGGCACAAACGTATGGACATCAAGGGGGAGAGGGGGTTGGATGGGCTGGGAGAGCGGGATTGACTGTGTCCACTACGACGTATTAAGTAGAACGTGAGGCCTGCTGTACAGCACCGGCGGCGGGGGGCGGGGGGCGGGCGGTACAACCTGTTTGTAGGACATACGGAGTTAAACTTTAAAATGCATTCCAATATTCATTTTGTTGTGGTTTAGTTACTAGTCAGGCTCCTCTGCAACCCCATGGACTGCAGCCCACCAGGCTCCTCTGCCTATGGGATTGCCCAGGCAAGAATACTGAGAGTGGGCTACTGTTCCCTTCTCCAGGGGATCTTCTCAGCCCAGGGATCAAACCTACATCTTGTATATTGGCAGGCCAGTTCTTCACCACTGAGTCACCAGGGAAGCCCCCAATATACATTGCTGCTAAGTCGCTTCAGTCGTGTCTGACTCTGTGCGACCCCATAGATAGCAGCCCACCAGGCCCGCCCATCCCTGGGGTTCTCCAGGCAAGAACACTGGAGTGGGTTGCCATTTCCTTCTCCAATGCATGAAAGTGAAAAGTGAAAGTGAAGTCGCTCAGCCGTGTCTGACTCTTAGCGACCCCATGGACTGCAGCCCACCAGGCTCCTCCATCCATGGGATTTTCCAGGCAAGAGTACTGGAGTGGGGTGCCATTGCCTTCTCCACCAATACACATTCAATTCAGTTCAGTTGCTCAGTCATGTCCAATTCTTTGCAACCCCATGAATGCAGCATGCCAGGCCGTCCTGTCCATCACCTACTCCTGGAGTTCACCCAAACTCATGTTCATTGAGTCGGTGATGCCATCCAGCCATCTCATCCTTGGTTGTCCCCTTCTCCTCCTGCCCCCAAGCCTTCCCAGCATCAAAGTCTTTTCCAATGAGTCAACTCTTTGTATGAGATGGCCAAAGTACTGGAGTTTCAGCTTTAGCATCAGTCCTTCCAAAGAACACCCAGGACTGGTCTCCTTTAGGATGGACTGGTTGGATCTCCTTACAGTCCAAGGGACTCTCAAGAGTCTTCTCCAACACCACAGTTCAAAAGCACCAATTCTTTGGCGCTCAGCCTTCTTCACAGTCCAACTCACATCCATACACGACCACTGGAAAAACCATAGCCTTGACTAGACGGACCTTTGTTGGCAAAGTAATGTCTCTGCTTTTCAATATGCTGTCTAGGTTGGTCATAACTTTCCTTCCAGGAGTAAGCATCTTTTAATTTCATGGCTACAATCACCATCTGCAGTGATTTTGGAGCCCAGAGAAATAAAGTCTGACACTGTTTCCACTGTTTCCCCATCTATTTCCCATGAAGTGATGGGACCAGATGCCATGATCTTTGTTTTCTGAATGTTAAGCTTTAAGCCAACTTTTTCACTCTCCTCTTTCACTTTCATCAAGAGACTTAGGTACAGACAAATACTGTTTGATTCCACTTACATGAGGTACCTAGAATAGTCAAATTCAGAGCCAGGAAGTACGCTCATAGATGCTGGGGACAGGCGTGGGGGGGGGGGGGAAATGGGAGTAATTAATGGGACAGCTTCAGGTTAGGAAGATGAAAAATTCAGGAGATGGATGGTGAGAGTTGTATAACAATGTGAACGTACTTACATGGCACTGAACTGCACAGGTAAATACGGTTAATATAGTATGTTTTCTATTATGTGAATTTTACCATAATAAAAAAACATCTGAAGAAGGTTTTCATGCTGTGTGATTTTTTAAATCAAGAGTCCAGTGAATAAAAGGATGCTGACACTAAGCTGAAGAGCACAGTGCTGCGGGCCCCTGCTGACCTGGTGAGGAATCCACCTGCCGAGGCCGGAGACATGGACTCCACCCCTGGCCTGGGAAGGTGCCACGTGCTGTGGAGCAGCTAAGCCTGTGCAGCACAGCTATTAAGCCTGTGCTCTAGAGCCCAGGAGTCACGAGGCACCACAGTGAGAAGTCCACGCCTCACAGCTCAGGAGTGGCCCCCACTCGCCGCGACCAGAGAAAAGCCTGTGCGGTGACGGAGATCCAGCGCAGCCGAGGCAGGTAAATGCGTCTCCACCACAAGAAGCCACGTGGCGCTCACAGATCACTTATCTGAGAGCAGCTTTAAGTCCCTTAAGCTGCGAGAATAACGATAAGAACCTGGCTGGAGAAAGTACTATATATGAACTATTAAAGCATTTTGAAATTACTTATATGTTATGGAGGAACTAGAGGCTCATGCGGAGAAGGCGATGGCACCCCACTCCAGTACTCCTGCCTGGAAAATCCCAGGGACGGGGGAGCCTGGTGGGCTGCGGTCCATGGGGTCGCTGAGTCAGACACGACTGAGCGACTTCACTTTCACTTTTCACTTTCCTGCACTAGAGAAGGAAATGGCAGCCCACTCCAGTGTTCTTGCCTGGAGAATCCCAGGGATGGCGGAGCCTGATGGGCTGCCGTCTATGGGGTCGCACAGAGTCGGACACGCCTGAGGGGACTTAGCACCAGCGGCAGCAGCAGCAGCAGAGGGTCATGAGCGACAAAAACTGACTGGAAGGACAGGAAAGATTACTCGCAGGAAGTGCAGCATTATTGTTTATGAACTTTGAACACTTTAAGAGTAGTGGAAAATGCAATAAAAATGTAGTGTCAGCCAACAGTGTGAATGACTGTGATTGACAGTATTACCGGCCACTTCCTGAGTACCTCGAAACTATGCAAAGATTTCACATTTCTCACTTGATTTTGAAAGGTGTGTATTAGTATCCATAAACACAGGTGCAGGGCGGTGCAAACCAATGTCAAGTAAGTTGCCTGAGGTCAGACAGAAAGTGGGGGAGCTGAACCCGGTTGTTCTGGTTCCCTCAGAGCCATGTGTCTTGTAGACAGAACAGCATATAAACAACATTTGTAAGCTTCCTTGATACACAGCTCACCGTCTAGAGAAGCTATAATAGGCAAGTTATTATAGTTTGATGTCAAGAAAATTTAGTTAAATAATGTGGGTTTGTAGTGGAGAATTTTTTTTAAAGACCTCAACATCAAAATCTTTAATTGCCATAATTTCTAAACATAAGTTAGCATTTCCATTGCCACTGAGGTCTAATGATGACTCCTGTAAAGGTGCAGAGAGGGAGCCCAAATATGAAAACCACAGTGATGGTGTCTCAAATGAGGTGACAAAGCTTGAGAGCCTAAATAAATAAACCTAAATAAGACTTGTAAAAAACCAAGCAACCATACTTTAGTTGGTGTTTGCTTATTTATCAAAATTCAAACTCCTGTTTCCATTTTCTATTATATAGGGACGTCACTGGTGGTCCAGTGGTTTTAAGAATCTGCCTGACACTGAAGGGGACATGGGTTCAATTTTACTAAAAATCCTAATCGGCAACTCTGACTTCGTGGGTGATCTGGACACAAACTATTTTGCTCGTATTTTCAAGTGCTTCTTTCCATGTTGGCATGCTGTATTTAGTTTAGGGAACAAGTTTAGTGTGGTAAAATCATACAGGATCTTTTTACTGTTATCATTCCCTTCTCAACCTTCACAGGAATCTACGTTCTGATCAAGCATGTCTGTGCAGACACCAGATTGTCCAGCCTCACGAAACTGAGGGTAGGAGGGGAAGGGGACAACAGAGGTGAGATGGTTGCAGGGCATCACCGACTCAACGGACATGAGGTTGAGCAAGCTCCAGGAGACAGTGAAGGACAGGGAAGCCTGGTGTGTCCATGGGTCACCCAGAGTCGGACGTAACTGGGTGGCTGAACAGCAACAACGTGAAATGGGGGCAGTGGAGACCCTGAGCACGAGCACCCTCTACATCACTGTCATTTCATTCGTATTACTACAGGTATGGAAGAATCTTGAGGGTGCGGTGATAATACACATTTAACTATCGTTAAAATACGAATCAACAACAATAAACAAGTTATTACCTATAAATTTGAATAAAAATATTGTTTTTATAAAGTAATGTCTATTTACAAGACATAAAATGTACTATTTTATACACTGTAGTATAACGGAAATGATAGTTCAATGGCCCCTGATTTCTTCTGCAAAGCTATGATTTAATCTTAGAAAATTAACAGCATAATGTGAAAATCTCACATACACAAACTGAGTTTATTTTCAGGTTGCTTCAAATGTTGCATCTGAGTTAAAGCTTGCAGTTTCTTCCAGTTACTGAGTTGCAACTTCGTAACACCTTGTGGCTAGAAGCACAACCACTTAGACCTGACAGCACTGTTAACAATCCTCTGCACTGCGCTTATATGTTCAGACACCAGAACAAATCTGACATTCATACAGGAAATTTTATCATATCCTTTCACAATCCATGTACTGTTTGGCTAAGGTTCAGTAAGAGTACATCTGTACATTACGGCTCTGACTGTACTTCTAAAAGAAACTAATTATAAATAAAACAGTTCATGTATACAGCTATCCAACTTTGCACTGACCCTGAAAAAGAATGCTAACCTCCAAACAATTAGTAAATAGCTGTGAACACCTGCTGTGTAAAAGACATAACTATAAAGAATATAAACATAAATGATCAGAAGACAAAGTCTCTTCCTCCAAAGTGCAGAGTTAAAACACGAGCTCGTGGAAACATGTGGTCTGGCTCCACTCATCCCCATAAACCATCTGTCCCCCGCCCCACCCCATGTCAGTCTCTGAGAGCCGAATCTTTCCTGAATGAACATTGTTAACCCTTGCCCGAGTACAGCATAACCAGGAATGCTGTGGGTGGTGGTGGTACTAGTTTAAGAAATATGGTAGCCATATTTATATCATCAAGTCAAACAATCAACACAATTTGTAGAAACACCTGAAATAAGCTGATACAACCTCAACTTCTGCACCTATGAAACAGCAACAACATTATTAAAGACATCATGCACCATGTGCAAAATTATGTGTAAAATGATGAAGAACATCAACTCAGAATATTACTCGGCCATAAAAAGGAACAAAACTGTGCCATTTGCAGAGATATAGATGGACCTAGAGGCTGTCATACACAGTAAAGTCAGAAATAGACAAATATCATATATTAACGCATACGGGTAGGATCTAGAAAACGGTACAGGTGTTTCTGCAAAGCAGAAATAGAGACACAGATGTAGAGAACAAATGTCTGAACACCAAGTGGTGAAAGATGGGGTGGGATGAACTGTGAGACTGGGAATGACATATGTACCCTACCACGTATCAAACAGACAAGTAACGAGAGCGCCTGCTGTACAGCACAGGGGAGCTTCACTCTGTGTTCTGCAGGGGCCTAAACGGGAAGGACATTCAAAAAGCAGGGGACAAACGCAAACATACAGCTGGCTCACTCAGTGTTCTGCAGGGGCCTGAATGGGATGGACATTCAAAAAGCAGGGGACAAACGCAAACATACAGCTGGCTCACTCAGTGTTCTGCAGGGGCCTGAATGGGAAGGACATTCAAAAAGCAGGGGACATATGCAAACACACAGCTGGTTCACTTTGCTGTACAGCAGAAACTAACACAACTCTACAAAGCAACTACATTCCAATTAAAACAGGTTTTAAAGGACACCAATTCTGGAATCAGACAGTCTGGGTTCAAATCCTGGATGTACCCCTTAATACCTGAGTATTACTGAGGCCTTGGTCAAGGCACTCCAACTCTCCTTCAGTTTCCACATCTGCGAAATGAAGACGGTAACAGCACCCAAAGGCCTTTCCCGGTAGCTCAATCGGTAAAGAATCCGCCTGCAATGCAGGAGACCCTGGTTCGATTCCTGGGTTGGGAAGATCCCCTGGAGAAGGGATAGGGCTACCCACTCCAGTATTCTTGGGTTTCCCTGGTGGTTCACGCCTGCAATGTGGGAAACCTGGGTTTGATCCCTGGGTTGGGAAGATCCCCTGGAGGAGGGTATGGCAACCCACTCCAGTATCCTTGCCTGGAGAATCTCATGGACAGAGGAGCCTGGCAGGGGCTACATTTAGTCGCAAACCGTACACAATTGAGTGACTAGGCACAAGAGAATAAGTAAGCACAAAAGAACGGCACCCGCCTCACAGAACCGCCATGAAGAGTTACAAGAGATGATCCATGGAGTCAGTCACACACAGTCAGATAGGCAGATGTCGCTACTCTTAACGGCAGAAAGTGAAGAGCAACTAAAGAGACTCTTGATGAGGGTGAAAGAAGACAGTGAAAAATCTGGCTTAAAACTCAACATTCAAAAAACAAAGATCATGGCATCTGCTCCCACCAATTCATGGCAAACAGATGGGGAAACAATGGAAACTGAGACAGATTTTATTTTCTTGGGCTCCAAAATCACTCCGGACAGTGACTGCAGCCATGAAATTAAAAGACACTTGCTCCTTGGAAGAAAAGCTATGACCAACCTAGACAGCATATTAAAAAGCAGAGACACCACTTGGCTAACAAAGGTATATATAGTCAAAGCTACAGTTTTTCCAGTAGTCATGTATGGATGTGGTAGTTGGACCATAAAGAAAGCTGAGTGCCAAAGAACTGATGCTTTCAAATCCCACAAGCCATGCGGCAGAGCCAAAAAAAAAAAAAAGTTATATACTATACCATTTTTATAAAATTATAGAAAAAGCAAACTAGTCTCTAGTGACCCAGAGAAGATCAGTGTTCGCTGCCCAGGGGCAGGGGGAAAATAAAAGTGGGAAGAGGTCTCAGAGAAACATGAGTAAGTTCTGAGAGGGCAATGAATATGCTCATGTTTTTCCTTATAAAGTTTCATAGATAGAAAAATATGTCAAAATTAATCCTGGTGCTAGAAAAAGACTCTTGAGAGTGCCCTGGACAGCAAGGAGGTCGAACTAGTCAATCCTAAAGGAAATCAACCGTGATTATTCACTGGAAAGACTGATGCTGAAGCTCCAATACTTTGGCCACCTGACGAAAAGCTGACTCAGTAGAAAAGACCCTGATGCTGGGAAAGATTGAAGGCAAGAGGAGAAGGGGTTGACAGAGGATGAGATGGTTGGATGGAATAACCGATTCAATGGACGTAAGTTCGAGCAAACTCTGGGAGATGGTGATGGACAAGAAAGCCTGGCATGCTGCGGTCCATGCGGTCGCAAAGAGTCAGACACAACTGACTCAATAACGGACTGTCGTTGTGCGACTGAACAACAATCCATGGAAAGTGGCTGTCACGGTGCTGAGCACACTGTAACTACGAGAAATGCTAATAATCGTGACTATTAATGACTGCTAGTGATTGTAGTAATAGACACAATGTTAACAGGGTGAAAGGGTGCTGGGTGGAAAACCAAGAACCTGATTTGGGAGATGAAACACAATCTCTGAGACCTGGTTTCCTGTGTTAGTGGGGATGAGGGCAAGCCCTGTCTCCCTGAGCTGTATGTCATGTGAATGAGAGGCTAAGGGATATACAGTATACCGCTTAGCACAATACCCACCCCAGCATATAACATCTATTCTACACACAATGTGTTTCTTACAAGAATTGAAGCGACAACACACGCATAACCATTAAACTTATAAACTCATCATTTAACATAACTTATAAGCAAATTATTAAAATGCCAAGAAGGAAATAAACAGGTGCTGTGTTTACTGAGCAGGGAAGATGGGAAAGTCCGACTTTAAAGACGGGTGGACAGGGAAGGAAAGCCTCTCTGTGGTGACATGATCTGAGACCTAGGAAACGAGAAGGATGTGGACACCAAGAAAGCCCAGCAAAGAGCCAGAGTGAGGAGGGAAGGGATTTCTGTCGGCCCTCCAGATCACCACAGCCCCAGGCCCTAGGCACACAGTAGGCCCCCAGGAGCAAAGCGGAGAATGAATAACGAACACTTCTGGCAGAGAGCACAACACACGTAAAGGCCCTCTGGTGAGGCGCGGCCTGGCAAGCCCAGACAGAGCAGAGGGAGGCCAGCGGGCTGCGGGCGGGGCGCGCCGCGGCGGAGCCGGGGGAGGCCGGCGAGCCGGGGCCCGGAGGACGTGGCCCCGTCAGCCACAGCCGCGACTGCATCTCACCCTTCTTGCAGAGAGCCGTCCCTGGAGGCTTGAGCAGCGAGCGCTAAGATCTACTTCTGTGAAGGATCATCCTGGCTGCCGTGAAGACAGGGTATTTTAGAAAAGCACGAATACCATCAGGGAGACCCTCGGAGAGGCCGGTGCAGCGGTTCAGACAGCAGGTGAGTTAGAGGCTTAAGTCCCAGCAGCGGAGTTGGTGATGGGCTGGATGACGACGGAGAGAGACGGAGTCATTCTCAAGTTTCCGCTTTGGCAAGGAACAGACATTTGTGCCACTTTACTGAGCAGGGGACATCTGGGAAGGAACAGGCTGGGGAGAGGGGAACACAAACCAAGTGTTGTGTTCTGAACCGCTTCCCCTGAGGCACCCTGATAAGGATGTCACCAAGGACACTGGTCATGTGAGGCTGTAACTCAGAGCAGGGGGTCTGTGACAGAGCTGTCAACATGCACGTTATCCACACCAACATGGCATCCAAAGCCAAGAAACAAGGTAAAATAGCATGCTTTGGTCATTTGCTGGGTAATAGAACCATGTCATCCAACTCACTTCTCTTCCTGTTGGGCTGCCGGAAAGTTCCAAACCTTCAAGGAAAATTATTTGTGTGGGGACTCTAGATACGATGATTGAGCCCCTTTACTTCCCCTTCTCTTTATGGTTGTTTTTTTGTAAGTCTTTATTAAATTTCTTATAGCACTGCTTGTTTTATGTTCTGTGTTTTTGGCCGCAAGGCATGTGGGATCTTAGCTCGCCGACCAGGGATCAAACCTGCATCCCTTGAGTTGGAAGCGGAAGTCTTAACCACTGGACCACCAGGGAAATCCATCTTTATGTTGTTTAGTCTTTCATCTAAATCTTTTTCGTAAGTATGTGTACTATAAAAAAATCAAGAAAATCTAAGAAACGAGGTAATGCCGTGATATGACTCGGGGAGTCGGAAGGGCTGCCCCCACACTGCCTTTGGTGGGTGTCAGTCATAGACACCTGGCCATGGGGTTACCTGGGAGTGTGCGCCTCTCTGACCGACTACAAGCTCCTCAGGGGCATCAGGCACACCTCGGTCGTCTTGAGCCACTGTGAAAGGGCAGAGTGTTGAGCTCACAGGAGGCAGGCAATCCATGTACACTAATGGCATCAGCCACTCTTCTGTCCGTGGAAGGGGTTGGGGCCTTACGAGAAGGTGCCACGGCTCACCTCTAAGACATTTTATACACAACACAGCACATGACTAAACACCAGTCAGCAATATAGACAGATGCTAGATATACAGATAAGTCTTCAGGGTCTGGCTTGGAAGACTTCAGGCAGGAGGAAAAAAACAGCTGGCTTTAAAAGATGCATTTGCTTTTGATCTGTGAAAAGGCATTTCAGAGAGAAGCCAAAAAAAGGGGGCAGTAAGGAGCTGATTCTGGTTAGAAGGAAAGGAAGGAAGGGAGGAAGAGCAAAAAAAAAAAAATCTATTGGGGAAGGGAGCTGTAAAAACCAATTAAGGACACAATGTGGATATCCTTGAGTGCCAACGACTTCATGTTTTAGAATTTTAGAAAGTTACACATTCCTGGGAACTTCAGAAAGATGTTTAAGGAAGATCACACAAACTCAGTGTGTAGAATAGATCACAGTGTTAACTTAGTTCGGGCACAAATTAGTAAGAATCTGATAAAAACAAAGGATACCACAGGTTCTAAAAAATCTTAGTGAACACAACTTGTTGAGTGATATAGAAACTGAGAATCAGATTTAATCTGGGATTTGAGACTAAGGGGTCAGGAGAATAGCAGTATGATTAACAGAAATCAAGGAGACAGGAAGAAGTGATTTTAGAAGGTGATTCCATCCATTTTAGGCAGAATAAGTTTAAGGTGATGGTGGCTAGACTGTACCTCCAGATTCCTACTACTTTACACCATAATGTGTACACAATGTGCCAAAGTTCTTGCTGAGAAAAATCTTCCTGAGCAGTATTTCTCCCTAAACATAACAGAAAGAAACTCTTGCATACATAATGCTGCAGAAGCAAGTTTTACTTGATAAAAATCATAAATACAAAAATAAAAGAATGCCAAAAATTACCTACTTTTACAAAGCACTGTGATTTCACATTATATGTATGTTAAAAAAAAAAAATTATATGAGAAGATGCACAACATTATTTAGCCCTGAGAAAAATGCAAATCAAAACTGCGACAAGGGAACTGCCCTGGTGGCACAGCGGATAAGAATCGCCCAGCAACACAGGGAACATGGCTCAATCCCTGACCTGAGAAGATGACACAGCCAAGGAGCAGCTAAGCCCGCGTGCCGCAGCCACTCAGGCTGGCGCACCGAGAGCCTGTGCTTCCACAAGAGAAGCCGCCGCGGCGAGAAGCCCTTGCATCGCAGCGAAGGGGACCCCGCGCACCGCAACGAAGACCCAGCCGGACCGAAATAAACAAAACCTGCAACGAGCAATCCCCCACCAGTCCAGAGAGCAGGGCTCTGCGCTTCCACTACAGGGGCGTGGGCTCTACCCGTAGTCAGGAAGCCAAGATCCGCACGCAGAGCAGTGTGGCAGCAATCAGAAACAAACGCCAACAAAAACCTGCCATAAAGACACCAGTACGCAACTATCAGAAAGGCCAAACTTTAATAATAAGCAACGGCATGGGTGGGGAGCAACAGGAACTCTCATATGTTATTAGAAAAATGTGACAGCTACTTTGGAAAACACTGTGACAGCTTCTTAGTAACTTAGCCTTATATTCTCCGTAAGATCCAGCAATCACACTTCTCAACACTTAACGAAGAGAAACAAAAACATATATCCATACAAAAATATCCTTATGCAAATATATACAGCAGCTTCATCCGTAATCATCAAAAACTGAAAACAACTCAAAGGTGTATCAACTGGTAACTGGCTAAGCAAATTATAGTATATGCACACAAGGTATGCTCAGTGTTGAAAAGGAGCAAACCACAAGTACGGGATGAAACAGAAATGGATCTCAAAAGCATCACATTAAATGAAAGAAGCTAGGCACAAAATACTACACACTGTATGATTCTATTTATATGAGATTCCAGAAAAGAGAAACCTACAAATATTCTATATCATGTTTAGGGTGGTACTCATTATTTGCCAAAACCTATAAAAATGTACACTTACAGAGGTTTCCTATAGGAAGATTATACCTTAATACACCTGACTTGGAAAAAAATAAAAAACCTTAGCATCTCAACACTGGCTCAAAGAAAAGTATTAAAGCCCAACATTGGCATCTATGATTACTCTGAAAAATTCTAGACATTTCTTTACTAGTTACCATACTACAAATGTCCTGAGTACTGAAAAAAATAAGCCCCATGCTTCTTCCCTCTTTGGGCCTCAAACATTCCTAGGCAGAGAGACCAGGCCTGGAGATGTCAGCGAGTGTGCAGAAGCCACGTGAATGCTGGTTACTGAGACACTAATAAAGTGAGTCTTGTTTTCGGGACAGCTGTTGCTTTGCTGTTCTTTTGTCACACACACAAAAAGAGAGCTGTTATGCTTATGGAATGTGACCTTCTCATTGGATGGCTGTTACATCACGCCTGGAAACACTGCCAGAGAAATTCATTTTCCCCGTGTGCCACACAGAAAACCGTAAAAGCAAAAACAACCAACCATCAGAGACCCCAAAACCCACGTTAAACGGACTGCATCACTCCTTAAAAACCAGACCACTTGTAAGAAGTGTTTCTTAATACTAAATACTGAAGAGCTTATTTTTTATGAGTAACATTTTGTCTCACTTTATTATCCTAGTGTATAACCTTAACAGACTATTTTTCAGAGTCCAAATAACTGTTATGCTTCCAAAGACATTTTCTTTGAGTGTGCCATGATTATTAGTGCTATACAGTAATGAGAGTTATGCCTATATTTTTTGCATTATCAAAGGCCTACCTAAGTACTTTGCCATTTTACAGCTTGGTCATTTCTAAACCATTTTCATCTGCACAAGGGCTTTCAATTTTTTTTGATCATTATCCACAGTGAAAAATACATTTCATATTGCAACCCAGGGCACAGACGTGTGCATATATGTGCACACAACCCTGAAGTTTGACAAAATAAGACTTATTAAAAATAAAAAATAAAAAATAAAAGACTTATTAACCTTACCTCACAAGATGCTATTATTTTCTATTTTACTCTTATCTTTAAAATGCTAGCAAACAACCACACAAGTCACAGCAAGACCCACAATTTTCAAAATCACTGCACTAGAAGATGAAAAACAAATACCACATCTCTTCATGTTTTGAATAATGGCTTTCACACATTCATTTAGTTGGTTTTTTTTAAACCTATGCGTGACATTCCTCACAGCTGACTCCCTGCACTCTGCTCCTCCCCAGCGAGGGTTCCTAAGCCTGGTGAGCAGGGAAGACAGAAGGGACCAGAAGAAGCCAGGGCCCCTGCTGAGCCCGCTCCCGCCCACCGCTAAATGGGGGGTGGGGAGGGCGGGGAGGTCGTGGCCTCCGAGGCCTATAAATATTCAGAGCCTAGCTTCCCTTCCTTTTCCATTTACCCTTACTGATATTCCTTAACGTCTACACACACACAGCAAACTGAAATAAAATTCAACTGGGTAGAAAAGGAGCTACCACACATGGGAAAGTCAAGTTTTCCTAAACATCTCAGGATTTCAGTTATGCCTACCATATGCTTCTTTCCCATATACCACAGATACCGAAACAAGTTCAAAACAAGTTTACTGGCATGTAAATCCCACTCACCAAGTGTTTCCAACTCAATAATTTTGAGTTTTTAAATCAATAATCAATATAATATTCCAGTATTCCACGCTGAAACTAATGGGTATTATTATAATTAGACAGCAATTTTATATGAAGATCAGGAAACTTACTTTTAAGGACTCCCACAAGGGGAACTGGACCAATGAGAAAGGAATCTGAAGAGAAAAAAAGGAAAACCAAATAAATTAGGCCAGAAAGATCAGTTTGCTTAGCAAGACTATATGAACTTATAATTATTATTCAGAAACATTATTTCATTTTAAATTTATATACATAAAAAAATTACCATTAAACAAAGTTTTAAGTATAGAATTAACCAGTAAACTGCTTGTAGAATCTACTGACTTTTTAAGCACAAGGGATATAAAATGATGCTGTGATGCCCTCTTAAAACTGAAATAGAAGTACAATATGAAGAGTCTGGCAACTGAAAAATAAATGAGAAAGTAAATATTTTCCATCACAGGTAATAAAGCTTTAAAGACGTGACATTCTTCTGCTTTAGAGTTCTAGCTGTCCACTCCTCAGCAGGCCAGGTGTCAGGGTTGGAGAGAAACAGGGAGGGGGAAAGAGAATGGTGATGAGGCAGGACAGGAGGAGGAGTGGAGAAAAGGAGGGGAGAGCAGGAAAGAAGAAAGGGGAGAGGGGAAAAGGGGAGGAGGGAGAGAGAAGGGATGGAGGGGGCAGAAGGAAGGAAAGCAGAGTGGATGGAAGGCAGGTGGATGGAGGGCCAGCGCGGCAGAGAGGGAAGAGGAGGCAGAACAGGGTTCTGGGGCCAGAGCCCAGGCGTGGGAAAGAAGCAACGCTTCTCCGTGCTGGATGAGTGAGGGCTCTGAGCAGACGGGAGCAGAGGCAGCCTGAGAGCCTGATTTAGTCTCAAGCTTCATCAGAGGCAAGAGACATCTCTAGCATGAATACAATCGTGGCACTTAAGAATTACAATCAGATGTGTATTGCTAAGCTAGAACTGTTAGCAAGCATGTTTCACATGCCAGGAACTGTGTCCATCAGCACTTCATAGTTCTTATTTCACTGAATCCTCACAACAACCCTGTGAGACAGGTATCATTACCATCCCCATTTTACAGATGAGGGATGGAGCTTCAGAGATGCTGTTTAACTTGCCTAAAGACAAAGCGTTAAGAAGTAAGAAGCCCAGACCATTTGTCTACTAGTCTACCTAAAAGACACCCAAACTGGATTTATCTGCATATAAATTCACCCCCAGTATAATCCATGTGCTTTTAATTAAATCTTCTAAAATTCTAAAAAAAAGACCCCACCTTCATAATTCCTAAAATAAAAATACCTGAACTCCAGGGGACCCTCCCCAGTAGCCTAGGTAATCTGCATGCACTGTGCACTGGTCCTGAAAAGAGGTGATTCTGCTCAAGCAGACTAAGGCCCCAGGACTGCAGCTCTGCACCCAGGTCAGCTGCCAGTGAAGAGTAAATGTGGACTCTGACCAGTAACAACAGGCACAGGGGTGGGTGGGGGGGTGTGTGCGCGTGTGCGTAGACCACAGTGTTGAAGGGATTAATGAGTACTTATCTTCCCATGAATCAAGAGTGCTACCTTATTTCTAAAATATTTATATTTAATCAGAAATTAAGAGTCTAGCGTCAGCTTCTTCCTCTGCTTGAAGAAATAATGGCCCTGGGCTTGACAGTGTCCACAGAAAGAAATTCGGCCTTCCATTCAGGCAGGAAGTGGCAGTGAGGAAAGCAATAATAATAAAAAAGGCTGTGTCACTGAGCTAAGCTGACAAACTAAGAGTCTCAGGGAAGTCCGTCATCTCCATGATTAAGCAGCACCCCATCCTATACATCAGAGCGCCATAACAGGAGACAAGTTCAGTTGAGTTTCTGTTACCAAACCATGGAAGCATCTGACACTGTCCATTCTGACTCTAGAGTGCTGTGTTTTCAATCAAACTATCAGGACCCAGGAAACTGACTGTAGTCTTCTTCTTTTGTGGCTGACCTCAGTGCCCCAGCCAGGGATCACACCTGGGCCCCTGCGGTGGGAGTGTTGAGGCCAAACCACTGGACCACCATTTCTAAAATTTATAGCATGTAACAAAACACCAAAGAAGACCAAGAGTTAGCGGGGTTACTGTTTTGGTTCAGTCGCTAAGTCTTGTCTGATTCTGTGACCCCCATGAACTGCAGCACACCAGGCTTCTCTGTCCATCGATACCTCAGAGTTTGCTCACACTCCTGTCCATTGAGTCCGTGATGCCACCCAACCATCTCATTCTCTGTCGCCCCCTTCTCATGAATGGCAAACCACTTCAGTATTCTTGCCTTGAGAACTCCATGAACAGTATGAAAAGTGGGATTATAGATGATTTTAATTTTCTTCTTTGTGCTGTCTCCTCCCAAATGTAAATACATTATACTTTAACAAGAACATACATATGTCACAGTTATAAGATGAAAAACACCTTATAACTTATTGCAATGGTCCATGCTAGCTTTCCTCACTTCTTGATTAAAATTAACCCATAAAACTACATTGTATGTTATTGGCACCTTTTTGGTACTTAATAAAAATACCAGATTTTGAACACTACAGATGGACATTTTGCCCATTTTTCTTTATTAAGAGTTATGCATTAATTTGTTACTTCAATTTAAAGAAGTAATTCTGAAATCACACATTTGAAATGGCCAAAACTATTCCACAAAGTGTTTATTTCAAAAAGTCAGCCGACAGTAAATCCCAACTTTAAAATAAGATTAACTGACAGTCTCAGGTAACTAAATGCGCTGTAAATGCTGAATAATTAAATGTATTTTTGACTTCTGGTAACGAAATATCCTTCATAAGATAGACTCCTGATGTGTGAAAATGTTTCAAACGTTCTTCAAGTCAAATTCATATTGAATGGGTCTTGTCATTTACAATATGAAGAAATAATGAAAATGTGCTCCACACATGTTACAGTAGTACTGCCAGCAAACAGGGCTCCACAGCTCAGACAAACACTCCCAACTACTACAGAACATGGGCCGGTCAGAAAGCGAGTTCCCTCTCCAGGTCTGGTCTGCAGTTTCAAAATAATGATGTTTCTTCAAAACGTGCAATTTTAAACCCTAAACAGATGTAAGCTGTTATTCTAAAATGTTTTATAGATGAAGAAAATGAATAGCTGCACTCAGAGGTCTTGTATTCCAAAACACAACATACCCATTTTATTGCACCAAAAGTTACAAAAATGGCTCACTGTTGTGACCTTTTTAATGCCTCCATTTAAGACGTTTTGTTTGAATAAGGCTGTTAAGACCCAGGGCACTAATAAGTGAGCAGCAGTAAACTCAACTACCATCAAAGAGGCAGATGGAGGTGGGGGAATCTGCTAGAATTCACCATGGATTCCACTGGTAATAAACACAGCAATAATTCTACACAAGAGTGCATGCAAGGATTCCATGTGAAGCAGAGAAAGTGAAAGCTGAATGGTAAACAGGGGAAGGAAGTGTTGGGCATTACTAATGAAATAAAAAAGGTACAAAAATTACATTGTGGGCACACTTTACCTATTACCAAGTGTTTCTACTAGAATTATCCTTGAAGCCAGTCAGTGCTGACAAATGCCTATAACCCTATAGTCCTTGATCAAACAATGCGATTTAATTGCAGTATTGAAGGAATAATCACATTCCAATGAAGGAATATGAAGATATGATTTCTAAAGCCTCATTTGCTCTAGAATTCTGTGTCTCAATAATCTTCTAAATTATTAACAGAATATCAACATGTTAAAAGAAAAAAAAAAAGACTTGATTGTAAGCTGCAAAGAACACAATGGATTATACAAGTGACCCAAAGGGGAGTGTCCTTTCTGTTGCAAGACAGTGTCCAAATTTCTGTGTTTGATTTCAGGTTTTCCATTCTAGTGTTGCAAAGATAACAAGGCCAGTTCTCCTGTTAAATATTGTGGTTTTTTCCACTCAAGCCCAGTGGTAACCAAGGACAAATGAATCTGAAGACGAGAAAGTATTTTTCCCCAAAGTGACTACTATTCTTTTATAAAAGAAGAGAGAGAGACTCATTCAAATCTGGTCTGCTAGCATTTGACATACCAGCAAAGAATTCTAATTATACATATTGATTTTTTAATTTAGAAACTATAATTCACTTACACACAACTATATATAGAGAACAGAATGTACACCTAATAAAGGAAATTAACCTAAAAGTAGAAAAAACTGACTCTCCCCTCAGGTCTACGCTGCTGCTGCTGCTGCTGCTGAGTCGCTTCAGCCGTGTCCGACTCTGTGCGACCCCATGGACGGCAGCCCACCAGGCTCCCCCGTCCCTGGGATTTTCCAGGCAAGAGCACTGGAGTGGGTTGCCATTTCCTTCTCCAGTGCATGGAAGTGAAAAGTGAAAGGGAAGTCGCTCAGTCGTATACAACTCTCAGCGACCCCATGGCCTGCAGCCCACCAGGCTCCTCCGCCCATGGGATTTGCCAAGCAAGAGCACTGGAGTGGGGTGCCATTGCCTTCTCCACCTCAGGTCTATAAACCATACTAAAATTCTGGAAATATCTTTCCAAATACAGCACTAAGTGGACACAAGAGTAACAAAATGTAAATTAGGGAAGGAGATGATGGTGAGCAGTTTGATTCTCAAGTAAAAGTTAATCTCAGAGGCAAGAGCATTAAGAGTATTAAAACTTGTACAATATACAGTAAGCAAAACAGTGCGGTAGTGGCAACAATACAGACAAGGGAACAGGAGAGTCCCGAATTAAACCCTTGCCCGTATGTTCAGATGGTCTCTGACAATAGTGCCAACACCGTTCAATGGGGAAGGACAACTTCCTCAGAGACTTCCCTGGCTGGCTCGGTGGTAAAGAGTCTGCCTGCAATGAAGAAGATACAAGAGACATGGGTTTGATCCCTAGGCCAGGAAGGTCCCTTGGAGGAGAAAGTGGCAAGTCATTCAACTATTCTTGCCTGGGAAACCCCATGGACAGAGGAGCCTGGTGGGCTAAAGTCCATGGAGTCACAAAGGTGTTGCAAACAGTTGGACACAACTGAGCCCACACACGCGCACACCCACACACACACAATGTCAGGAAAATTGATATACACATACAAAGGAATCGAGTTTGAGCCTTACATTACACCACATACAAAAAGTAACTCAAAATGAATCAAAGGGGAAAAAGGGACTAAAAGATCTAAAGGTAGGACCTAAAACCATGAAACTCCTAGAAGAGGGAAAAACCTTCCTGATATTAGCTTTGGCAATCATTTCTTGAATGTTACACCAATCCACAGGTAACAAAACTAGAGAAACCAGACAAAACTAGACAAACAACTACACTAAAATTTCAAACTTCGCATCAAAGGACACAATCAACAGCTTGAAAAGGCAACCTATGAAATGGGAGGAAGTATTTTCAAATCATCAATCTAATAATGGGTTAATATTCAGAATACATAAACAACTTCTACAACTCAACAGGAACCAAACATCCTATTTTTCAAATGGGCAAAGGATCTGACTAGACATTTCTCCAAAAAGATATACAAACAGCCAACAAGCATATGAAAAGATATTCAACATTACTAGTCATTAGGGAAAAGGAAATCAAAAGCAAAATGATACCGTTCATTATGAAACCACTATGAAAGGAAAGAGGGAACAAGAGACAGGGAAAGAGGGAAGGAAGCAGACGCGTGTGGACAAGGATGTGGGGAAACCAGAATCCACAGGCTGAACTGGTGGGGATGTAAAACGGTGCCACCACTTGGACAACAGTGCGGAGGGTCCCACAAAGACTAACAATAACGTCACCAAGTGATTCAGCAAGTCTACTTCTGGGGATATACACTAAAGGAGTGAGAGCAAAGTCTCAGAAAGAGATGTATACATTTATATTCACAGTAGCATTATTCAAAACAGCAAAAAGCTGGAAGCAACCCAAGTGCCCACTTACGGACAAAAGGATACCCAAATATGGCATATCAGTTCAGTTCAGTTCAGTCGCTCAGTCGTGTCCGACTCTTTGAGACCCCGTGAATATACGTAACAACAAAATAGTGCTCACCCTTAAAAAGAGGTAATTCTGACATGCTACAGAACAGATGAAACTGGAAGACATTGCACTAATAAAAGAAGCCAGTCAGAAGGAGACAAATACTGATGGATCCCACTTACATGAGGTATCGACTGTAGTCAGATTCACAGACAGACAAAGTAGAGTGGTGGCTGCCGGGGTGGAGCAGGGGGTGACTGGGACAAGATGGGAAAGGGAGTTGTTGTTTCCTGATTATTAAAGAAGTTAAAGAGCTTCAGGTTCGCAAAATGAAGTGTTTTGAAGACAACTGAAAACTATGTGGAAACAATACAGCTGAACGGTACGCTCCAAATGGTTAAGATGACGCACACGCGTACTTTATCACGTCAACACTTTTCAGAATTTTTAAAGAATACGGCTACTAAAAAGGCAAGTCACAGAATGAAGAAAATATTCACAAAACACATACCTTAAAAAGAACTTCTATTCAGAATAAAGAACTTTAACAACACAGACAAAGGAAACATAAACGACAAAGGAAAAAAACCCAATTTTTTAAAATGCACAGACGTGAACAAGCACTTCACAAAGAAAGTTATGCAATTCACTAATATAAGCACAGGAAAGATAGTCAACATCATCAGTCATCAAGGAAGCGTTAATCCAAGCATTTTGAGAAAACAATCCAGTGTTTGCCCCAATTATGTTAAATACACAACTTGGAAATTCCACTCTTAGGTATAGCCAAAACCAGGGACTTAAACAGATATGTGTACAACAATCTTCACTGCAGCAATACTGACAATAACCAAATAACCCAAATGTTCATCAACAAATTAATCAATAAATAAAATGTGATCTATCCACATAATGGAATATTATTCCATCATAAAAAGGAATGAAGTTCCGATACACACATGCTACAATATAGATGAACCCTGAAAACATTATGAGGAGTGAAGTCAGAAACAATGAACAAATATATGATTCTATTTATATGAAATAGCTAGACTATGCAAACTTAGAGAGACAAAAACTAGTTTAAAAGTTATGGGACTCAGGAAAGAGAACAGTAGGGTGAGCTCCGTAGCTCACTCAGAGTCGTGTCTGACTCTTTGTGACCCCATGGACTGTAGCCCACCAGGCTCCTCTGTCCATGGGATTCTCCAGGCAAGAGTACTGGCGTGGGTTGCCATTTCCTCCTCCAGGGGATCTTCCGCACCCAGGGACGGAACCCATATCTCTTGCCTCTGCTACACTGACAGGCAGCTTCTCTGCCACTGCACCACCTCAGTTAAGCAACCACAACTCTCTTATTTGGCCAGTGGGAACTTAAAATGGGACAGTCCCTTTCAAAAGGAGTTTGCTGAGCTTTTATTTGATCCAGAAATTCCACTCCTACGTATTTATTCAATAACAGTAACAATGGATATCTGTGATAAGATTGGTATATGTATGTCAAAGTAGCCTTCATCACATAGGTAACGACCATCAAGAGAAAAAAAGATACACAAATTGTGGTATATTCATACAATGAAATATTAGGAATAAAGTGGAAAGAACTACTGATATATGCTGTAACACTGATGATTTTCACCTACGCTATGCCGAGGAAAAGAAGCCAGACACAGGAAAAGGATTTATACTGCAAGACTCTATTTATAGAAAGCTCTATGGAAAGGGAAAACTAACCTAATGGGAAGAATAACTGGGATGGGATATCAGAAAACATTCTAGAGATATGGAAATATTCAATATCATAATAGGGTGTGGATTACGAATACATCCTCTCTTGAAAGTGCGCATCCATGATATGTGCATTTCAACGTACACAAATGCTA
The DNA here is from genome assembly GCA_006410935.1 of Redunca redunca. NCBI lineage: Eukaryota > Metazoa > Chordata > Mammalia > Artiodactyla > Bovidae > Redunca > Redunca redunca. The sequence continues at coordinate 84,598 of SJYQ01013583.1, read as the reverse complement.
GCTACAAATACACCATGAAAAATACAATAGCAGTGACGAGCGGGTTGAGATAAGAGATGAATAAAAATGACAGATTACTGGTAACTGTCAAAGTCTGATGATGAGCACTTTAGGTCACTATACTATTTCTTTACTTTATGTATGACGTAAGTTTTTATTAAGTGAAAAAAAAAAAACTATAAAAGTGAAGCACAATTGTTGTTGTCTAGTCACTAAGTCGTGTCTGACTCTTGCAACCCCGTGGGAATGCAGCCCACCAGGTTCCTCTGTCTGTGGGATTTCCCAGGCAGGAATACTGGAGTGGGTTGCCATTTCCTTCTTCAGGGGACCTTCCCGACCCAGGGATCAAAGCTGTGTCTCCTGCATTGGCAGGCAGATTCTTTAACACAGAACCAACATGAAAGCACAATTAACTTCTCATTATCAAAATCCATATACCAGAATTAAAGCAGCCTAGAGCTAAAAGTCAAAAAGGGCTTCCCGTCTCCAGTTAAACCAAAGCTAAGTGACATTAATACTGTGGGATACAGTTTCTCATGTATCTCAACAAAGGTTTTTTTCCCCTCAGTTAAACAGTAGTATACATATAGTTCCAAAATTTAAATTCCTCCCTAAACAATGTCTCCATGGAGATATCTCCATGATTATCATTTCTGGTCAATGCATAGTATTTTATAAAATTAACTATCCTGTGACAGTTGATGTCCAATTACTTCCCTTAGAAGATACTATTTTGATTAATCATTCATTTCTGACACACAGGAGATTCTAGATATACCATACAGATTGTAAACATATAATCTTCATGATTATCATTTCTGATCAATGCATAGTATTTTATAATATTTAACTATCCCATGATAGTTGATGTCCAATTACTTCCCTTAGAAGATACTGTTTTGTTTAATCATTCATTTCTGATACATAGGAGATTCTAGATATATCATACAGATTGTAAATATATAATTTCTGAACATATCTAATAGCAACATGGAAGGCTAAGGTCCAACATTAACCCTTCATCAACATAATCACCCTTATAAATGCCTAGTGTTAACATTCAGGAAAATCAGAGCACAAAGATATCTTCCATGAGCTATCATTTAACAAGTTAATAAAAAGGAAAATGACATTATCATGCTGGCTTTCACGTATCCAGTGAATAATTCTAACACAGCAGTCAGCATTAACTGACTCTGAGCAAATGTTTAACATTTGCATTAAGATTTAATCCTGCTTCCAGCGATCTATAAACAATTACTTATGCAGCAGAATTATGGTATCAAGAATTATCAATATAAGTCTGACTTATGGAATATACATGTAAGGTCACAAGTAAACACTAATTGTAACCAATTTAAAAAAAAAAACTATTTTTGTTAGTTGGGACTCTTAAGAAATAAAATTAGAAATATTTTTAAGAAAGTTCAATAAAATCCATCTTCATATAAATACATACACATAGGGGCCTCCCTGGTGGATCAGTGGTAAAGAATCTGCCTGCCAATGCAGGAGACACTGATCGATCCCCGCTCCAGAAGATCCCGTATACCGAGGGGCACCTAAGCCCTCGTGACAGCTACTGAGCCCGTGCTCTAGAGCCCAGGAACCGCAACCACTGAGCCCCGCGCCACCGCTGCTGACGCCTGCGCGCTCTAGAGCCCGTGCTGGGCAGCAGGAGGCGCCACCGCGACGGGAAGCGCGTGCACTGCAGCTGGAGTGGCCCCTGCTTACCACAGCCGGAGCAGAGCGCGCGCAGCAGCAGACTCAGCACACCCGAAATCGGTACACAGACACGCGCACACACCGCTTCCTTTCCATTCATCCTCACTGACTTCTTTCATGAGCTACAGATAGCCCCATACGTCTTCAGCTAATCACTCAGCTACCAGAACGACTCTCGGTAATGAAGCCTGAAATTTTCTTTTTGAGTATAAAAAGCAAAGGACGTTCATTTTCAGTTCTTCACGGAGTCATTCCCAACACGCTAGGCAGTGTTGGTGTAAGGATTCTAAGAAAACAGCCCGAGAGTGAGTTGAGGGAGGTGCCTGAGACTCCGAATTTCAAAATCAGAATTCCTGTCAAGATGTGAGAACTCTGGCACAGGGTCAGCAAACAGATGTTCTCAGTTAGCATTTGCATGCAACTTTAATCCCTTACAAAATATAATCAGGTTGTTCTTGAGATGTTTTTCTGTGGCTGAGAATGGCTTTAGCAAGAAGGGTTTAGCTGTCTCTCCCACCTACCACTCCCTCTTTCTCATCCAGCAGCCCATCTTGCTCTTGACTCAGAAAGCAAGGAAAAATGAGTAACCAATCCCTCAAGAAGTTCTACAATAGACAGTATATTATTTAACTTATTATATCACCAACTGTCCTTGGTAACTAAGGCACATACTTATTTATCTGGGTTTTGCTTCTTTCTGAAGCAATCTGGTGTTTGGTAATAAAGATGTTGTAATCGATGGCTTTCCAAATTCTCAGAAACAAAAATTACATTAATATAATTTAAAAGACTAACCAGGACCAATAAACACCTCACCTAATATTCAAAACATTTGTATGTGTGTGCTGGGTAAAGTCACTTTAGCAGTGTCCAACTCTTTGCCACACTATGAACCACAGCCCACCAGTCTCCTATGTCCATGGGACTTCCCAGGCAAGAATAATGGAGTGGCTTGCCATTTTCTTCTCCAGGGGATCTTCCCAACCCAGGGATCGAACACATGCTTCTTGGTCTCCTGCACTGACAGGTGGTTTCTTTACCACTACTGCATAGGTACATCCTTTGGGTAGGCAAAACTACAACTTGAAAAGAATTATGAAAAATAAAGACAGGATTGTACAGTGGTTAGGCTGTGCAGGGACCTCACTTGCTCCTTCCACCTCTCCCTCCAACTTCCTTCTTTCCTCTCCCAGCAACTCCCTCAACCTCGCCAAAATAATCCAATGATAGTAAAAGCAAATTCAAAAGCAGCCCCATTACCATAAAATGACAACCTGGAGCCTCAGCGTAAGTAGGGCGCTGACCAGCCTAAGGTATGGTCAGAAGGAAGAGGCTGGAGGAACAGAAAGAAGGAAAGAGGGCAGTAAGCTTGATATGGGCAAGAGGGCAGAGGTGTCCACTTACCTCTCATCATCTCCCACTGCCTGGCCTGACGGTGCTCAGTAACTATTTATTACCTAAGTGAATACAAGAAAGGCAAAGGAATGGAAGAAGACAAGGCAGGAAATAAGGCTGGTGGCAGGATAACAGTAGAACTCGGGTACTCTGGTTCATAGTCCAGTGAATACTCTTTTCATTCATCGACAATTAACTTAAAAGTATTCGTTACAATAATGTTTTGAGAGCTGAATAATGAGAAAAAAGTGAGTATCAATTATATACAAAAGGGAAAAAAATAAAAACAGATCCCATTCCTTCTATTTGTTATTTAAGTCAAAAAGACGAACTATGTAAGTACACACACACACATCCCAGGAAACAAAAACTTTTGAAAGCCACTCTATGAATGCTTCTCCACTTATCTCTTATCATACCATTTATGACAGTAGAAAACAGCATTAAAGCCCAGGTGTTGAGAAATATGAATAATCTACTTTGTACAACTGAAAAGCTATGCTTCCAGCAGAATGATCCGGGGTAGAGTTCAAGGCATTAGATAAATGAGTGTAATAAACTACCAGAGGACACTGCCCCAACTTACTGGTTACCTTTTCTTCTAGTTTGGTTGCATAGGTTGGGTCCTATTACATAATTTATGAACACTCTACCATAAGTATTTAGTGTTTAACTATAATTACAACACTAGCTTCTGCTTATCACTCAATTAAAAGATTAGGAGAAAGAAAATAAGACTTTAGGGTCTGAAACAGACTTTTTTTAAAGATGGGGAAAAAAACTTATCTAATAAAAAAAAAGGAACAAAAAATAAAACAAGATTTTATCGGTCACCCTTGCTTCAGTAACAAAAACAATCCTCAAATCTCAGAGGGCACATTATACGTTGTTTTTCCTATTCACGCGACATGTCAGCTGTAGGGTGGCTGTGGCTGCCCCAGGCTGTAGCTTTTGCTCCGTGTCTTCTTGCAGTTCAGTTCAGTTGCTCAGTCGTGTCTGACTCTCTGCAACCCCATGGACTGAAGCACTCCAGGCTTCCCTGTCCATCACCAGCTCCTGGAGCTTGCTCACACTCACGTCCACTGAGTTGGTGATGCCATCCAACCACCTCATCCTGTCATCCCCTTCTCCTCCTGCCTTTAGCCTTTCCCAGCATCAGGGTCTTTTCCAATGAGTCAGTTCTTCACATCAGGTGGCCAAAGTATTGGAGCTTCAGGTTCAGCATCAGTCCTTCCAGTGAATATTCAAGACTGATTTCCTTTAGGAATGAGTGGTCTGACCTCGTCACAGTCCAAGGGACTCTCAAGAGTCTTCTCCAACACCACAGCTCAAAAGCTTCAATTCTTCAGCACTCAGCTTTCTTTATGGTCCAACTCTCACACCCATATAGGACTACTGGAAAAAGCATAGCTTTGACTCTAAGACACAATCAGAAGGAAAAGACCTTACCTAAGACATGCCATTCTCAAGGCAAAAGGCAGAAGCTAGAGGGCTGATAGAAACTTGTTATTCCCCTGGTAGCTTTCCTCAGAACTAGAACACTGTCATTTTCACATACATTCACTGACCAAGCTAAGTCAAGATGCCAAACACGGCTATGGGGCAGGGAGGCGCTGCAAATCATTTAACCACAGGCAGCGAAGTATAACAGATCATCTTACAGGGAAAGGTGCAGAATTGAGAACTACGGTATAATTTATCCCACAGATCTTCCAACTTGCAGGCCGAATGCTTTCCTCCCCATTGTTGGTAAGTCTGAGCAAAAGTGCATGCTCACAGCCATTAAGGAAAGAAAAAAATGAACAATTACAGGCTTGAAGAAGATTCTGAGAATACGACGACATGAACTCACCCCCTTTTAACCCCATTCTATTTTCAATCTATCTGCTGCAACAACAGGTATAGGCCAGGTGTGGAGCTTGCAGACAGCTAAGTGAAATTGAGGGCTTGGATCCCTCGGAGGGTAGAGGAGGGAACTAGAAGATGTTGCCTTTTTTTTTTCCTTCCCTCCGAGCCGGGCCTAGTGCCTGGGGACCAGCCTCTTGGAACAAGCCTGGAACAAAGATTGTAAATTAAGGCTACTAGAAAAACTCCGGTCCATGGAGATTGATGATCCTGGGACAGGAGGAAGGCATGTCTCAAGTAGAGGCCAAGACCAGAACTAGACGCTGATGAGCTTTCAACAAAGATATGACCACATATAAGCAGGCTGAGCATCCGAAAAGGCAGTGACTGGTCAGGACAAAGGGGGCAAACCCACAACTAAACAAGACCTGCTTGAAGTGAGAGAGGTCAATATGGGTCAGAAAAATAAGAAGAACTGAGGGAGATTTAACCACAGCATAGAGAAGTCTTCCTGCATCTAAAAACTAGAGTTTCCAAATAAACCATACAGTATATAAATTGAAGGAAAGAATGAACTGTGGCAAAGGTCCAAATTTGTGGCCTGGAAAGTCAAATGGAAAAAAATAGCTCAAAGTAGCAAAACAGAAATCATGATAAAAAAGATAAGAGATCTGGAAGACAGATTTAATGAGAAGAACAGCAGTTCTAGCAGAAGAAATATGAACAGATAGACAAGAGACAATAACAGAATACACAGCAGAAGAAAATTTGCTTAGACCAAAGAATGACCTTAATCTTCAGATTCAGAGAGCTCACTTTACCCTAGTCACAAATCTACACATAACTATGTAAATTCCTGATCTCAGGAATTTAAGAAAGGAACAAACTGTGACGCTTGCAGGTAACAAGACCTTACAGAGGAGAGAATTCAGAGAGGCATTTGACTTCTCCTGTGCAATGTAGGAAGCTATAGCAATAACTCTGACCGACTACTACAAGGAAAACAGCAGTGACCACACACCACCTCTAGCAGGTGAAACAGATGAGTGGATACTCAGAAAATGTGCCACCCATCAGCCTCATATAGAACAATATCTGTGCAAGAATTCTGACTGAAGAACAAATGGACGAGAACAAAGACCCTCTAAGGGAGGACACCAGAAAGAGCAAGAAAACACTTGGTTCTTGCACTTGCTTCCTCTCCCTATATCCAGTTTCCTGTATCTATATCAACTCCGCTGACTCGACTAACCACAAGAAAGACAAACAGGGCAAAGGACAATTGTAAATCTAATTCTAGGAAGCTACCAATTATACGGTACATCTTTCAAAGGTGCTAAAAAAAAAAACTGCTTTTTAGAATTATCAAATAGGAAAGTTTTACATACAGTTTAGTCCAAGTTAGTAATTATTAACTGTCTGGCAGCATGTAATAAATTCTAGATCAGAATTCTTGAAACAAAACATACATACAGCAAAGCAGTATCTACTAACCACTGAACTAAAAGTATTAACCTGTCTCAGGAAAATCCAGGAGGTGAGAGAGGGACTACAAACAGGAGTAAAAGCACCCTCCAGATCCCAGCTAGGTACGAGTTAGGCCAAAGAGTAAAGTATTCTCAAGTTCTCACTTTACTGAGAGCGGGCCGTGGAAAAGACATAAAAATGAGCAAGTTATACTGAAGTCAAGTTGTGGGGGAAAAATTACTAGTGTCTTATGTTCAAATAACAGTAAGTAAATATTTCTAATGATGAGTACAGAAAAGGTAATTACTCATGGCATGGAAATGTGTAGGAAAATTTTTAAACAAGAACCACCACCCCAAAAGAAAAGTGTAAAATAACTTGATCAAACCAGCAAAAATAAAAAGGAAATAAAGAAACCAAAAGTTAAAATGCATAATTAAGCAAGTTAAAAGAATATTTATATAACAGGTGAAGAAAGAAAATTATTCCATTATAAGACCCAGTTATATTCTGTTAAAAATAAAATTATGAAGAAACATTTAAAAGGACAGGCACAGAAATTAGGTTTAGAAGGTTAAAATGACTAAATGGTATGTTTTTAAGTGTCATTATGTAATGATAAAAGCCATGATTTATAAATAGTCCATGTCATAAACCTATACCTAACCAAAACCTTAGCAATTAAATGAACAAAAACTGAAACTAGATAATACTGCCATCAGCCAAGAGTATTAGTCAACATTCTTTAAAGGTTGTGAACAGAGTAAGACAAGGAAATTAACCAAGAGGAGCACAAGAGGAGAGGAAAAGAGAAGGAAAAAGAACCCTTCTTACTCTCACGCCATAGAAAACCCAAGAGTTTCTAGTAAAACGGTTCTAGGTTTAATCAGAAAATTGGGAAATCTGACTGGTTACCGAGAAACTTACAAAGTCAATACCTTTTAAAACTGTTTTATCCGTAAGCTCCTAAAAAGAAAAAAGTGGGGTGGGGGTGGTGACCATTCACAATAGTAACAAAACCTATGGATAAATTCAAGAGGTATATGAGGACTTCCCTGGTGGGGCAGCAGATAGGAATCTGCCTAGCAAAGCAGGAGGCACAGGCTCAATGCCTGGTCTCAGAAGATTCCATATACCAGCCAGGCCCATGGGGCAGCCAGGCCCTTGAGCCACAGTTACTGAAGCGCATGCACTCTAGGGCCTGCAAGCCACCACAGCTGAGCCTCTGCGTCGCAACTAGTGAAGTCCACGTACCCTAGAGCCTACCGGCCACAACTACTGGGCCTGTCTGCTGCAGCTACTGAAGCCTCTCACCTCGAGCCCACGCTCCACAACAGGGGAGGCCACCGCAATGAGAAACCCACTCACCACAGCAAGGAGAAGGCCCCATTCGCTCCAACTAGAGAAAGCCTGTACAAAGCAACACACACAGCATAGCCAAAAACCTGATCTATACTTATGAACAGAACTATAGAATGATTATCAGAAGACTTCAAATAAGGTCTGGAAAAAATGTAGAAACTAGACTGCATTCTTCTCAGTTTTCCCAAGTTTAATACATATATACTGAATATAACTTTCAGTTATACAGCAATCTTTTAAAAATTGTATATTGATCTTAACATTTATATGGAAGAAAATACATACATGCACAGCCAAGAATATTTTGAAAAACAAGAGCAAGGGGTGGGTGGGAGGAAGCAGAATTCATGTTCGTATATCAAAATATACTTAAACAGCAACTTTAATCAAGTCAATACATTTGTAGCCTAAAAGTAAATAGAACTATTAACAAAACAGAAATAGTGAGCCAAGTATTAGGTTGGTGAAAAGTAAATGCAATTTCAGACTGAATTTTAAGTTGTTATAAGTAGACACAAACACATCTTTATTAATCAAAATAGGAACCATTACAATCAACACACTTTTGCCAATGAGAAGTAAGTTTGTTTATTCATGCAGTGTAAAAATCCATGCTTCAGGATTCAAGGAACTCTTAAAGTATTCTCTGCCTCCCACTGGTTGTGGGAGCATTTTCCCTGCAAAAAGCTGTCAGGATGATTGAAGAAGTGGTAATCAGTTGGCTAGAGGTCATGTGAATATGGTGGATGAGGCAAAACTCTGTAGACCACTTTGTTCAACTTTTGAAGCGCTGGTTGTGTGACACTGGGTCACGTACTGTCATGGAGAGGCATTGGGCCCTTTCTGTTGACCAATGTCAACTGCAGGCATCGCCGTTTTCAATGCATCTCATTGATTTGTTGAGCATACTTCTCAGATGCAATGGTTTCACCCGGATTCAGAAAGTTGTAGTGGAGCAGACGGGTAGCAGCCACCAAATAGTGAGCATGACTTCTTTTTGGTGCAAGTTTGGCTTTGGGAAGCACTTTGGTGCTTCTTCTCAGTCCAGCCACTGAGCTGGTTGTAGTATAAAATCCACTTTTCATCATGCATCACAGTCCAATACAAAAATGGTTTGTTGTTGCGCAGAATAAGAGAAGATATTTCAAAATGATTACTTTTTTCTATTTGCGTCACCCATTTATTGAGCTTTTTCACCTTTCCAATTTGCTTCAAATGCTGAATGACCAAAGAATGGTCGATGTTGAGTTCTTCGGCAACTTCTCCTGTAGTTGTAAAAGGATCAGCTTCAGTGATCCTCTCAGGTGGTCACTGTCAACTTCCGATGGCCAGTCACTGCGCTCATCTTCTTGGCAAAACTTCTAGAACCATCACTGGACTACACATTCCTTAGCAGTTCCTGGGCCAAATGCACTGTTGATGTTGCAAATTGTTTCCACTACTTTATGACCCATTTTGAACTAGAATAAGAAAACAGCTCAAATTTGTTTTTTGTCTAACATCATTTCCCTAGTCTAAGGTAAATATAAAACAAACATCAATAAGTCATTAGCAAAAAACCATAAAGTGAGAAATATGCATTAAAATGATGTATGACATAATCACTTTTAAGAATGTACTTCAATATCAAACAGCAAAGTTCAACAATGGAAAACTGCAATTACTTTTGCACCAAGCTAATAATAAATTTCAACACATAAGAGAATTTAATTTATAAAAAGGTAAAGAAAGGTTCTAGTATATTACATTATGGGAAGCTAGAAGACTAAAACAGAACCCCATCTCACTCCAGGCACAAAATATAAACACTAAAGAAGCTACCAGAAAACTACTAGGGTTCAAAAATGAATTTGGTAAGGCTGTAGGATACAAAATACACAGAAATCTGTTGCATTTCTACAAATTAACAATGAACAATCAGAAAGAGAAGGAAACAATCTCAGTTACTACTGCATCAAAAAGAATAAAATATGTACCTTAGGAACAAAAGATCTGTACTCTGGAAACTGTGAGACACTGATGAAAGAAATCGAAAATGGCACAGATGGAAAGATACATCATGTTGTTGGACTGGGAGAATCGATCGATATTGTCAAAATGACTATGTCACCCAAGGCAATCTAGAGATTCAAGGCAATCCCTTCCAAGTCACCAATGGTATTTCACACAGAACTAGAACCAAAAACACTTTTAAATTTGTATGGAAACACAGAAGACTTGGAATAGCCAAAGCAATTCTGAGAAAAACAACAAAAAGAAGCCAGAGGAATCAGGCTCCCTGACTTCGATTATACTATTAATACAAAGCTACAGTAATCAAAATAGTACGGTACTGACACAAAAAGAAAGAAAGAAAGATGCATCAACAGAACAGAACAGAATGCCCAGGAACCGATATTCTGTGACAAATGAAGCAAGAATACATAATAAATGGAGAAAAGACAATCTCTTCAATTAGCAGTGCTGAGAAAACTGGACAGCTACATGAAAAACAATGAAATGGGAATACTCCCTAACTCCATACACAAAAATAAAACTCAAAATGGAATACAGATCTAAACAGAAGACCAGATACTATAAAACTCTTAGAGGAAATTCCCAGAATATTCTATAATATAAATCACAGCAATATCTTTTTTAATATATCAATTTCCTAGAGTAATGAAAATTTTTAAAATTTAAAATGGGACCTAATTACACTTAAAAGCTTTTGCACAGCAAAGGAAACCATAAACAAAACAAAACAAAAAAGCCCACAGAATGGGCAAAAACATTTGCAAACAAAGCAACTGACAAGGGATTCATCTCCAAAACTCACAAACAGCTCATATAGCCCCCAAAAACAAACAACTCAGATAAAATATGGGCAAAAGACCTAAGCAGACACTTCTCCAAAGAAGACATACAGATGGCCAAGAAGAGCATGAAAAGATATTCAACACTGCTAATTACTTGAAAAGATGCTCAACATCGCTAATTATTAGAGAAATGCTTATCAAAACTGCAATGAAGTATCATCTCACAAAGGTCGAATGACCAGCATCAAAAATTCTATAGATAATAAATGCTGGAGACAGTGTGGATAAAAGGGAACCCTTCTATATTGTTGGTGGGAATGTAACTGTTAGAGGCACCACAAAGAACAGCATGGAGGTTTCTCAAAAAACAAAAAAATTTACAACTATCACACCAACCAGCAATTCCACTCCTGGGCATTTATCTGGATAAAAAATTCAAAAAGATACATGCACCCCAATGTTCACTGCAGAACTATTTACAAAAGCCAAGACATAGAAGCAACCTAAATATCAATCAACAGGAAAATGGGTAAAGAAGATGCAGTACATGGATACAATAGAATAACACTCAGCCATAAAAAAGAAAGAAATAATGCCATCTGCAGCAACACAGACCTAGAGATTATCACAGTAAGTGAAGCCAGACAGAGAAGACAAACACATTCCACTTATATGTGGAATCTAAAAAGATGGTAAAAAATGAACTTATTTACAAAACACAAACAGACTGACCTTGAAGACAAACATGGTTATCAGTGAGGAAAGGTGGGGGAGTGGACTGACATATACACACTACTATATATAAAACAGATAACTAATAAGGGCCTACTGTATAGCACAGGGAACTCCATTCAATGTTCTGTAATAATCTATATGGGAAAAGAATCTGGAAAAGAAAAAAATAACTGAACCATTCTGCTTTACACCTGAAACTAACACAGCATTGTAAATCAACCATACTCCAATACAAAATAAAAAGTAAATTTTAAAATTTTCATTAGGATTTAAAGAACTCTGCAAAAAAAAAAAAAAAATCTAAGAGTCCTTAAACCCAAAAGCTATGAACGAGAANAAAAAAAAAAAAAAAATCTAAGAGTCCTTAAACCCAAAAGCTATGAACGAGAAGAAAGGCAGATTTATTACTTAAAACATTTCAGATTTCTATACCAAACAACAGAAGACACAGAAGTGTAGACAAAAGATATCGGGGAAAGCAACGACAAACTCAGTGTGTTGAAAAGCAAAGACATCACTCTGCCAACAAAGGTTCACGGAGTCAAGGCTATGGTCTTCCCAGTGGTCACATATGGTTGTTAGACCTGGACCATAAAGAAGGCAGAATGCCAAAAAATTGATGCCCTCGAACCGTGGTGCTACAGAAGACTCCTGAAAGTCCCTAGGACAGTAAGGAGATCAAACCATTCGATCTTAAGGGAAACCAACCGTGAATATTCACTGGAAGGACTGATGCTGAAGCTAAAGCTCCAGTATTTTGGTCATCTGATGTGAACAGACAACTCAATGGAAAAGTCTCTGATGCTGGGAAAGATCACGGGCAGAAGGAGAAGGCGGCGTCAGAGGATAAGATGGCTGGGTGGCATCACCGATGCAATGAACGTGAATTTTGGCAAACTCCAGGAGATGATGAGCGATGGGGAGGCCTGGCACGCTGCAGGCCATGGGGTTGCAAAGAGCTAGACATGACTGTGTGATGGAACAACAACAAATAGGGGAAATATTTCCAATACAGAGGACACAGGCTTAATATTCACAAATACAAAGAACTTCTCCAAACTGACAAGATGAGCACCCAGAAAAAAATGGTAAAGGACAAAAAAGAAACAAGTTCACAGAAGAGCAATTCTCAGTGGTCAGTGTACCCAACCAATAAACAAGACGACACTCACGAGAAATGCAAACTGAACTACCAAGGAGGCATCACTGAACGCAAACCAGATCTGCAAAACTGCTAGGACTGGTTCTGCCTGATGCGGACAGGCATGCAAGGGAAGCTTCCTCTCAGACATTCCTGGTGGATGTGTGATTGGCTAGTTTTAAAAGAACGTTGTAATTTAGAAACAACTATTTAAAAACGTGTCTTTAGACAGAGCAAATCCACTCTGAGAAATTCATCCTACAAAAATAAAGCATTTCTGTTCAGGGATTTTTACTGCAACACTATTCATAGTGATTAATGCCTGAGAAGAAAAGTATGTGAACACCATTAACAATGAAATAGCTGCATTTATTAAAATAATCACCTACCAGAAAACAGTAAGCAGCCATTTAAAAGAACGAATCAAAAGTCTAACAGGTGGGATGAAGGGCTCCTTTAGCTATTTTTAAAAGACAGAAAGACAAAATACAGCAAAATATGGTCCATGTAAGCCATCTTTTATAAAGTATAAAAGATATATGTTTTAAATATATCAATACATAAAAAATTGATAACATTTAAAAAGAAAATGTAAAAACTACAAAGATACACCAGGACAGGTCTATACAAAGTCTGAGATGTCAGGAAAAGTAATGTGGAATTTATCCTTTGTCACCTTGGAGCCCTAGTGCCTATCATAAATGGTGAACACATTTCAAGCATTCAAAAAATGTTTTACAGTAGAGAAGGTGGGGGTGGGGGT
>SJYQ01013583.1:49135-71350 GCA_006410935.1 Redunca redunca | reverse complement strand
GGGGGGGGAACAACCCATAGGGAGGAGCTGAGAGTAGAGGGAAAACCAGGACAGGATTCCACGGCTAGGGCAGGAAATTTACATGATGAGCCAGGAGCACCTTGTTAGTCCAGAAATTAATACTCAAAACCAAACCAAACCAAACTTCAACACTCACATTGATGAGGGTATGTCAGAGGGAAAAAGGAACCAAGGGAAAGACTGTCCAATAGTTCAAACTAGAGCAATTCAAACAATAGAAATGAGTACAGTGGTAATGGATCAGAATCCAAAGTATAAAATAAGCATTCACGAATCACACTAACGAATAAATGACTAAATTAGGGAGAAGAGACAAATCTGTGCGGAAGAATTTCAAATAACTCAGGCAGATGCCCTGTCCTCTAGAATGTGGAGCGTAAGTCCCCCACTCCTTACGTGTGGGCTGCGCACAGTGACTCCCTTCTAAGGAAAAGAAAGTAACTTCCCAGTGGAGAAACCTAACAAGCACTAACTCTCTCAGGCAGGTGATCAAGGTCAACATTAATAGTGACAAGTCTCACAGGCAGTGAGCACCCTAACATCAGCCTAATCATGAGAAAAATATTATACAAATCCCAATAGACAGCCATTCTTCAAGCAGAGCTGTTGACCAGAACTCCTCAAAACAGTCAAGGGCATCGAAAACAAAGCCTTAGACTGACACAACCTACAGGGACCTACAGAGACACGAAAACTAAATATTTTGGGTTGACCAAAAAGTTCATTCAGGTTTTCCCCATAAGACCAAACAAACATTTTGGCCAATGCAATACTGTGCTATCCTGGGTGGAATCCTAGCGGGGGAAACTAATAATAAGGTAAAAACTAAGGAAATATGAATCAAGTATAGATGTTAACAACAATGTATCAGTATTAGTTCATTCATCATAACCAATGCATCATATTGACGTAAGATATTAGTAACAGGATAAACTGTCTTTACAGAGCATATAGTGGGCTTCCCACGTGGTGCCAGAGGCAAAGAATCTGCCTAGATCCCTGGGTCGGGGAAATGGCAACCCACAGAGTTGGGGACAACTGAGCAATCGAGCACACACACACACACACACACACACACACACGGAGGGTATATGGTAACTCTGTAGTATCTTGGCAGTAATTCTGTAAACCTAAAACTGAAACAAGAAATGAAGTTTCAGAAACAGAACAAAGTCCCAGAAATAGACAACACACTCACCCTTATGACACCACATCTGTGAGGTTTTTTACCCACACAAGCAATTCTCTGTGAAACCAGTTGTTCGGTTCAGTTGCTCAGTCGTGTCCAACTCTGCGCGACCCCACAGACTGCAGCATGCCAGGCTTCCCTGTCCATCATCAATGCCTGGAGCTTGCTCAAACTCATATTCATCGAAACAGTGATGCCATCCAACCATCTCATCCTCTGTCATGTCTATAATTTAATTCCATTTAACTTAAGGTAGTTAAAGTAGAACCCACAAGTTAAGGGCTCAGCCCCACAAGACTGCCCTCCACTTCAGACACCAACTGTTAATAACAGGTCCCCAGCTTACTTACACCTTCTGTCCAACTTGGCTACAAACTGGAGGTTCCCCTGATGTACTCCCACCCACCCAATTCAGTCATTTGCTAGAACAGCTCACAGGCTTCAGGAAAACAGTTCTGTTCAGACACATGAATAGGCAGATGAAGAGATACAAGAGGGCTCGAGTCTTGACCTTCTGTTCCCATGGAGCTGGAGTGCACCACCCTGCTGGTCTGTGCAGGCGCTCAACCTGGAAGCTCCCTAAAGCCCATACGTTGGGTTTTTATAAAGGTTTCATCACAGAGTCATGATGGATTATTAACTCAAGCCTCCAGTCCCCCTCCACTCTCCCGAAGATGGAGGGTGAGATGGAAATTTCCAGTATTTTAAATATGGCTTGGTCTTTCTAGTGACCACTCTCAAACAAGGGACATCCAGAAGCCCACCATGAGTCACCTCACTGGAGCAAAAGACATTCCTATCACCGGGAAAATCCTAAGGGATTTAGGAACTCTGTGAGCCGGGGTCAAAGGCCAAATGTTAGAACAAAAGATGTTCTTAGTATTCTTACCAAACACGAATTTTGAAGGGTTTTAGGATCTCTAGCCAAAACAGAGGCAGATTCTTTGCCTCTGGCACCACGTGGGATTGTGATCAACATACATATTTTCTATTATTTTACATCTGCCTACTCAACATTTCCATTTGGATATCTAACAGACGTCTTAAATTGACCAGGTCCACACTCAACCCCTGATCTTCCTCTCAAACCTACTCTACCTAAAGTTTCTCCCATCTTAAAGGGAATTATAAGGTAAGAGACCAACTGTATAGGCCAACTAGATGACTGCTCTTTTCCTCTCACAAATCACATCCTTTATAGGCCAACTTACTGGAAACTCCTTAAGTCAGGAGTACACTGGAAGATTAAGAGAAAGAAGGGAAGTTAAAGATGGGGTAGAGGTGGTGTGTCTTAATGAATCAAAGTCCGGAGAATAACATCTGATATATAGCAGGTCCTCAATAAATACTTCTTGAATGAACAAATACATTTCCGAAAAAAACATACAAGGATAAATGCCATAGCTTTTCATTATAGAAGATGATTTACAATCACTATCTAAACCAATATTAAAATAGAGTGGGTGAAATAATAATAGAACAATCTGCAGTAAAATATTAAAATTAATCGCCTTTTAGTGGTTTTCTTTTTTCACCTTTACATTTTAAAGTGTAGTAAGTAAATACGCAATTGCATTATAACAAGAAATTCTTTGAAAAACCCTAACGGAAATTCATGTCAATTTTGTCTAACACCTCCATTCACTCTTGGAAGGCAAGGCGGTAGAAGGGGGGGAATTTTTTAAAAGCAATTCACTGCAATATTCATTATTAAACAGGCATGCAATACAGCTTATTTCTTTGGTTTTCAAATTTGGTACCACTTAGATGCGTAAACTTTGAATGACTTTATAAATTATTTGGTTTACAGAAGGATGCAGCATTTTAAGAAAAGAAAGAGATTCTTAACTAAGACACATTTTTTAAAAAATCTACAGAGAAACCACAAAAGGAAAAAGTGTGAAAAAACAAATTATGGCATACACACAAACTAAATATGAAGAAAGAAAATCTTCTGCAGAGAACTTTGCAGGAAACAAACTTATAATAATGACCACTGATAAAATGGAATTTCAGTGTAAGAACCAGAAAATATCCTTCATTTCCATCTTTTCCATCTGTAAAATCAAGTTAAGACTAATAATGCCAAACCCTTAGTGGTCACTGTATGCCAGGCACTGTTTGAAGCACTTTATATATCTTATAAATAGGTGATAATATATAACTAATTCTAATACAACTTTTTTTTAAAACTGCATGTATGTTGGATTTTAACAAGCCATGAGAAAACAATATTGTAAGTAACCTGCTCATTGGGTAATTTGTCCTTAAAGATATGCTTCTCTCATAATCCAATAAGAAAATGTTAGTGTTTTCTTAAAACATTTTAAATGGGGCCATTTACATTGAAACATGTATACTATCATGTAAGAAACGAATCACCAGTCGATGTCCGATGCAGGATGCTTGGGACTGGTGCAAGGAGAGGACCCAGAGAGATGGTATGGGGTGGGAGATGGGAGGGGATTCGTGTTTGGGAATGCATGTACACTCGTGGTGAATTAATGTCAATGTTTGGCAAAACCAATACAGTAATGTAAAGTAAACTAAAGTTAAAATAAAAATTTAAAAAATAAAATAAATAAATAAATAAATGGGGCCATTTAGACAACAAATGGGAAACTAAGATTCAACTATAATTGCAAATACTTATCAAAGAATACCTTGTAAGGAGAAACACAGTGGTGTTCTACTGACACAATCTTATTGATTAAACAATGTATAAAACAATGTCTTATCTAAAGACACGTAAGCTATTTCTTGAACACTTGAGTTTCACTTAAGGTCAACATTCCGTAATGCAGCAGATGATTTAGCAGCTTTACATGAATGGAATTGTTAAATAGGAAACGTAAATGTGTCAGATGGCAAACCTCTTACAGTCCCATCATTAAAGGAAACAGCATAACAATAAACCATCTGAAAATATGTGATCTGTTCAGGAATATATAGAAGCCACAGCTGATCTCCTACTTAGTGGTAGGTAATGCATTAGGCCACATGTGCAGGGGTTAAAACGACAAAGATCTAACACTGATTCACATGAAAAGCTCCTCTTACAAACAGGTTTTCATATTAAATAAAACTTCAGAGGAAAAAAGGTTGAAGACTAAATATAAGGAAAGACCCTTGTTATGAAGTCAGTCATTCTTTGAATTTTCATCCCAAAAGGATTTTTATTCTCTTTCTAACCATTACTGAAAGAACGTAGCATCAACACAATGTGAAAAAAGATCAGTATAATCAAAAGAATCTGTGGAAACTTCTTCCTAATTAAAACATAATAGTAACAAAGTAAAAAATAAAATAAAATGTAATAGTAAAAGGCAAGGAATGACTTATCAGAGTATAAGACACACTTTCATAGAATATTTACTAAGTGCTTCAAATTCCTAATAAAGCACAGTATTAATATAAATCCAAGACATATTACCTTTACTATGTGTTTTTTTCAATTTGACACAATAAAAGATTTTATTACACGTTAATACCTTACTTTCTTGATGACTAAACCATCATTAAGTTAAATGAGAAGGAAATGAATGAACAGGTCAGAACAGAATGAACTAAAAAAAAGTTTAAATTTTTAAAAAACCAACAACAAACTAAGAAACCTTTAAAAAATGTTTTTTATGGAAAGAAATTTTCAGTAAGACAGAATATGAAAGTTTAAGTCTTAATTCAAAAAGTCTTATTTTGGTCCAATCTCCATGAACACTATGAACAACTACTGAAGGGCAACTCATTAAGCACTCATTGCTAAGCTAAACCCTGGGAATACAAGGATAATCAAAACAAGGTCTTTGACTTCAAGGAGCCTCCATTCTAGTGTTAGTTTTTCTTGTAAGAATTAAACAAAAGAGATGTTAAACTCTACTGAACAAAAGTCACTGGCTCCATTTCCCAGGCCTATCTCAGGACTTGGTCCACTGTGGGCACCTCATAAATGATCCCTAAAGCGACTGAGCTGAATGGAGCTCAGCTAGAGAGGGCACCAGCATGTAGGTAGAGGCAGACTGACTTCCCTCTTAAAAGCTGACCTTTCTCAAATTCCAAAGCTGAGAAAACAGAATGATGGAGACTAAGCTTTGTGCTCCCTCCTTGTCCTCTAAAACCACACAGCTGCATAATCGATTCCTCCCAAGAAACTTCCTGAGTACCAGTTCTGTGGTGACCAGGAGACAAAGTCAGATGATTCTGTACCACAGGAAGGATTACCAGACTATTCCAGCTACAAGTTTAATAACAATGAAATGGGTTTTGCCTCCAATTTTTCAACTGCATCTATGTATCTGGAAACAAGAGAGTTGGGCAGATGATACTGATGACTCCAAGTAACTGCATTTCAATTCTGGTCCAAAAAATTGGAAAGAATCTGAAAACAAGTAACTTCACAAAAAATTTCCCATAAACAGAGAAAGGAGATGGGGGAGCAAAATACACTGTTTGGGGCTTCCCTGATAGCTCAGTTGGTAAAGAATCCACCTGCAATGCAGGAAACCCTGGTTCCATTCCTAAGATCTGTCAGAGAAGGAAAGGCTACCCACTCCAGTATTCTTGGGCTTCCCTGGTGGCTCAGCTGGTGAAGAATTCAACGGCCATGCAGGAGACTGGGTTCAGTCCCTGGGTTGGGAAGATCCCCTGGAGAAGGGAAAGGCTACCCACTCCAGTATGCTGGCCTGGAGAATTCCATGGACTGTACAGTCCATGGGGTCACAAAGAGTCGGACATGACTGAGAGACTTTCACTTTTTTCCTTTCATACATTGTGTGGGGTATGCATGTGTGTGTAAATCAATACTATTATTCTTACATCAATAATTACATGTCTTTGGTATATAGTTGTATATGTGTAAATACATGTGTGAAAGTACACCCGTATACGCTCAAAGGCTCAGTCGTGTCCAACTCTGCAACCCCATGGACTGTAGCCCGCCAGGCTCCTCTGCCCATGAGATCTTCCAGGCAAGACTACTAGAGTGTGTTGCCATTTCCTTCTCCAAGGGATCTTCGCTACCTAGGGATCGAACCTGGGTCTTCTGCATTGAAGATGGGTTCTTTAGCAAGTGAGCCATGGCCGGGGGATGGGGGGACTGGGGGGGGTGCAGTAAATATATGTAAGTATACCTGTATACATGTGTATAAAACTCTTTAGACACACTATAAAGCAGATAAAATGAAATATCCATTTTCCAATTGTATCAGTTAAAAAGCTGTGCTGAATCTATAGAATTATCCAAGAATTTGCTAGTTTTATTTTCTAAAAATAAAGAAAATATTCAGTGGAACCTTCATATAATTGATCTTTTTTCAGTAAAAAGAATTTTTTTAAAATCCCTGATAGTTTAACAAACACAGAGCTACAATATGTCAACCAACCTATTAGTAAAAATTCACTGCCAAACAATAGGAAAATAAACCCTAGGGTCCACATAATATAGGCAGGAACTTTAGTACCTACATGGATGACACAATAAAGCTAAGTCAGAGAGAAGTGAGAAGCTCCAAACCTATATTCTAGAATATTATACTACCTGGACCAGCTCCAGCCATCACACTGTATGTTTGGCTGTATGTACTTAACAGGGGGTGTGAGAAAACCAGAGAGGTTTTATTGGTGGTACTCACCATTTGCCTATCTTCCTATGAACTGACCAAACCATCGTGGCTAGATTTGTTTAAATATTGGCAGGTGAGGAGTCCAGGCTATAAGCCTCCTTTCCAACAACTTCTTTATCAGGTGATATTTACAATGAAAAGACACCTTATAGGAAAACTGAAGACAAACCCCAGTGATTAAAATTAACTTCTATATGTATGCATATATTATACTGTATTTAGAAATACTTTCTGATAAATTACAGACAATACAACACTAGAAGTAGTGGTCTCTGCAAAATAATTCAAACTGAACTAAAGAAAGATGAATATGTCACAATAGTAAGTCCCCAATGATCTGATTTTAGTTTTCAAATCAGGCCCAGTCCCGCCAAGTCCTTGAGACCAGCCAGCGACATCTAAGATCCCATCCTTCAGGACCCAAAACAGTGTAAAAAACATCCCTCAGAACAGTGTCAAAAAGGGATGTGAAAACCAGAAACCAGACATAAATGGCGCAGTCAACATACGTGCACACTGGAAAGTTACCAGAAATCAGAAGATACTCACAGTCTTAAAATCACATCTTAAAACAAAGGCAACGTCTTAAGAAAATGCAACAGCGAAATAAAAAGAATGACATAGAATTTATCTGACATTTACAGACTTCCTACAAGACTCAAGGCCCCATGTGGAAGTGAAGATGAGTGCCCGGGAGCACAATACCCCCAGTGTAAGAGGAGACCTCAGGCAGGAGCCACTGACTCTACCAGGTGATGGAGGACGCAGGACAGGCTTTGAAAAAGGAAGGAGGGGAGTGGGGTCTTCCGGCAGAAGAAACAAAGCACAGATAAGGAAAAGCCCTTGGGGGGCAGTAACTTGTATGGGATAGCGAGCAGGTGGGTAATGAGGACTGGTGGGTCATGCAGATGGGGCGTGGGTGGACGCTGGAGCCCAACTACAGGGAACGAGGAAGAACAGCCTGAAGGGCTGTGATGTCACACGTCACGAACAAGGCTCTGGGGAGAATTCAATCAGTGTGAGCTGTAAAGGGACTTACGCACAGTGGAACTTAGGAAAAGACCCACTAGGAGGTCACTGCAATAGTGTGGAAGGATGGGAAAAAGAATAAGGCTAGGAAGATTAAGAGGTGGATTCAGTAACAGGGCTGAAAGGCCTTACGGGAGATTAGTGGATGGGGCTTACACAACTGAATGTGAGTGCTGACAGAGAAACCCAAGATGAGATCAATAGTGGACACTGGCGAAACGAGGAGCCAGGAGTTCGATGCTCGGCCTACAGTCTCCTTTTCCCGTTAACAGGATCTGTGAACTTGATGATTTTGTTTGGTTATCTGTAGACTAAAGATATTAGACATCAAGGTCTCATAAGCCCCTTCCAACACTAAAGTTTTAGAATTCTGAGGTTGCGAGTTTTAAATTTTGTTGGCTGAGAGAACTGTGGTACAAGAGGCAGACAAGGAAGTCAAGAGGTGTGCTTTGAAAGAGAGGACATTCAGGAATCTGTGAAACCAAAGATGCTTAAAACAATTATTTTAAAGTAACTAGAGATTCAGTTCAGTTCAGCCGTGTCCGACTCTGCAACCCCATGAACCGCAGCACGCCAGGCCTCCCTGTCCATCACCAACTCCTAGAGTTCACCCAAACTCATGTGCATAGAGTCAGTGATGCCATCCAGCCATCTCATCCTCGGTCGTCCCCTTCTCCTCCTGCCCCCAATCCCTCCCAGCATCAGGGTCTTTTCCAATCAGTCAGCTCTTCGCATCAGGTGGCCAAAGTGTTGGAGCTTCAGCTTCAGCACCAGTCCTTCCAATGAACACCCTACGACTGGTCTCCTTCAGAATGGACTGGTTGGATCTCCTTGCAGTCCAAGGGACTCTCAAGAGTCTTCTCCAACACCATAGTTCAAAAGCATCAATTCTTCGGCGCTCAGCCTTCTTCACAGTCCAACTCACATCCATACACGACCACAGGAAAAACCATAGCCTTGACCAGACGGACCTTAGTCGGCAGACTAATGTCTCTGCTTTTGAATATGCTATCTAGGTTGGTCATAACTTTCCTTCCAAGGAGTATGTGTCTTTTAATTTCATGGCTGCAATCACCATCTGCTGTGATTTTGGAGCCCAGAGAAATAAAGTCTGACATTGTTTCCACTGTTTCTCCATCTGTTTCCGATGAAGTGATGGGACCGGATGCCATGATCTTCGTTTTCTGAATGTTGAGCTTTAAGCCAACTTTTTCACTCTCCTCTTTCACTTTCATCAAGAGGCTTTTGAGTTCCTCTTCACTTTCTGCCGTAAGGATGGTGTCATCTGCATTTCTGAGGTTATTGATATTTCTCCTGGCAATCTTGATTCCAGCTTAGTTTAATTCTTTCTTGGGTTGCAACAGGTGTTAGTGCAAAGAGTGAAGTTACTGGATATCCCTAAGCTTCATCACATTTAATCCGTGAAACAGAAGCTCTACGTGGGAGGATGGGAGATATAAAGAGATGAGCACCACATCTGGGGAAAGAGTATAGCCTGTGACTGGCAGCTTCCATACAGATGACTCTATAGGTGATCTTATTTTAAGGTTTCCATTCTCCCTTACTGATGCTGTCAGGCAAGATATCTTTAAAAGAAAAAAAAAATGGTGAGAAAAAAGTTTTATTACCATAATCTGTGGTGCCTGCAAATTTTTGCAATATTGGACATTTCATTAACAGTTATGGAGATAACCAAGATGGGTAAAATGGACTAGAATGGGTGAAATTTAATTCAGATGACCATTGTAACTATTACTGTGGGCAAGAATCCCTTAGAAGAAATGGAGTAGCCATCATAGTCAACAAGAGTCCAAAATGCAGTACTTGGGTGCAGCCTCAAAAAGGACAGAATGATCTCTGTTTGTTTCCAAGGCAAACTATTCAACATCACAGTAATCCACATCTATGCCCCAATCACTAATGCCAGAGAAGTTGAACAGTTCTATGAAGACCTACAGGACCTTCCAGAACTAACACCAAAAAAAGATGTCCTTTTCATCATCAGGGAAAGTGAAAAGTGAAGTCGCTCAGAAATCATAGAGAAATGATTTTTTAAATCCATCTGAAATGTTTTTCTAGCCCACACAGTTCCTCTAGCTCCTGATTCACAGACCACCAATGTCTTTCATTCTTCCGGCATCCCTATAGTGTCAACAAGGACACTATACAATCAGGTCATCATGCCAGAGACCTGTGGGTTGTTCTTGGCACTTCCTTTCTCGTCACTAAGTGAAGTTATTCAGTCGTGTCTGACTCTTTGCGACCCCATGGACTGTAGCCTACCAGGCTCCTCTGTCCATGGGATTTTCCAGGCAACAATACTGGAGTGATGGGGAGGGAGGTGGGAGGAGCGTTCAGGATGGAGGACATGTGTATACCCGTGGCGGATTCATGTTGATGTATGGCAAAACCAATACAATATTGTAAAGTAATTAGCCTCCAATTAAAATAAATAAATTTTTAAAAATAAATAAATAAATAAAATAAATAAATTTTTTTTGAACTGTAAAACTAGGAACTTTTTTTTAATCAGTTACAAACTAAATTACAAATAGTATTAACAGCGAGAACACTCAAGGACAAAAGGTGGGAGAAGAGAGACAAAATCATAAAAAGAAAAAAAGCTTTTATAAAAAAAAAATACAACATATTTGCATTACAAACCCCAAGGTGCACATGGCAACAAATCCCCACCCATTCCCACTTAAAAAACTACTATAATCTGAAATATAATTGTTCATCCTTCTTCTAAAAAAATATTTTTTCCCCAATGTCCCCCACTCAGTCACAGCCCTAAGTGTCAGAATTCTCAAAATGATGTCTCAACCTTAACTTTTATGAGGTGGCCTTCAGAGGAAGATGGGACCTAGCACCTTAAGAATCTTAAAAATGGAAAAATTCAAACACCTTTCACTTGCCTCATAAGACCAAGGTGAAGCACAGTCCCTGCCCCAGAGCCTCCTAGACACATCTTGCCCATGGGAGGGACAGGCGAGAAGCCTCGGAGCCATCATTTCTACTGCAGCCCCCCTGGGACCACAGAGACTAGGAGTCTGGAGTCTCCCAGATGTTAGGTAAGATGAAACACTAAAAGTAGGGTATAAACCGGTTGGATCTTTTTTTTTTTTTTTTTAACCTAATTCTTTGAAACAGGCCCCTCCATAATGTTTTTGTTTTGCTTGGTTTTCAAAGGTTCCAGCTTAGCCCCCACTGCTATAAGTTGGCCTTACACGGTGGCTCTGGAGGCTTGGGGTCTTTATCAATAATAACAGTGGGGCTTTCAGAGACTGGGATGGCAGAGTCTCTGTGGACGGAGGAGAAAGTCTTTTTTTTTCTTTCTTTCTTTTTTTAAAATACCAGCCTTCTTAAGTAACGACTAAGAGGAGGGAGAGAGGGTAGTGGAGGCTGACTTAAGTGCATCTAATACTGAAGCGTCCTTTCAATTCCACCTATTTCTTCCCTCCACCCCATCACTCCAGAGGGAGGTGGGAGGGGGGTTCAGGATGGGGTCACGTGTATACCTATGGCAGATTCATGTTGATGTATGGCAAAACCAATACAATATTGTAAAGTAATTAGCCTCCAATTAAAATAAATAAATTTATATTTTTTTAAAAAAGAATACTGGAGTGCATTGCCATTTCCTTCTCCAGGAGATCTTCCTGACCCAGGGATTGAACCCAGGTCTCCCACATTGTAAGCAGATGCTTTACAGTCTGAGCCATCAGGGAAGTCCTTTCTCTCTTCACTAGCTAGTAGCCAATTCTAATACGTCAATCTGCTCTCCTAGCTATTTCTTCAACCTATTGCTCTGCATTGCACCCCTAATCCAAGGTCCTATTCCCTTCCATCTGAACAACTGCAAGAGCCTGACATCTTTCTCCCACCTCGTTCCCATTCCCCCCCAACACAAATTTCTGAGAGGAACCAGACTCAGTATTAGAACAGTAGTTCCGCAGATGAGTGAGGGGTCACCCTCTACATAAAGGTCTCTATTATTCTTATGATAAAATACAACATGATTCCCTGGTCTTCAAGACTCTGCATGCACTGCTCACTTCAAGCCACCTGACCTTGCTCCAGGCTCTAAGCCTCACTGCCCTTACCTGCTGAGAGCCTTCATACATGATCCCCGTCCAGACTGTTTGGCCGTCACTGAACCCCCTTTCATCTAATCAGTATTCATACCTTGGAATTCAGACTCAATAGCACTACCTCCAAGAAAAATCCCACTAACTGATGGCAGATAAGAGCAGGAGTCACAACTCAAGACACTTTCACAGTATGTGTGCTCCACCTCTGAGACACTCATGTTCACGTTGGCGTCTGTTTCACTGACCTGACCATGAGCAAAGCAAAAACAAAGGGTAGGGCCATGCTTGCCTTGTTAATGAACACCCCCTACGCACAGTGCCTTGTGCATATGAAAGACTGTGTGTACTTCAAGTGAATCAATGACCTAACCATCCACCCATCAACCTGTGATACGTTATGTAGCTGGATTTGACTCCTGATACACAAACAGGGTAGGGCTTATCATCTCACCCTTCCCTGGAACTATTTTCTTTTACACTAATAATCTTTTCTTCTTTGTTGAATATATACCCCAGTCTCCCACAAACTAGAACTGGATGAGTGTTCAGAGAGAAATGCCTGAACAAACTATGAAGGCGTCAAAGGAGACTAAGAAAACTTTACAAAGGGTTAACACAACCCTCCAGAATGAAGAAAAACCGGGCGTGGAAAGCCAACTATTAAGCTGAGTGGTGATACAGAGTAAAGGAAGCATGAAAGGACCCAAGACAGCTCAAAATTTCCATCAATTTCTCTTAACTTGCCCTTTAAGTTTACCAGACCTGGTTTTAGATAACCAACCTCAGACAGTAATGCAAGTACACTAACAGATGAGCACCAGAGAGCTAAAGCCTAGAAAAGAGTAAGGCCACATACAGATCCTTGAGCATTCAAACCATTCTGCCTTTAAGATATTATCAAATTCCTAGATGAAAGGAAGATGGAATTCTCAAGTGACTTGCCTGTGGGTTTTTTCTCATTTTGTTTTATTATGAAACCTCCTCAACCATGATATATGCTCATAGATACACATATCAGTTATGATTCAACAAGTTCCTGTGTGAAAATGTACTAGCATGGGGACTGGAACACAGTAGGTATTGGATTTAAATGCATGCTTTGCTAGATCAAAACCACAGACATGCTGTAGTTTGGAAAGCTGCAGGAAAGAATACAGTCAACTGCTGCCTCTCCTTCCTGGCTGGCATTTCTTACCACGGCCACACTGAAGAATCACGACCCTTGCGCCTTTGGAGCCGTCCCAGTGGAGTCTCATTTTACACGGGTTAGGCTCTACAGGTCTGCAGGGGAAGTTAAGCGACCACAGGATCCTTCTCTATTTACTGGGACTTCTTACCAGAAATCAAGGCAACTAAGAAGAAGAGAAAGCCTGAATTTGTGGTCAGGAGTCCGGTACTGCATCCACGGCACAAGCAGGTGAATGTGGAGGCACCGTGAGCAGAACCACAGTTGCTCCTCGCTATTCTTGCCACCTCACCTGACAGGTGGCCAAAGTTAGCATGTCCAAGAGTGAGAAATGAGAAATTCTTTGTCTCTATGTCTTCAAGAATGTCCTTATGAATACAAAGGTAGAAATACAGAGACACTGAGCAAAATGAGGAACTGAGGACTGATCTCTCCAGCATACCTCAACTATGAACAGAATCTAAACCTGCATGAAACCCCACTCCTATGTGAGCAGCTAACAGAGACAGAGGTCCCATCTCTGGAGAACCCATGCTCTTCAAGACACTTGATTTGGAAGACATTCTAAGCACTTCAACTGTTCCACAAACAGGAACCATCAAAGCCTTTTCCCTGTGGCAATGCCATTTGCTAAACAATTCTCTCCAATCGCACCATTTCACTCATCAAGCTAAGCACAAGTGATGTGAGCACAAAGATAGCTTTCTTTACGGGGAGGTCAGTAGAAGACTCCAATGGGTCTGTGGGTCTCAAATACATGACGGATGTGATTTCCAGATAAAAGAAGATCTTAGAAACAATAAACCACTGCTCTCCCATATCCTTGAGAAAGGGTAAGCTGTTTTATTTTGTTGTGTTTTTCAATATAATAAATTATGCCAGGACACTTAAATAAAACCACAAAAAAGTTTTACACCCTCTACAGCACCTAAAGAATTTACATAAGCTGAAGTGAAGCTGTTAAAGGAACATACTGACCTGGAAAAAGAATAACTGCTTTTCCTAAACAACAGTATTTTGAGAATACTGGGATGTGCCAAGGGAATCAATCAGCGCTTAACCTCCTGTCATGTTCGGTAGAGCTGTGTTAAGTCACTCAATTACAAAAAAGGATATTTCTCATAGAGTAAGCTACAGTTTGAAGATGAACTAAAATAGAATTTTGCTAAAAATATTTCCAACAAAAAGGATCAAAGACCTATTGTATAGCACTGGAAACTCTGCTCAATGTTATGCGGCAGCCTGGAAGGAAAGAGTTCGGGGGAGAATGGATACATGTATATGGATCTCTGGTCCCTTTGCTGTCCACCTGAAACTATCACAACCTTGTTATCAGCTGTATTGCAATACAAAATAAAATGTTTAATTTTTTTTTTAAGGGATCTCTTCAACAAGGAAAAAACCAATGAGTACATGTTTTTTGGGAGGAGGGTGTTACCAATTTGTTCTACCACTTTGGATGAGAGTTTCAAAGTATCTACTAAGTTAAATAGTCAACCCTTTGTATCTGTGGATTCAATCAATCAAGGATGAAAACTATTTAGGGGGTGGGGAAAGAATTCCAGGAAGTTCCAAAAGTGAACCCTGAATTTCCTGGCACCTATTTACATATCATTTACATTGTATCTACAATTATTCACATAGCATGTACATTATACTAAGTATTATTAAATACTTAAGTATTATTTAAAGTATACGGGGCTTCCCTGGTGGCTCAGTGGTAAAGAATCCGCCTACCAATGCAGGAGACACAGGTTTGAGTCCCTGGACCAGGAAGATCCCACATACCTCGGAGCAACTAAGCCCACGCACCACCACTATTCAGCCTGTGCTCTAGAGCCCGGGAGCCGCCAACTCCTGAGCCCATGTGCTGAACTCTGTGACCTGGAGCCTGTGCTCAACACGAGAAGCCACCGCGAAGAGAAGTCCGTGAACTGCAACGAGAGAGTAGCCCCTGCTTGCCTCAACTAAAGCAGAGTCTGCACAGCAATGAAGACCCAGCACAGCCTAAACTAAATAAATAATTTTTAAAAGTAAAAAAGTAAAGTATATGGGAGATACACCTGAAACCCATATAATATTGTACATCAACTATAACTCAATTAAAAAAAAAACACAAGTACATGGGAAGATGTGCATAGGTTATATGCAAATACTACACCATTTCCTGTAAGACACATGAGTATGCACAGATTTTGGTATCCTCAGGGAGGGGTCCTGGAACCAAACCACCACAGGTAACAAGAGATGACTGGGTAAGATACCATCTTACCTGATAACACAGCATTTCCACCCCCTACGTATGAGTACCTAAACTCACAAAGAATCATATGCAAGAGTGTTCATAACAATTTTATCCAAAAGAGCCAAAAAATGCCAACAACCCAAATATCTATCAACAGGAGAACCAATACACAATTTGTGCAGTATTTATACAACTGGATAAAAGAAAACAAACAAAAAAAAAGGACTACCGATACTACATACACAACACTGCTGAATCTCAGAGGGAAAGAATGCTGACATAAAAAGAACACATAGGGTGTGATTCTACGATTTGAAGGCCAAGAAGATAGCAAAACATCTATAATGAAAATTAAAAGAGTGATTAACTCCTGGGGACAGGAGTGAAAACATGAAATGAGAAGGGGCCCCAGACAGCCTTTGGGGGATGAAAAAGTTCTGTATGTTCATCTGGCGACTACGGGGATATATGTACCAAAGCGCAACTCACCAAGCTGTACACTTAAGATCTGTGCAGTGTGAAGTATGCATATTATAGCTCAAGGAAAAAAAATGAGTACAGTCTTTGTTATAAAAGCAAAGAAAAAAATAGCAATGGAGAGGGAAATGATACATTTCTCTAGATAAAAGTATAAAACCGCCATGTGGAACAAAGAAGTATTACAGAAAAGTAAAAAGCAATAGACACAACTAGGTATGCATTTACAATGTACATGGTATCCTAAATATGTACCTCTAAGAACATAAAGAGAATAATACACCTCAAACATAAAATTAACAAAGGAAGTCACTAAGTGAAAGTCCCTCAGTCGTGTCTGACTCTTTGCGACCCCATGGACTGTAGCTTGCCAGGCTCCTCTGTCCATGGAATTCTCCAGGTCAAAATACTGGAGTGGGTAGCCGTTCCCTTCTCCCAAGGATTTTCCCAACCCAGGGATCAAACCCAGCTCTCCTGCATTGCAGGTGGATTCTTCTACCAACTGAGCCACCAGGGAAGCCCAAGAATACTGGAGTGGGTGAAGAAGAAGAAGAAGAAGTGAAGTCACTCAGTCGTGTCCGACTCTTTGTGACCCATGGACTGTAACCTGCCAGGCTCCTCTGTCCATGAGAATCTCCAGGCAAGAATACTGGAGTGGGTTACCATTTCCTTCTCCAGGGGGTCTTCCTGACCCAGGGATTGCACCCAGGTCTCCCACATTGGAGGCAGATGCTTTAACCTCTGAGCCACCAGTAGTTTATCCCTTCTCCCACGGATCTTCCCAACCCAGGAACTGAAACGGGGTCTCCTCCACTGCAGACAGATTCTCTACCAGCTGAGCCACGAAGAACGTCACTAGGCTACCCTCAAAGGGAACACCGCTACATCGACATGGACCCCTAGCAGTAACCTCAAGCTGAGTAAGCATACCAGGTATACTTACTGGTATACCAGGCATACCAGGTATACTTATTCAGCTTGAGTAAATATGGACTCTAACAGAACCCAAATCACATTCAGCCAAAGAAGTCCAGTCATCCGACACAGAATCAGTCATCTTCCTGGTAGAAAGTTCAAGAACTGCAATACTTTGGTTTTATTTTCTGGCCCCCTAGAAGTGGCCAACGGCATTTTCCCAAGCAACATCAGAAGACTGAGGTAGGATTTCTCGCTTCCTCCACTAGAGGCTGCCAACCTCAGCTGCCTGGTACTGAAGCTGGGTGGGGGTAGGGGAGAGATTACCTGCTCCTTCCCCTTGCAGGTGACTTCTGCCGCATCTCCATGAAGATTCTGGGATGTGGATGAGTTTCGTGCCAGCGACCTCTGATCAACACTTTGTACTCATGCAGGGCCCAAAGCACAGAAGGGTTTTTCTGAGTACTGCTACTCCTGTGCCACCTTTAAACCCTGTCAGGAGGAGACTCTTTCAGGTCTCTTGCCCTGCCTCCAGACCTTTTTTCTAATTCTAAGTACCTGGTGGGGTGACATGGGATGATCTCAGGAACAGGTGCAGATGCTCCTAGAACCTAAGT
Organism: Redunca redunca; assembly: GCA_006410935.1. NCBI lineage: Eukaryota > Metazoa > Chordata > Mammalia > Artiodactyla > Bovidae > Redunca > Redunca redunca. Next base: position 53,959 of record SJYQ01013583.1, on the reverse strand, counting down.
CTTTCAGGAATCCTAAACTCTCATGATCAACACTACCGAAGTATTCTCTTCAGAGCTTTTGTCAGTTTTATAAAGCTGTACTTTTTCAAGAATTTTTCCACTCATCTAAGTTATCTTTTTAATGTGATATTCCCTCTTTCATTCCCAAATCTCTCATGACCCTTTAAGAATGTGTTAAGATTTCAGTGATTTCCTTCTTACCTACTCTTGTGTGTCACCTCTTCCTTGTCTACCAAAGGTCAGTCTGTGTCCATCCAGTCTCTTCCTGTGACCCCATGTAATTCAGTTTCCCCAGATGCCTTGTAATCTCAGCTCTAATGGCATCAAGAAAAAGAACTATGATTTTATGTTATCTGGCTTTTTTCCTCCTTGTGGCTTTTTATATCCTAAGTGAAAAGGCACTTGAGAAAATACTGTGAAAGGAATGAAAATGAAAACATCATATTAGAGTTTGGGAGATTTGGGCTAATTTGGTGCCAGGGGTAAATTTATAAATTCAAATGCTTATAAGAGGAGGGGAGAAAAAAAGATCTACAAATCTACAGACCTAAGCTTCTAACTTAAGAAACTGGAAAGACAACAGCAAAGTAAACCCAAGAGAAAAGGAAAAAGGGAAATGATAAAGAAAGAAGCAGAAATCAGTGAAATACAAAACAGATTTAAAAAATACATAAAACCAATCATTTCAAAAATTGTTTCTTTGAAGAGTTCAACCTCCAGCTATACTGACCAAAAAGAGAAAAGACACAAATTTCAGTACTGGGAATGAAAGAGGGAATATCACATTAAAAAGAAAAGACAACTTAGATGAATGGAAAAATTCTTGAAAAAGTACAACTTTATAAAACTGACAAAAGCTAAAGAGAATACTTTGGTAGTCCTATATTTATCAAATATATTGGATTTATCGAAAGCCTTCTCACAAAGAAAACCTAGGTCTAGGTGGCTTTACTGTTAAACTCTACCAAACAATAAAAAAGAATTAGTACTAATGAGATCTGCATTTACTGATACCAAATCCAAATAAAGATATTTCAAGAGAAATCTACAGATCAGTATTCCTCATAAACACAGATGTAAAAATTCCTAACAAAATATTAGTAGGTTGAATGTAGAAATATATAAAAATGATAGTACATCATGAGCAAGTGACATTTGGCCTAGGAATACAAGGTTCGTTCATCCTGAAATCAAAAGAATTGTAACAGGATAAAGGAAAAACATATGATAATTTCAACAGATGCAGAAAAAGTTTTTTTTTTTAAATGAGATCCCCATTATTATAAATGAATTAGGAACGGTAGGAAACTTTTCTAATCTCAAAAAGAACAACTATAAGAAGCATACAGCTGACTTAATGGCAAAAGATCACGTGCTTTCTCCTTGAGACTGGGAAAATCAAGGGTGTCCACTCTTACACATCTATTTAACATTTTATTGGAGGATCTAGCCAGTGTACCAAGACAAGGAATAAAAGGGAAAAAAAAGAATGCTTACTGAAACAGAAAAGTAAAAAATTAAGAACACTGACAATTACCAGGCGCTGGCAAGGACATAGAGCAACTAAAACTCTATATGCATAGCTGGTAGAAGTGCACTATGGTACAATCACTTTAGAAAAGAATCTGGCAGTTTCTTAAAAAGTTACATACCACACGGCCCATCTATTCCACTTTTAGGTATTTGCCCAAAAGAAGTTAAACATTCACACACAGATCTGCATAAGAATGCTTATAGTTCCTTTATTTATAACAGGCAAAAAATGATAACTCACTTGTCAATCTACAGGAAAGTAGAAAAATCGTGATCTACTTATTCATTTGATTACCACTCAACAACAAAAAGTAATGTGTTGATATACCAAAGCAGTGTGGATGGACTTCAAAAACATTAAATTGAGTAAAAGAAGCCAGACCCCAAAGATAACATATTGTATGATTTCATTTATTATAAATTCTTCCAGACACACAAACTAGATCTAAAGTGCTAGGTAGCCGATTGGTACTCGACTGGGCTGAGGATGGAGATTGTATTATGAAAAACATTTCTAGAGTTCATGAAAAGTACAGGACTTTCCCCGGAGTTCAGCTAACACTCCAATACTTTGGCCACCTAATTTGAGGAGTTGATTCACTGGAGAAGTGGGGCGACAGAGGATGAGACTGTTGGATGGCATCATCGACTCAATGGACATGAGTTTGAGCACACTCTGGGAGACGGCGAAGGACAGGCAAGCCTGGTGTGCTGCAGCTCATGCTGTTGCAAAGAGTCGGACATGACTGAACGATTGAACAGTAACAACAGTGGTAAAGAATCCACCTACCAATACAGGAAATATGGGTTCGATGCCTGGCCCAGGAACATCCCACATGCTGCCGAGCAACTAAGACTATGAGCCACAACTATTTTTTTTTAATTGGAGGATAACTGCTTTGCCATATTGTGCTGGTTTCCATCATATATCAACATGAATCAGCCACAGGAATAGGTATGTCCCCTTCCTCTTGAACCTCTCTCCCATCTCCCACCCCATCTCAGCCCCCTAGGTCATCAGAGAGCACTGGGCTGAACTCCCTGTGTCACGCAGCAAATTCCCGCTGGCTATCTATTGTACAAGAAAGTGAAGTCACTCAGTCGTGTCCGACTCTTTGTGACCCCATGAACTGTAAGCCTACCAGGCTCCTTCATTCCTGGGATTTTCCAGGCAAGAACACTGGTGTGGGTTGCCATTTCCTTCTCTGAGGGATCTTCCCGACCCAGGGACTGAACCCAGGTCTCCTGAACTGTAGGCAGATGCTTTACTTTACATATTACGGTTAATGCATATGTCTCCATGCTACTCTCTCAATTCATCCCACCCTCTCCTTTTCACAGTGTTCACAAGTCTTTCTCTACGTCTGAGTCTCCAGTTGCTGCCCTGCAAATAGGTTCATCAATACCACCTTTCTGGATTTCAGATACATGTGTTAACATACAATACTTGTCTTTCTCTTTCTGACTTACTTCACTCTGTACAATAAGCTCGGGGTTCATCCACCTCATGAGGACCAACTCAAATGTGCTCTTTTTTATAGCTGAGTAATATTCCATTGACTATATATACCATAATTTCTGTATCCAGTCACCTGTTGATGGACATCTAGGTCGCTTCCATGTCCTTGTTATTGTTAAAAGTGCTGCAATGAACACTGGGTACATGCATATCTTTCAATTGTGGTTTTCTCACAGGATATGCTCAGTAGTGGGATTGCTGAGTCACATGGTAGTTCTATTCCTAGCTTTTTAAGGAATCTCCAGACTGGTCACCATAGTGGTTGTATCAATTCACATTCCCACCAACACTGCAAGAGGTTTGATGGCCTTTCTGACCAGTGTGAGGTGATACCTCACTGTAGTTCTGATTTGCATTTCTCTAATAATAAGTGATGCTGAGCATCTTTCCACATGTTTGTTGGCCATTTGTATATCTGCTTTGGAGAAATGTCTGTTTAGGTTTTCTGTTCATTTTTTATTGGGTTGTTTTTCTGATATTGAGCTGTATGAGCTGCTTGTATGTTACAGAGATTAATCCTTTGTTAGTTGTTTCCTTTGCAATTATTTTCTCCCATTCTGAGTAGTCTTTTAATCTTGTTTATTGATTCTTTTGCTGTGCAAAACGTTTTAAGTCCCAATTGTTTACTTTTATTTTTATTTCCATTACTCTAGGAGATGAGTCAAAGATGTATGTCTATGATGTATGTCAAAGAATGTATTGTCTGTATTTTTCTCTAAGACCTTTATAGTTTCCGGCCTTACATGTAAATCTTTCATCCATTTTGAGTTTATTTTTGTGTACGGTGTTAGAAAATGTTCCAGTTTCATTCTTTCACATGCAGCTGTCCAGTTTTCCCACCATCACTAGTAAGTGGTTGTCTTTTCTCCATTATATAATATTGCCTTCTCAAAACTAAGGTGCCCATAGGTGTGTGGGCTTATCCCTGGGTTCTCTATCTTGTTCCACTGGTCTATATTTCTGTTTTTGTGCCAATTCCATACTGTCTTAATGACTGTAGCTTTGTAGTATAGACTGAAGCCAGAAAGGTTGATTCCTCCAGCTCCATTCTTTCTCAAGACTGCTCTGGCTATTTGGAGCCTTTTGTGTTTCCATATAAATTGTGAAATTTTTTGTTCTAGTTCTGTGAAAAATACCATTGGTACCTCCATAGGGATTGCACTGACTCTGTAGATTACCTTGGGTAGTATAGTCATTTTCACAATATTGATTCTTCCAATCCAAGAACATGACATATGTCTCCAATTGTTTACGTTGTCATTGATTTCTTTCATCAGTGTCTTACAGTTTTCCGCATACAGGTCTTTTGTCTCTTTCAGTTCAGTTCAATCGCTCAGTGATGTCCAACTCTTTGTGACCCCATGAATCGCAGCACGCCAGGCCTCCCTGTCCATCATCAACTCCCGGAGTTCACTCAGACTCACGTCCATCGAGTCCGTGATGCCATCCAGCCATCTCATCCTGGGTCGTCCCCTTCTCCTCCTGCCCCCAATCCCTCCCAGCATCAGAGTCTTTTCCAATGAGTCAACTCTTTGCATGAGGTGGCCAAAGTACTGGAGTTTCAGCTTCAGCATCATTCCTTCCAAGGAAATCCCAGGGTTGATCTCCTTCAGAATGGACTGGTTGGATCTCCTTGCAGTCCAAGGGACTCTCAAGAGTCTTCTCCAACACCACAGTCCAAAAGCATCAATTCTCCAGAGCTCAGCCTTCTTCACAGTTCAACTCTCACATCCATTTAGGTAGGTTTAAAGTGAAAGTGAAGTCTCTCAGTC
>SJYQ01013583.1:0-48461 GCA_006410935.1 Redunca redunca | reverse complement strand
TTAGTTTACTTTTTCTTTCTTTTTTAGGTGAGCTACACACACTTTAACCATCATCATGACAAATGGGATAAAAATAACCAATGTTAACACAGAAAAGAATTAAGGATCTAATAATATTTTATGTAAAATATTTTTAAATGCAACAACTGTTTTTGATTGTTGAACGCAGGGCATTTTAAAACAAAGTTTAAAGGTTTCAGAAACAAATTATCGTCAACTTATTTTTAACTATTTAAGTGTTTTATATCACTTCACACCTACTAGGATGGCAATAATCTAAAACAGAAACAAGTGTTGAGATCAATCAGAACTCTCCTATGGTGCTGGTTGGAATTAAAATGGTAGAGCCATTGTTAAAAAAAAGCAAACAAAAAAAAAAGCTTTGTGGTTTCTCAAAAGGCTAAACAGAGAATTACTGGATGAATCAGCAATTCCACTCTAAGGTATATACTGAGATGAGTGGAAAGCAGAGTCTTGAACAGATACTTGTACACTGATGCTCACTGCATGCCATAGTCTGAACGTTCACGTCTCCTCAATGTTCACATGCTGGAATCTTAATGCCAAATGTGACGGTTTTAGAAGGTGAGGCCTTTGAAGGTGATTAGGTCATGAGCATGAAGCTTCATGAATCAAATTAGTGCTCTTAGATGCCACAGAACTCCCTAGCTCCTTCCATCCCTTGAGGCTACAAGAAGTCTGAGGGTGATGAAAAACTTTTCAAACAGAGGTGATGTTTATACAACACTATGAATGTAGTTAATGTTGCTGAATTTTAGACTTTTATTTTTTGTTCTAAAACCCAATTGGAGATTGAATTATTGGTATCAGTACTTTGATTTCAGTTTAGCTGAGCCTTTAAATTACAAAGACATGTCATTCTGGTCCTGTTTTGTCTATACTATTTACATGCTCACAAAGAAAATTCACTTATGGGAGACGAGGCACCATTTTTAACCAAAATTACTCAAGTCAACCATGAAAGAAAGTTACAAGAAATAGGTAACTAATCAGTGACCAGGAAAAGTACAAGAATACTACATAAGCAGAGTGTTGATTCAAAAAGAAATGTTCTGATTTCATGTTCCCCCAATAATACAACAAACTGAAAGAGATGGGAATAGCAGACCACCTGACCTGCCTCCTGAGAAATCTGTATGCAGGTCAGGAAGCAAGTAAGAATTGGACATGGAACAACGGACTGGTTCCAAATAGGAAAAGGAGTAGGTCAAGGCTGTATACTGTCACCCTTCTTATTTAACTTATATGCAGAGTACATCATGAGGAACACTGGGATGGAGGAAGCACAAGCTGGAACCAAGATTGCCAGGAGAAATATCAATAACCTCAGAAATGCAGATGACACCACCCTTATGGCAGAAAGTGAAGAGGAACTTAAAAGCCTCTTGATGAAAGTAAAAGAGGAGAGTGAAAAAGTTGGCTTAAAGCTCAACATTCAGAAAACAAAGATCATGGCATCTGGTCCCATCACTTCATGGCTAATAGATGGGGAAACAGGGGGGCTCCAAAATCACTGCAGATGGTGACTGCAGCCATAAAATTAAAAGACGCTTACTCCTTGGGAAAAAAGTTATGACCAACCTAGATAGCATATTAAAAAGCAGAGATGTTATTTTGCCAACAAAGGTCCATCTAGTCAAGGCTATGGTTTTTCCAGTAGTCATGTCTGGATGTGAAAGCTGGACTATAGAGAAAGCTGAGTGCCGAAGAACTGATGCTTTTGAACTGTGGTATTGGAGCAGACTCTTGAGAGTCCCGTGGACTGCAAGGAGACCCAACCAGTCCATCCTAAAGGAAATCAGTTCTGAATATTCATTGGAAGGACTGATGTTGAAGCTGAAACTCCAATACTTTGGCCACCTGATGCAAAGAGCTGGCTCACTGAAAAAGCCCCCAATGCTGGGAAAGATTGAAGGTAGGAGAAGGGGACAAAAGAGGATGAGATGGCTGGATGGCATCACCGACTCAGTGGACATGAGTTTGTGTAAACTCAGGGAGTTGGTGAGCTACAGGGAGGCCTGGCGTGCTGCAGTCCATGGGGTCGCAAAGAGTAGGACACGACTGAGCGACTGAACTGTGTAGTGAAAGGACATGAAGTGCTTGGACAGACAGACTGGAAGGATAGAAGGATACATCATATATCAGAATGATATCTCTGCCCATAATTTTTATTTGCTGAGCCAGAAAATGAATTTCCAGCTGTACATGGTCTCACTTGCTCTGGCATCCCTCAACTTTACATACTTTTTAAATTGAAAAAAATATTAGACTCAAATTATATAATGAGACTCCTACTATATGGGAAATTTACACTAAGCTGTGCAGCTGGTACCTCCCACTTCACTAACTTTGATTTGACAACCTTTAACCAGTTTTAAATGAAGCAGACTCTTGATTTCCTACCTGTAACTGTAAGCTTCCTAGAAGATGGCTGTGACTCTGCCTTCATCATGTATCCAGTCACTGGCATATACAAATTTTATCAGTGCTAAATCAAAGTTTATGAGTATAGCCAAAGTCACCTGGGAATGGGGAGAGACAGACTCAAATCTATGAACCTAAAACTCCCTCTACCCTTACCATACAAACTTGGTATCGTTAGTATCATCTTAAAATCCTAGCCAAGAGTTCTCGTTTTCATACCAATGATTAAATTATCCCATTCATGTTACTCCTGGAGAACTATTTTGAAGAAAAATAGATAGATCCCAGATTTCCCTGCTGGCACGGTAGATAAAAATCTGCCTGCCAATGCAACGGACATGGGTTCAACCCCTGGTCAGGGAAGATCCCACATGCCGTGGAACAACAAAGCCCGTGTGACACAGCCACTGAGCTTGTTGCTCTAGAGCCCGGGAGCTGCAACCGCTGAGCCCTCACACCAGCTGCAGCAGCCTGGGATCCCTAGGGCCCATGCTCCACAACAGAGAAAGTCCTGGCAATGAGAAGCCCAAGCACCACGACTAGAGGAAAGCCCACACAGCAACAAAAACACAGCACAGCCAAAAAAAAAAACTTTTTATGCATTTTTTTAATCCACTTGAGAAAAAAGACAAGTTTTCATATGTCTTTAAATTACAGCAATACACTTGACAATGTCAAAGACCTCGACTTCTCCCATCCATGAGAACACTAAAGAATGACCTAAGAATCCAGGACACTAAATGGGCTTGTGAGTTTCTATTTAGGGGGAGAAGGATGAAGATCACTTGGAAATAGATGTGTGGCTTTTGACAGCTGCAAGTGTAAAATTTAGCTTCAAGAAATTATTACTTGCTTAACAAAAAAAATCCCAGGAACCTAACAACAGATACCACCACATTATACAAACCCTAAGATGTACTTTCTGGGACAAAACCATTCAGATTTCTTAATATTATGGAATAAAATGTGGGTGAGTTTGACAGGTCTTTTTAGACCCTAAAAATCATAACCTACGTCATTAATCATCTTTGAGTGACAATAATGTGTCAATACAGCAAAAAGGACAAAATCCAAGAATGACAGTGAAAGTTTGGCAGAGGGCCCCAAGCCTCACTGAGATCGCAGACACCTCGACTGCAGCCACGTAAGACCCTAGGCGGAGAACCCAGGGCCCCACAGGGCCCGGGCTGCGGTCTAGAGAACTGCAGAGAATAAACATATGTTGTCGTCAGCCACCCAGTTTGTGGTAATTTGTTACACAGCAATAGGAAACTAACACAGTCCTCGAAAGCACCTCTGGATGTTTCCTAAGTGAATTGGCTATTACATGGCAGTTCCTGAAGTCACTCATTTTAACTGGGAGGAAAACGTGGGATATTCTGGTTAAACGATCTTGACTATCAAATGTTTGACCTCAGACCAAGGAACAGCTAAAATAACATACATAATAATATGTGCATATATAAGCTGTTATGGTTTCAGAAATTCTACACTGTTTTCTGACTCACGGCCTAAGTTGAACCTAGCAGGCCTCTATCTTGATCTCTATCAATAGGACCACCTCATTTTCCGGACGAGCCACAGAGAGGGTGCTGATGTACCTGGGCTCAGAGCACTGAAGAGCTCTGGAGTAAGAATGAGAGCCCAGGTCCCCAGCACACGGGGGAGCCCGTCAGGTGGCCTCTTCCTAAAGATACTGGCGGTCAGGCTTGACTGTAGAGAGGGAAAGAGAAAGGGCATTTCCTTTCTCAGCTACTGCATTAAAATGCCTGTAAAATAAATACTGCCCACTTTAGAAAAGTAGGTTTTTAAGGCAGATACTTGAACAGAGTCACAGGCTAAAAGCAGCACTAAGGAGGTAAATGGTAATGAGAGAACAACTGCTGTATTATAATAATGTCTTATCTTGAAAGCACTGGTTCTAAACCAGGGACACTTCTGCCCCCCAGGGGACAGCTGGGTGTCACGACTCGGGGAGAATGGACAGTGTTTCCAGCATCCAGTGCTTACAGGCCAAGGATATGGTTCAACATCCAATAATGCAGAGGAGAGGCTGCAGACCACAGGATTATCAGGCAGAAAATGTCACTGGTACCAGAAGTGAGAGAGCCTGCGGAAGGCATTCACAGGTGACATACCCCGACTGCCCTCTTACATACCCAGGAGGCAAAGCTCACCTGTATCCCCATTTTCTTTGGCTTGTGCTTTAAGTCACTTTTCCTTGACCTGAGCTTGAACATGGGCTAACTTTTTTACCTCTGATTTTCAGCAAGTTGCATCCTGCTTGACAACAGACACATCTGCACAGCTCAGTGTTTCTTTTTTACAGGCAAACCCAAAACACCATCATGATGTATACTTGACCTTAACAAATGTATGTTTTATAAATGGATCAGAATTTGGTGACCTACCAGGGAAGGACAAGTGGAGCTTGACTGTGCATAGCACAGAGTTGAGAACCTGTGCTTAGTCTAAACCTCTGGCAGCAAGTAACTATCACATGGGCCAAGCAAATCATATATAAAAGGCTGATGTGAGGAAGGGGTCAAAACAACGGGAAGCAGTAGACACTCCAGGGATGAGAAGGGCAAGCTCTGTCTAAGGAGAGAGCTGCTGCTCAGCTCAGCTGCTGCCCCGTAGGAATGTGGGCTCAACGCTGCCAGACAGTCTGACTTCCCAGGAAAACTTGGATATCTCGAGTTGTGTTTGAAACCACTCAATTTTAACAAGTTGGCTTATAGTTTTAAAATAGTTTATGGGTCCAACATTTGGAACCACCTCTTTGAAATGTATGGTCTGGAAATTATAGTAAGGGCCAATGAAGAGGCTCCAGAGAGATGGAATTCAGGGCCTATTCAGGGTATGTTCAGGGCATGAGATGGAGGGGCAGGATGAAGCTACATGACAAGGCTCCCGGGAGGCCAGCAAGATCAAGGGTGACTCTAATGAGCAAAACAATATCACAGCCACAACAATTACTTAAATCATAATAGACTCCTCTGTCAGGCACTTGCCAAGATACTTTTTATGTATGAACATGTATCATCTTTCCAACAACTTTATGAGGTAGGTATTATCATCACCCTCATCATAAAGATGAAGAAAATGAGGAAAGTGGGATTAAAGAATGGCCTAAGGACCTAGAGTAGTGAGTGTGGAGTTCAGACCTGAACCCAGAAAGGCTCTCCTCGGAGGCCAACCTCCCAGCCACCACCCATCACCCTTCTCATGCTGACATCTGTGGGCAGTGAGTTCCATCTTTCTCGCCACCTGTACCTATGGATAAAATATGCTTCATCAATCTTAGTTATGTATGTGCCAACACTTAGATAAGAAAAAGCTGAACAAGGCTCAGTGTCCTCTGTCTGAACATGTAAGGAAATGCAAACATTTTTTTTTTCCTACACAAAATTGTTAACTCTCTGCTGTCTAGAAATTATGTTGGCTTAGCAAGATCCAGTCCTCCTTGACAGTCAGAGTTCGATTTTCCTAATGATAGTTTGTGCTTCTGCTTATGTAAGAATATTGACAATCATACGTGGGTATCACACCCTCTTGCATTTAAGTCAAAAGGCATTCCAGAATTGGTCATGCTTCCTGACCAGAGTAGGAATGAGGGCAAACAATTCTAAACTCACCAGAGATTGATGAGCAAACCTGCCTGACACAGGGCAACCGCACATGGCAGTTACACATGGCAGCATCATTACCAAAATCCCTTTAAGGCGTGTCTACAAAATCCGCAACAACTTAGCAAGCGAAATCATGCTTCAAAACAGCCAGTATGTAAAGTGTATTATGCTTCAAAACAACCAGTATGTAAAGTAACTCACATCCCCTTCCTTTTGAAACAAGAGCCCTCACTATAATAAATTTAGGGAACTAGAAGTTTTGACACGAATTTTAAAAAGAAAATTCAGTTTTCATGATTAACAGGACCTCTGGTATTTGCTCTTCTTCACTAAGCCTACTTTCTCTTTCAGAGTCAAAAGCTCTGAGGAAAGTCATTTTATTCTTGCAGATCAAAAACTGCTCTAATATTATTAAAATGTATACTCTATTTAGAGATAAAAAGGAACTTAAAGTATTTTAAATGCCACAACTCCCAAATCTGCTTAGAAATCCAAACAAAACCTCATTTAAAAATGGACAGAAGTTTAAACTGTTGGGAAAAACAACTCTCATATACAGAAGCATAAGTACAGATTAACAAGTAAATTTAACAAGATGCTAACACATAATATACATGTGTTAGCAATCATTTTGAAGAAAGCACTAAAACTGTCATTATTAGTTCACTTCCCTTAAATATATATTGCAGTCTAAAACATAAATATTTCCAACTTTGTGTCTCCAGTAAATAATATTGCCCAAATCTTTTTTTTTAATGAAGCAAATGGGAAAAAAAAATGCATAAACCACGGTATTATAGGCTTCATTTAAAACCCCATTCTGTCTAGAATCTTCAAAACAAACAAAAAACAAGCATCAGCAACAACAAACCTGAAGGATTCTTTCAAAAAGTAGTTTTTAGAATTGAATTGTTCAAAATCTGTTACAGATGAACAGGAAAAGATCACCTCAAGTATAGAAAGAGAAATTTTACTTCAGACTAACTCAGCATTTTCTCTAGAGAAGAATAAAAGTTCAAATTCATATTTACTGATGTCAATATAACAAAATCTGGAATATAACAAAAAGATCTCCCAAAATACAGTCTAGGGCCCACCCACTTCCAGTAACATTGGTAATGGCTAAATTCCAGGATAACAAAAATAAATAATTATCCAGGCTAGAAGTCTACTGGAGTTCACTGTAACGGGATTTGAGCTATAATTAAATTTGATTAGTTTGGTTGAAACCTCAAGTTCAAAAGAATTATCAGCATGAATGGATGAAAAGCCCTTTTACACGGGCATTTGAAAAATACGAAAAGGGCTGACACAGCAAGCATCAAAGACTTTAAAAGCAATTGACCCTTCCTAGAGCAAAGGAGAAATGCTAACAGCTGAAACTCAGATGCTGCGTGCAAAGAAAATAAAGTTCCAGATGGTTCCAAAAGCTTGGTAGTTTATTAAATATTAAATACTATTATGTTTAACTGGATTTTGCCAGGGAGAGCGAAATATGTCATCTATAAAATGTAAAAAAGAAGTCTGATTCTACCCATTGAAAAACTGAAGCAAATAAATACTCCCTTTTCAAAATTCCCTAGCATGGAGGAAGTGTGTCAAGGAGTTAAATGACATGCAAATAATATGTTTAATTAAAAATAAAAACAAAAACACCTATAACCTAAAAGACAGAAACTGTTTATCCAAAGAAAAGACTTCAGAGAATTTATCATATTATTAGTATTTGGAAATATCTAACTCTCAATTAGAGGATCGTTACACACACATACACATGTACACACACACACACACACACACACATGTACACACACACACACACATATATTTTGTACCTTTTCATTATATTTTTGGTGCATTTTTTAAAAGCATAAAATAAGTAAATATCTTTTTAAAAGATTTTTAAGAGAAAGTAAAAAGCAACCAGCATGATAAATTCGGCCTACAGAACTCCATTAGTGATTGAGAGTTAACACAGGTTTTAGAAGCAGTTAAAAAACAGTATTAGAGGGCCAAATATACAAAAAAATTTGTTGTATGCATTGTTTTAAATACACACACACACATACATGGAAATGTTTATACACATTCAGATATATCATATGTGTGTGTATACATATGTATGTTTAAGTGTATTTATGTGTATGCTGTTAGGCACACACACACAAAATTAAGGGTCCCTTTTGAACAAAATGTGGTTAATTCAGCTTACATACAGTGCATTTTAGATGGCACCTTTAAGTGAGTTTTTATGTTCGAAAGTTTTCTTATTGCCATGTGATGTCTGTGTACTCTGGGTATTGGGGAAGAGCAAAGACTGGTTTCCATGAGATGGAAACAGTCTGTGCCAAATGAAGCAGGTGTGAGGAATCTCAGAGATGAAAGCAATTCTCCAAATAACAACATCATTCTGTAATGCTTTCTTGACATGTACAATTTTTCTGTTCCTCTCCTTGAGACTGAATATGAAGCATTATGTTTGTGATCTTTCTTAACAGAGATGAGGAGTCTGACTGGTGATCAGAACTGTAGTGGTTTCCAGTGTCAGGGAAAAGTCAATTTAACACGATTCTAACAAAATGGGTAAGAAAGGCAGCCACAGCGGACAGGCTATTGTACCCCCTAAGTGTTCTTTTCTTAAAGCCTTCGCTTTACAAGCCAAAAAAAAAAAAAAAGTTGATGTAATTCTTTTATTGTGAAAACTGTTTGTTTCATTAGTTACAAAATAATCTCCCACAAAAAAAAAAAAGAAAATCCCATGAAGAAGTCAAGGTTACTTTCCTTTTTGTCCACAAAAAAAAGAAAAAATTATGCTGAACGTCACACAGACATACCTTTCAGGAATTTCTCATTATTTAAAAAAAAAATGGTGATTTGTGACAACAGGCTTTCCTGGAGAAGAAAAACTAGTAATGTCTCCAGTTTCTGCAATGGTTGTTGTTTGTTGTTTAGTCACTAAGTCTTGTCTGACTCTTTTGCAACCCCATGGACTACATGTTGTCCACAAGGCTCCTCTGTCCATGGGATTCTCCCAGGCAAGAATACTGGAGTGGGTTCTTCTCCAGGGGACCTACCCAGCTCAGGGACCAAACCTATGTCTCCTGCATTGACAGGCAGATTCTTTACCACTGAGCTACCAGGGAAGCCCTAGTTTCTGTAATACTATGCAACGTTTAATTTTTCTCATAATTTATCAAATGGTTATAGAAATTTACGTTTTTTCTTTATTTGAAAAGGAATCAAGACAATCTTGTAAATGAACTTGGTATCATCTACCCTAGTGGATCTCACACATCAGTGTGCATCACAATCACGTGGAAGGCTTGTAAAGCACAGGTTCCAGGTCTTAACCCCAAAGTTTCTGACTCAGAGGTTTGGGGCCTGGGAATCTGCATTTCTATACAGCTCCCTGGAAACGCTGCTGTAACTGGTCCAGGGACCACACTCTGAGAACCAGTGATCTGGTCAATAGTTCCTTTGTCCTCGTAAGCAGCAAAGTTAGTAGTGGGGAAAAGTGAACACTGAATCATGGTATATGATATATTACATCCTTTAAATACTGTAACTGGAGTGGGTAGCCACTCCCTTCTCCAGGGGATCTTCCCAACCCAGGGATTGAACCTGTGTTTTCTGACTTACAGGCAATTCTTTACCACCTGACCCACCAGGAAAGCCCTATATCTTTTAGATAGAGACCACTAACCATAAGAATTGATGAGATGCTGACATAAAGGCAATCTCAGATAGGCCCTGGAGATGGATTTAGTCCAAGATTCAGCAGAGTTTTTTTTGATAAGACAATAAGTATTTTAAGCTTTTCAGGCCACAGAGTTTCTGCCAAGAGTGCTCTGCCAGTGCAATGTGAAAGCAGCCTCAGACGAGACACATGAGTGAGACAGGCTCTGGGCCAGTCAAGCTAACAGAAACAGGGCGTGTTCAGGTACAGGCCCACAAGTTTACCAACCATTTTATTAACTGTCTAGGGCTTCCCTTGTGGCTCAGCTGGTAAAGAATCCTCCTGCAATGCGGGAGACTTGGGTTCGATCCCTGGGTTGGGAAGATACCCTGGAGAAAGGAAAGGCCACCTACTCCAGTATTCTGGCCCAGGGAATTCCATGGACCATACGGTCCATGGGGTCGCAAAGAGTCAGACACAACTGAGAGACTTTCACTTTCACTGTAAGAATACCAATGCCCAGAGAGATTAAACAACTTTAAAAGGCACAAGACATAAGTGCAACTAGAACTTTGGAATCCTGATACCTAATAGAGTATAGAAACTATGACTGAAGTAACAGTTTGACTTTAAAAAGCCACTAAAACAGAATGTGTTATAAAACCTCATGTAGCTTGATAAGCAAAAAGAAAAAAATAACTTCATACTAAAGAAAAGGGTATTTTTATACTCTTTCATTAATACAAGACATTATTATTTAATAGAGCTTTCCAGGTGGCACAGTGGTTAAGAATCCGCCTGCCAATGCAGAAGATGCAAGAGACGGAGGTTCAATCCCTGGGCTGGGAGGATCTCCTGGCACAGGAAATGGCAACCCACTCCAGTGTTCTTGCCTGGAGAATCCCATGGACAGAGGAGTCTGGCAGACTACAGTCCACAGGGTTGCAGAGAGTCGGACACAACTGAGCACATTATTTAGTATGTCTAAGATTATTTCTAAACAGGAGGCTTACACAGTAGAGAACACGGCCTGCGCTCCTGTCACATAGGTCCCTGCATTTAACACTGGGCTGAAGCATGGTCAGTGATGGGAGCCTTCTGATCAGCCACTGAGGGAAATGAGAAGTCATGGGTTTCTCACTTCTTATTCTCTTAGTCTTTCACTGAGTAAATGGATGCCATTCCTTACAAAAATTATTCCTGATTACACTAAAGTTTTCCCACATAAAAGCCAGAGGAGGTAGTAAATTGTAAAACTTAGTGTGCACACAACTAAGTTTGCTCTTAATTCTAGTTATTAATTTAAAAGAATATTTAACTAATAAAAATAAGACGTTGTATTTTTACCACAAATAGCTCAAAGTACATGACTATATATACATACACATATAAGCAGTTATATATGCATATGCATGTATGCACACACACTTTATGCTTTCAAAGCTGCCTAAGCTTTTATCTTAAAATTGACATTTAAATAAGTCAATATATTTTAGCAATTGATAAATTTTATCCATTGTCTTAAAACTATACCAGTTTACCCCTCAAAAAAGGCCTATACATGCATATTATGAAAAATAAAATATCCTGCACTTACTAACAAATACAAACTCAAAATAGATTTTTCTGAAGTTGCTGGACAGTTAAAATGTGTATATCCAATTCTGGATACAAACAGTGAGTCCTAAATGAGACAAAGCTTTAGGCTTGTTTGATGTATCCTGAACCATGCATGAAAAAGCATCTGTTATTTACAGATCAAAGCAACCCTGAGTATCCTAAAACAACCAGAGTGAAAAATGCCCAAATCTAATTTCATCCCTGTCCACATGCTTCTTTGAACTAATAATTCAGAAAACTGGTCAGTATGTTGAACTAATTAATTAGCATGCTTAACACTTGCCAACTTTGACGGCTTTCATTAAGAACTAGACTATTTTACGAACAGTTTTTAAAACCACCCACACACGCACACAAACAAGTTTAAGAAAATGCAAAAACTAGCCCAACTTGACATGTTGAATAAATGCCTCAAAAAGCCCCCACATATGGGTGACACTAGTTTAATACTAAGTTCAGAAATAAGTTATAAATGATTTGGGGGTTTTGATTTGCATGAAACAAATGTGGCAATATTTTTTCCTGCACCCATTTTTTTTTTTTATTCAGCATACACCTAACTTTATTTCAACATAAAGAATCAAAGTAAAGTGTTCATCATTAAGAGGTTAACACTTTATTTTTTTTTAACCATGCTCAGAGTCAGTACACTCAATCTCTGAAGTGAAATCCCACACCAAGAGCCAAAGGCAGAGTGTTTTAGCCTCAACCGCTCATACATTTGATCCTTAGGGACACATTTCCAACAAAGGTCTCTCAAACATTTACTTTCAGTCATCGATGGAGAACCCATATTAAATGGGTTACTAAGTATTATACGGAGAGTGTTAACTAGCTGCCAGCGCTAGGACTTTGGGGGCAGTACCAGATGGATTTTTTTCTAAGTTCTTCTATTTAATGTTGATATTCTAAGACCTATTCCTCTAATTTACATGAAAATATTAAAGAGACCCTCCAAGCAAATTCCACCTGGACTTCCAGTTCTACTTTCCCCTTCTAACTTGAGACAAGAATTAGGCATTCCAGAAAATAAAAAAAAGTCCCAACCACACACGTGATTACAAGCAGGAAGTCAAGCTCAGGGTTTCAGTACCACTTGAAGTATAAAAAACATTCTTTTAAAGGCGGCTAGCATGCTTTTTTAAGGAATGTTTCCTCCAGCATTAACACAAGGATTCCATTACTCTCCTCTACCTCTTCCTGTTTTGTAAAAGGATTACATAAAATTCAGCTCATCCAGAGATAAAGGTTTTACTCCTGATTATTCACTCCTATTCTTACCAGCACTTTCACTATTATTTTCAACCACTGATGACTGGTTTTCAAATGCATAAGTGCCCCTTCACATACAAGTAACAGAAGCTCTCTGAACTGAGATGAGAATCTTTGACCTCTTTTGTCTTATCCACACACTGCTAACTCCATAGCTCAGAACCTCACCCATCATAAATATTTTTAGTTCAGCTAAAACCACTGGTCACCACCTCAGCAACAATATTTATTTCATTACTACAGTGGACTTCTTTTAAGCTGTAGTATATCCCCCCCAAAAATCCATCATCTATCTTTTGCATTAAATATTTCATATTAATTCCACGGTTTGCAGCCTTTTCATTTTAGGAAGGCAGAGTTAGATTGAGAGTCAAATAATCTCAGTTTGCCTTCAGTTTACCTTCACCAGAAACTAGCAGAGTAGTATCGGTAACTCATTTCACATCTTGTATTTTATAGAACCGCGTGAAGAGGGTAATTCTCAAATCAAATATGCTTCATGCATACATACAATAAAATACATAATATCTTTTCTTCAAGTAAACATCAAGATTATCCATACAATATGGCAATTTAACAGCAATAAAAGTAATGGTCCAAATTATATAAGGAAACAAAAGAGATGAAGAACTAAGCTTCTATCCCACTGATGTACACACACTGTTGTTTAGTCACTAAGTCACCTTCAACTCTCTTCCGACTCCGTGGACTGTAACCCACCAGGCACCTCTGTCCATGGAATTTTCCAGGCAAGAATAATAGAGTGGGTTGCCATTTCCTTATTCAGGATACATTAGTAAAGGTACAGTAATTCAAGAGAAAACAGGTTATTCTTCAAAATATGGAAAGAAAAAAGGATAAAAGACACAAAGTTTTAGAGTGTTTTTTGTCAGTCTTTCCTATCATTTTTTAAAAGAGATTATGTAGAAAGAAAAAGGATGGAAAACACCGAAGTTTGGGAGCTTTTTTTTTTAGCGGCCCTTTCTAATACTTTTTTAAGTAAATTTCTTAGAAAATCAAAACATCTTTCAAAACTGGGATGTTCAAAACTATGAACACAAACACCTGAGGAGCAAAAGAAAAAACAAACACACATTGCTTGGAACCTAACAATGAACCGATTCAAATTTATCCCAGACACTGACCAGATGGACTCAGGCAAATGATTTTTTACAAAACAAAGATACAAAAACATATCAATGGGGAAAAGACAGTCTTTTCAACAAATGTTATTGGAACTGAATATCCATGTGCAAAAAAACATACCTCAACCTAAACCCCACTACTTAAAAATCAACTTAAAACAGATTGTGGATCTAACTATCAAACATAAAACTATAAAACCTTTAGAAGAAAACATGAGAGGAAACCTTAAGGATCTGGGGTTAGTTGGAGCTCTTAAGACACTACAATTAAAGCACAGTTCATAAAAGAAAAAGTTGACAAACTGGACTTTGCCAAAATTTTAAGGTTTTATAAACAATACGTTCAGAGAATAAAAACACAAGTTAAAAAAAAAAAAAAAAAAACACAAGTTAGAGATTATTAGGAGATACGTGCAAATCACATCAGTGACAAAGGACCAGCATCCCTAACATACAAAGAACTTTTGAAATACTAAAGAAACAACCCAATTAAAAAATAAACAGACACTTTACCAAAGAGCATCTAATGATGGCAAATAAGTAAGTTCAAAATCAATACCATTTGGGAAATGAAAATTAAAACCACCATGGGATATCTTACACACCTATGAGAATGGATAAAATTTTTAAAAAAAAATCTACCACAACTAAGTGGTGACGATTCAGGGCACCCAGTGCTGATGGGAATGCAAAGCTGTACAGCCAACGTAGAAAACAGCTTTGCAGTTTCTTATAAAGGCACCATACACTTACCATATGATCCAGCAATCCCATGCCTGACTGTCTACCCTAGAGAAATGAAAATTTACTTTCACAACCTATACATGAATGTTTGTAACAATTCTCTTCATGACAGCCCCAAACTGAAAAGAATTCAGTCCTTCAGTGGATTAATGTATAAACAACCTGTGGAAAATCCAAACAATGAAAGAATCCGAAGGAACAAACTACCAGTACACACAACAACTGGGATGAATCTCCACAGCACTATGATGAGTGACCGCAACTAGTCTCAAAAGGTTTCATAATATGACTCCACTTAAATGACAGATCCGGTGTTGCCAGGGATTAGAAGTAGGAAAACGAGAACGACTACAAAGAGAGAACAGGTTTTGGGGATGATACCAGTATTGTGTATTCCCAAAGTACTGCTGGTTGTATGAACGAATACATGTTGTTAAAATGTATAGCTCTGTACACCAAAAAGAAGTCAGTTTTGCAGTGTGATGATTTAAAAAACAAAGTAAATAGTAATTACGTGTTGTTCTCACCTTAGACAAATACAGGAAAATGAGAAGGAGGAATAAAAGCAATGTATTTAATTCTTACAAGCTTTTCTGCTCAATGAACAAAGTATACATGCAGTAATATACCTAGGATCCCAAACTTAATTTCTAAATACTACTCCCCACTGAAAAGAATCAAGGGCTCCTTGCAGAGGCCGTTGATTATAGGATGGGCAGGGCAAGTACAAAGATGGGGACACCTTGTTACACCAATAAGGAAATTCCCAAGGACTAACAAGGAAATGCATTAAGAACAATAAGCGTGAAGAGGCTCCCACCACAAATTCGGGCCAGTATGAGCATCAGAAATAGAAATAATGGTGAGGGATTATAATTATTACAATTATAATATTAAAGAATCTTCAACTGTGGTGAAGACTGCACATATCAGTGAATAGATTAAAACCCACTAGATGGTTACTTTAAATGAGTGAAGTGCATGGTACATGAATTATATCTCAATGAAGCTGTTAAAATGTAAAAAAAAAAAAAAAAGAATCCATGCGTCCACAGGGGTACTAAAAAAGGGAGCTAAGTGGGGGGTGGGAGCGGTTAGTAAAAGAAGAAAGTTCGTTTTTGTTTTTTTAAAGAAAGCTCTTTTTTACATAAGAATGTCAGCAAATAAATTAAAAGAAAAAGGACAGTACTTAGAAAATCAGCATTTTGCAATCACCAATGTAATAAACCCTTCCTGCAAGAAGCACTCACAGACGTTAGAGCTCTTGGGTGAAAGATTCCTGGGAACAGGATAATCACATGAGCTCAAACTGCGACCCCACAGCGCGTGCGCGCTCAGTTGTGCCCTACTCTCTGAGACCCCGTGGACTGTGGCCCCCACCTCCTGTCACAGAATCTACCCGGCAAGAATACTGGAGTGGGTTGCCATTTCCTTCTCCGGGGGATCTTCCCAACCCAGGGATCGAACCCCTGCCTCCGGCATCTCCTGCACTGCAGGCAGATTCTTTACTGCTGCACCCCCTAGGAAACCCCCCAGTACCCCGTCGATTACTTTTCAAAACAAAGGAGAAATGAACCTCTGGAGTACAGAAAGGTAAGGAACGCCAATGTAATCAAATGATTAAACTTAGTTTCACCAAGTACAAGACACTATGTAATCCTTGATACAATGCAACAAAAGTACCCAGCATCATCCATGTATTATCCATGCACATGCATAAAATTTAATATATGATCTGAATATACTCACAAGGAAATGCAACTTCCAGATTAAAGCACTATTTATAGAACTGCCCTGGACACTAAGAGAATGTCAACGCCACATGGGGAAGGCAAGGTGGGGGCGGGGGGAGGCAGAGGAAACTGAACAACCAAACACAATGCATGATCCTTTACTGGATCCTGCAAAAAGAAAAAGGCACAGTTTTTATTACTGGGACAATATAAAAAATTATAAAACTGACCATGTATCAGATAATATGAATGTATCAATGTTACATTCCTTGAAAGGATAATGGTATTATAGTTATGACAGGAATGACTCTATTCTTAGGAGACATATGCTAGATATTTAATGATGAACTAGCCTGGGTTGTGTCTTTGTACTTAAAATGTTTCAGGAAAATACTGTATAAAGACGGACAAAACAGATGGGGCAAAAGGTAAATCAGTGAATCCTGGAAAAAGAACATATGTTTCAGCTTCTCTGTAGGTTGAAATTTTTCAAAATAAAATATGGAGAGGGACAAGAAAAGAAAAATAAAGTGCTATACTATTCATTCTAAAACCTACTTACTCACACCCCCAAAAGAGAAAAGAAAATATATACATTGATATGAAAAGAGCGTAGAGTTCAAGTAATTCAGAACCGAACTCAGCCCTCTGTTAACTGTATTATTTTATGTAAATCAAGTTACTGACACAACTGAATGTCAGCCTCCCACTGGTATTAAATAGGCAACTATCTGTTAACTCATAACATGGTTTACAAGAGACAAACATTGCAGAATGGCTCGGAATCATGACTAGACATGTAGTGGAGGAACGGGGTACACAATTTTCAAGTATTTGGTTGACATTTATGACTCGTCGTACGATTACTTTATAAAGATTAAGCGAAAAGCATGTGAAAAGTATCTAGTCTGGCAAAGCGGCAGAGGTTGGATAAATTCAATCTATTTCCTCCTTCAAACACAGAAAAATAAAGTGATGAGAACATACTCAGAGGTTATTATGTGCCAGACCCTTTCTCTGATGCCTTCACTTAATCAAAACTAGTCCAAAACTTAATGACCAAGATTTGTTAGCTACACAATTTTTTGAGACTCTTAAGGAGGAAGAAGAACCTTTGTAAACAGTTGTGTGAACCAACAGATAAATCAGCAGAGAGTGTAACTTTCACAAGATCTTGGTTGCTCAACATAAGACAAATCACTGTCTCCTTTACACACAGATATGATTGACATCTTCTCCCAGACAAAAGACATACTTAAAATACATACTTAATTTACCCACTGAAGAAAGTAAACTTTCATCCCAAAGTGATTTTTAACTTGGTTATCACTCTATTTCCCAAAACAGAGAAGATGGAATATAATGCTTAACAGAAACCAATGCAATACTGTAAAGCAATTACCCTTCAATAAAAATAAATTTAATTATAAAAAAGAAATATGGAACAATTCACAGATGAACAACAGAAAAACTCATCACATGCAGATCAAGATAAAGGGGTGCTTACAACTTCCCCAGTGGCCCAGTGGCTAAGACTCCTGGCTCCCAGTGCAGGGAACCAGGATCTGATCCCTGGTCGGGGAAGCTAGATCCCACACAACACAACTAAGACCCAGCACAGCCAAATAATTTTTTTGTTTTTAAGATATGGGGAAGCTTTACTAGAAAATTTAGTATCAGTTTATAAGATTCCTAGACACAAATTTTTATCACTTATTTTCCAAATATAATTAGGATACATACTGAACTGATAAGATCAACATGATTCTCTAAGAATCATAACTTATTAACATGATTTATCTTAAGAAAAAAAATCAACCTAACACAGTTGAGGCCAAAGAATCATTATAAATGATTATTATCAAGTGTCATTAGAAAGAACCTTAGTTATATTAGGAACCAGAGAAAGATAATTACCTGGACCCCCCCCCAAAAAAATCAGGATAAAATAAAGGCTTACAAACAAAGCAGACACATCCTTATATTTATTACACCTTCCAATGTTTTTGTTAGAAGACAGTACAGAACCAGAGGTGTGGGACTGCCTGAGGAAAAGCAGTGGTCAAACCCAAGCAGTCTGGCTACAAAGCCTGTGGTCTGAACCACTGTATCTGACACCTCCAGGCAACAGGGAATCCAGCTGAGGAAGGCAGTGAGAAGTCCAGAAGTGGATTGAAGTGGGAAATGGGAAGATCCCAAGATTCCCAAGAGAAGAAAAAAAACAAAACCACAAAAACAACATGGTTTTGNTACACCTAGCTTCCAAAATGGTAAGAACTTAACCACTGAGTGTGATTAGCAAAACCAACTATTGGTAACTGCTGTAGTACAAACACCTAAATTATAGACCATATTTGAATTTCCTCAGTTCTCCCCCCTAATATCTGCTGCGTTTGTTGTTATCTCCTTAGCCTACTCCTGCGTGTAACAGTTCTTTCACCTTTCTTTTTCATGACCTTGACAATTTTGTACACTGTCCCTCAATTTGGGTTTGTCAGATGTTTTCTCATGATGAGACTGAAATTATGTATTTTGGGGGGACGGTACAAGAAGAACAAAGAAGTAATACTGTGCATCCCATTTCTTATTACTCGTTATGTCACCCTTCATCACCTGAATAAAGAAGCATCTGTAAAGTAATTAGCCTCCCAATTAAAATAAATAAATAAATAAATAAGAAGCATCTGCCAGTCCTTCCGAATTTTAAAATTACAGCTGTAATTGAAAAATAGTTTGAGGGAAATACTTTAAGACTGTGATACTCATTTCTGGTAAGTTAAATATACATATTGGCTCTTGTATTTTAAAGATGCATAATGAAGTATGTATGGATTAATATTTAGGAACCCTGGATTGCAAAGTGCTATTATTAAGCTTTGTTTTTCATTTTTAAATTCGAATTGCTTTTTAAAAAGTCCCAATGCAAGAGCTTCAAGGTTCAGGTACACCGAAGCATCCGTTGCCAACATTTAAAACATGGACACTGTGCGCCCTCTAGAGTGCATTGTTGTAACACAATTTTTGTATTAACAAACTCAGTTAAAAAAAAAAATTTAAAGCAGAGTATTTTCACAAAAGAAAAGAAATACCCTCTTCAATTTCTGCTTCTCTACTAGTCAATAAATCATCTATTAATTATGTGGCTAAGTAACAAAACCATTTCTATGCCAAAGATTATCAACTTTTTCCCACCTAGTGGGTTGTTTCTCAGAATATATGCTAAAAGAGGACAGAAGGCTAAAAGCAGTCAAAGCATTTTTAAGCAAACTTCACACAAGCTAGAGGAAAGAAGATGCTGAAATCAACATTACTAATCCAGGAGCACTGTTCATTGTGTTTTGCCTATACAGATGGCTCCTTTTCTATCTTTTAGAATCCTATTAACACTTAGAAATTGTGCTCCACTTCAAGTTCACAGATGTGGTTCAAGTCTCATGGATATACTACCACTTTATTTTCCCACAATTTATTGAAAAATTCAGAGAGCAATGAATAGGGAATTTATCTGCAAAACATGAGCAGGAAGCAGAGTATAATCCGAAACCCAGACTTTGGAAACACACAGGCTGGGTCTCTGCTTCCAGACCTGCCATATACCATATATACTAGCCGCACTGCCTAACTTTTCCAAGCCTCGGCCTAATGATCAGTTTTTAAAGGAAAAAAAAGTCAATACTTTATAGTTTTATCTAAAAATTAGAAAAATACTAGGTTGGCCAAAAAGTTCATTCAGGTTTTTCCATATGATGTAACGGGAAAACCCAAACAAATTTTTTGGACAACACTGCTGCTGCTGCTGCTGCTGCTGCTAAGTCGCTTCAGTCGTGTCCGACTCTGTGCGACCCCATAGACGGCAGCCCCCCAGGCTCCCCCATCCCTAGGATTGTCCAGGCAAGAATACAGGAGTGCGTTGCCATTTCCTTCTCCAATGCATGAAAGTGAAAAGTCAAAGTGAAGTCGCTCAGTTGTGTCCGACTTTTAGCGACCCCATGGACTGCAGCCTACCAGACGCCTCCATCCATGGGATTTTCCAGGCACTACACAAGTAAATTCAAGCCCAGAATTCAAACTGTAACTGTTATCATTGTATGTTCCCAGGGTAATGGGCTATAGACAACAAAACCCACAGGTAAGCATTTCCAATAGTTCTTTTATAGGACTCTCTGCAACCACAATCCTTGATTTACACATAAACATTTGAGATCTTACCTTCACATTAAGACAGTGCTTGTTCAGCCAATAAGACAATATACAATCCTAAGCAGCTCAAGAGTAATTTCTACCCAGTGTTCACTGTGCATAAGTTGCACATAGCCGATGAAAGACTTTCTAAATGAATAAGTTGCTATTTTCACATGTCATTTCAAAAACAGTTTTACATATATAAAATATTCATAAGACCAACACTTAACAAGAAATGACAAAATTAAAATAAGGGCTATTTGTAGAAGGCTCAAGAATACCAGGAAATGTGATGAGAAAAGACAAGGGGAAAATTAAACTCACTGGAAGTGCAGAAAGTTCAGACGGCAGAAAATCACTAACTGGTCTGGGAATTAAGTTAGGACTTCATAATTCTTGCCACATACATCTCAGTCTGGGCATCTGATGGAGATTTTAAATATCTAAGTATTTAAAACTAGTCTACTTCTGAAATGCGTGATTAAGTACTTGATTTGTGTTCACTGAATACTTTCTGAGTGTGCTGTATGTTGAAGACTCTTCTAGGTGTTGGACTAACAGAAGGGAAGGAAACAAGCAAGCAGCACTTGCCTTCAAAAGAGAGTATATTCCAGTGACGAGAGGAAGGAAGACAAAAAAAAAGTTCATAAATAAGAAACGGTACCTGCTAGGGTACCAGGTAACCGGGCAGGGTTTTGGCAGGTGTATATGAGCTAGCGTGGTCACAGCAGGCCCCTCAGAGAAGGGGCATGTGAAGTAACACCTGAATGTAAGAACAAATCACGCAAACATATGGAATACTGTGCACTTACAAGCCACTATTCACCATGAACATCTCTATCAACACAGAGTCTCCATTTACATCCTCTGATTAACTTTTCTTTTAATGTCATGGAGACCTTTAGTCACTGAGAACTTATTTTTCCCAAACTCCTGGCACTAATGTCTGCTTAAAGGTTTAAAAATGAGAAAAAATAAAAAATATCGAGTATTAAATTTTAAATATATGATTTTCTCCTCCTGAAAAATTTGTCTGTGTATAAAATGCAAAATACATAGCTCACCACAGGGCCTAATGTCATGAGCTTTCAAGTCCTTGGTTTCCTCCCTTACTGGATGCGAAACTCTGAACAAACCACAGCCTTGCTAAGCCTCAGTTTCCACAAAGAATGAATCCTGGTTTGGGTCAGTGTGAGGGTATGTTAAGAATGTACCACAGAAACATTGTAAATACGTGGTAAGTGTTAGCTATTACTTCAAATATCACTATAGGTATTCTGAGATCTTAACTTAAAAATAAAAAATGTATGAAAAATAAGTAATTTTGCAGTAAAGTCCATCTCCAGACTAAAGATTACAGACTGACAAATGATTTTAGAAGAAGAGCTTCCACACTATGCTCACAAAAACAAAGGTGACAGAAAAAAAAAGAACAGATATCAAAATTTACAAAGTAGAATTAAATGTCCAAAAATCTGTAGTCCAGACGTGATCTGAATGTGAACAACAGGATCCCCAACTGAAGTCACGGGTACATGAGACTGTTTCCGTTCTGAAGCAACTGAGTTTGAACTACAATAGAGAGAACAGAGCAGATGCTGTAGGCTGGTGACTCAGTACCTGTAGTCCCAACACCCTCTGTGTGCCTTTACCTACCACACCGAAAAGCCACAATGTATACAAACATCTCAGCGCCCATGCAACTCGGGAGAGCTTTAGACACCTGGCCCAAGAAACCTTTTGTCTTCTAAGTAAACAGAGTGACAGATAACGCCTCCTGCCCTTCCCACCTCATCCTTGGACAAGGGCCACGGGCCCAAAAGTGCAGCAGCCATTCTGTAATCATGAGTAATTCTGCCACAGTATTAGGGTTCCACAAGCAGAATGAAAAGAGCCTGGTTCCTAGATGCCCATCATTTAACCAGTACACCAGCGTTAGAGGGACCATCTCTAGATTTCTTGTTACAGAGTAAGAGAAAAAAAATTTGTTTTAAGGACAACCATACTTTAGTCCAGCCACTGCAGTCAGACCCTCTGTTCTTTACAATCAATCTGCCATCTAAATTAACACAAATGTGAAGAGACAGGATATTTCACATGAGATGAAAAAACACAAACACCCTAGACACAGCTATTTCAGTATTATGGTATATGATGCTAACATTTAAAAAGAAGAGATAGTTTCCACCTTTATTCAACAGCCTTTCTTACATTTCCACTGAAGATTCATGCTATTAATTTACTTCTCCGGAAGCTCTACAGACATGAACGGGTATCCCTTCCAGACAACACGGCCACCATGCAACAATGGAATATGTAGCCTTTTCAAAACTGTACAGTGCAAATGAAATTTGTCCTAAGAACGAGAAAAGTAAATAGCAGCTGGTTTCATGTAAACAAAACATGAGAAAATATGCACTGAGGGGCTAAAGTAATCTTTCTACATTAAGATAATTTTACAAAATTGTTCTTTCTAAAACTTTGTTTATCTAAGAGATGATGAAAAACTGTAGGCTGAAATCCATATTTGAGGAGTAACAAGTTTACTCTCTGGATTAAAGAATGAAGTATTGTTCATTCCTCATAGACCATCTCTACGGTAAAGTTATAATAAAGTAAATGTAATTAGGTGACTCATTTTATAAACCGCTTGTGATTAAAGGCAATATTTCATTTTCATTTGTTTAATATCCCCATTAATAAGAATGTCTCATTACACATTTACTGAAAGCCTGAACAATAAAACAATGGACAGATTCCAAGAGCAAACAGACTTTTTTTTTTCTTTTCCCATGAAGCTAACATTATGGAATTTTAACAGATGTTCTATTTGGTCATAGTTAATAAAATGAATTATGTAGGATTAAAACAAGGTTCAATATGTTTGCATTGGATTTTAACTGAAAAACAATTTCACATTAAAAGTTCAGGGGGAAAAAAAGTTTGCAAAGATTTACAATCACTTTTCCCCCTTTAAAGTGAATTATTAAAGATGTAGGGGAATGGGGGGAATTAATTACTCTTCTAATGAAACCAGCTTTATAAAAACTATTTTTTTAAGGTTTAAGAAGACAGAAATCTTAGAAAAGGATATACTCTTTGATATTTCATCACCTCTCTAATGCAAAGATCTTCTACTGTAGTATGTCAAAGGCTGAGTCCCCACCCGGCGTAATTCCAAGTTCCCTTAGAGCTCCCCAGCATTCTGAAATGGTCACGGTGTCTAACAGCATCTGAACAAAACACAATCAAACTTACAGGAATGAAAAAAGCAACAAATAATTACTGAGCACTGACTTTGTGGCAGGTGTTACCCCCAGAGCCCGCCCATAATACAAAGAGGTAAAAATCCCACTGCTATCTTCATGTGGATCTTATAGACTGCCTGAGAAGACTAGGCATAATTACATATAGCCAGACATAACTGAAGCAAACCAAAAGAGAAAGGAAGAGATAAAGCCAAGGAAACAATTTCACACACACACGCACACACACACACAGATACAAAGCCTTGATAGAAGGAGCAAAGTTCTCATCAGAGAATACTTTCTTTCTCTTCTTACTATCATGAAGGCAGGAAATAGTACACAGATTTAAGAATGGTAAATAACAATTCTAGCCACAGTTGCTTGAAAACATTTTTCAACAGAAATCATTCAACTATTGCAATCTTCGAAAGAAAGCCTTCCTCTTAGTCAGTAAGCTTATTTGGAGAAAAAATTCCAGTAAATTATCAACATGACCTAAAAAAGAATAACTACGAAAAATTTTCCAACCCATTTACATTAGTAATTTTGCTCAGTTCAACCATCAACTAGAGTAACTGTACATTACTATAACCAATATGTTGTTTTTCCTACAGAAGTAGCCAGCAAAAACAAAATCAATTGCAGGTTGCAGTTTGTTAACTGAATAAACACCTTCATTCTACAAGATATTTGGATAAAACACTCTCCAATTGGGAGCTGAGAAGCTCTTAAAGCAGTAACAGTTAGTGAGCCTCTGGTTCAAACACAACTAGTGTGTATTCATCATCATGAGACGGCATTCACATGTTTACGTGCAGAGAGAAAACAAGGCTGCATCCCTGTTCAAGAATCTCACAGCCTAGAGGCAGCTTGCTTCATCTCTGGTCTTAGCAGACCATACTGCTGTAATACCTCCTTCATGAGACTGCAGCAAGAACAATCAACATGAGGTTCCAAATATACACAGGCAAACGTGAGCTCAGAGAGGTTAAGTTCCTTGCCAAGGGCAAACAGCTGGTGAGAGACAGTGGCATTCCACACTGAGATGTCATTTCCTTTCAAAAGCCCTTTCAGTTACCAAGAATACTATTAATCATAGTTATCATATTCTGAATATATCCTAAGCCTCAGGACTTTACTTTCATCACCAAGCACATCCACAACTGGGTGTTGCTTTTGCTTTGGCTCTGTCTCTTCATTCTTTCTGGAGTTATTTCTCTACTGATCTGCAGTAGCATATTGGGCACCTACTGACCTGGGGAGATCATCTTTCAGTTTCCTATCTTTTTGCCTTTTCACGTTGTTCATGGAGTTCTCAGACAAGAATACTGAAGTGGTTTTCCATTTCCCTTCTCCAGTGGACCACGTTTTGTCAGAACTCTCCACCATCACCTGTCCGACTTGGGTGGTCCTACAAGGCATGGCTCATAGTTTCACCAAGGTAGACAAGGCTGTGGTCCATGTGATAAGATTGGTTAGTTTTCCGTGACTGTGGTTTTCATTCTGTCTGCCCTCTGATGGAGAGGATAAGAGGCTTATGGAAGCTTCCTGATGGAAAAGACTGACTGAGGGGGAAACTCAGTCTAGTTCTGATGGGCGGGGCCCTGATCCATTGGATCATCGAAAAAGCAAGAGAGTTCCAGAAAAACATCTACTTCTGCTTTATTGACTATGCCCAAGTCTTTGACTGTGTGGATCACAACAAACTGTGGGAAATTCTTCAAAAGATGGGAATACCAGACCACCTGCCCTGTCTCCTGAGAAATCTGTATGCAGGTCAAGAAGCAACAGTTAGAATTGGACATGGAACAACAGACTGGTTCCAAATTGGGAAAGGAGTATGTCAAGGCTGTATATTGTCATCATGCTTATTAAATATGCACAGTACATTATGAGAAATGCTGGACTGGAAGAAACACAAGCTGGAACCAAGACTGCCGGGAGAAATATCAATAACCTCAGACATGCAGATGACACCACCCTTATGGCAGAAAGTGAAGAGGAGCTAAAGAGCCTCTTGAGAGTGAAAAAGTTGGCTTAAAGCTCAACATTCAGAAAACCAAGATCATGGCAACTGGTCCCATCACTTCATGGCATATAAATGGGGAAACAATGGAAACAGTGAGAGACTTTATGTTTTGGGACTCCAAAATCACTGCAGATGGTGACTGCAGCCATGAAATTAAAAGAGGCTTACTCCTTGGAAGAAAAGTTATGACCAACCTAGACAGCATATTAAAAAGCAGAGACATTACTCTCCCAACAAAGGTCCATCCAATCAAAGCTTTGGTTTTTCCGGTATGTATGGATGTGAGAGTTGGACCATAAAGAAAGCTGAGCGCCAAAGAATTGATGCTTTTGAACTGTGGTGTTGGAGAAGACTCTTGAGAGTCCCTTGGAGATCCAACCAGTCCATCCTAAGGGAAATCAGTCCTGGGTGTTCTTTGGAAGAAGATGACGATGAAGCTGAAATGCCAATACTTTGGCCACCTGATGCAAAGAACTGACTCATGGGAAAAGAGCCTGATGCTGGGAAAGAATGAAGGCGGGAGAAGGGGATGACAGAGGATCAGACGGTTGGATGGCATCACCGACTCAATGGACATGAGTTTGAGTAAACTCCGGGAGTTGGTGATGGACAGGGAAGCCTGGCGTGCTACAGTCCATGGGGTCGCAAAGAGACACAACTGAGTGACTAAACTGAACTGAACTGACTGATCCAGAAGTTGTACGGAGAGCAGCCTCTCGACCTTGGATGTGAATTAGAAAGGAATTTCTGTAGCAAAAGAAAACAGAGAGGCAAGTCATTTCCAGTAAGTTAAGCTCAACAAATGGGTTTTCTCCACACATTCTACTCCTTTTTAAAGGTGCCTGCTCTGTGTGTTGGGCACCACGCAGAACACTTCTGCCCTAAAGGATTCACATTCTTGTGGGGAAGCCAGTGAGGAGCATCTACTTTACAGCTGGGGCTTCCCTGTTGACTCAGATAGTAGAGAATCAGCCTGCAGTGCAGGAGACAAAGATTGATCCCTGAGTGGGGAAGATCCCCTGGAGAAGGGAATGGCAACCCACTCCAGTATTCTTGCCTGGAGAATCCCATGGACAGAGGAGCCTGGCAAGCTACAGTCCATGGGGTCTCACAGAGTTGGACACAACTGAAGTGGCTAACACTTTTACACTTCTCACCAATGGTACTAGCAATCTCAGAGATGAGAAATGATCTCACTGTAATTTTAAGTGAGACTGGGCATATGAATATGTATCTGAGAGGGAGTTTATTCCTTTACTATGAACTGATGGTTTTAATGATATTGAAGTTATCGTGCGAATTAAATGAAGAGATCCACATGAAGTGCCTCCTATAGACCCTGATGCTGAGTTAATGTATGCACACCCATACATGACTACTGGAAAAACCACAGCTTTGACTAGACGGACCTTTGTAGGCAAAGTAATGTCCCTGCTTTTTAATATGCTATGTCTAGGTCAATGGACCCTCTGAAACCCCGGCTACAGAGGCTGCCGTGACTTTACTCCCCATTTCCATGTTACTGAAATAACTGCACTGCCCCACAGTGCTTGGCCACATTTAATCTGCCCTAGATCATGAGGAATACAAATACTGAAAGGGTGAGATAAAGAGTATAAACGGGTGACCTTGCTTAGACTCTTGTCTAAAATTCACAGTAACTAAAATAATCTCCACAAACATCAAGTGCAGAAAAAACCATGTGACAGCATTCACAAAATCTGAAGAACACACATAATCTATCTTACAAGGCATGGATTCAAACTTCAATTTCACTCTAATGGGCTACTGTGAGGGAGATGAAACGATTTTAAACAAAAACCGCACACAGAATAAATGTATAAGCTTTCTCGTGATTCTCATTAAGGCTTCAATGTATTTTCTTATTGAAACAATCAAACAAGCTCTTGGTGAAAAGATCTTATACTCATGTCAGAACAATGTAAAAACTGAAACTATTTATAATGCAAAAATTTTGTTTAAAGAAGATACATCACTTCTTATTTTTCTCATTTTGAGAAGAAGCTATGTTTCATTTGGCAATAACTCTTCTCTCATTCTCTCTGAGAATCTGTACAAAAGCAATATCTCAACTAAAATCAATTCTGAAGGATCTTTTATTAAAATGCATAATGCAGAAGACCCCAATTAAATTTTCAGTAAACCACTGCCATTTTGAGTAAACAAAGTCATCTCAGCAGGGTCACACTTTTAGCAAGGACTGCAGCCTAGAAATTAATTACTAGTGTGATGTACGTCAAAACAAATTTTTAAAAGAACAGAATGCAGTTGTAACCATGTTTTACCTATTTATTTGTATGCACAATGAGTATTCTCTGGCATGTAAATATTCATTCCTTCAGCATCTCACAGAAAAATAAAAAAAGAGATTTATTGCCCACCTCTCTTTTTCCTGCACCCAGGTGAAATCTGAGTAAATAACAAGTGCTTAGTGAGTCAGAAAATAAGTATAGAATGAAGATGGTTATTTTGAAAGGCAGAAGTCATCTTCACACAAATAACTTAATTTTGAAACATTCAGTCTGCCTTCAAAAGAAGTTTTGCAAAGATATACATCAACACCGCCACTGCACTAAAGGTTATTACTTCATAGAAATCAAAGCTTCAAATAACACCTAACAGTGCTGGTGTTCCATAAAGAAGATTGTAATCTATACTAACAACAAACAAGACAAAATAAAAAAACTACCTGGGAATAAAATTCAGATTCCAAAGAATTTCAATTTTCTGCTAATTATAACAATATGTATTTAAATTAAACACATTTTTACAAATGAGGACATTTTAGCATCCAAGGGAAATCCAAACAGAAAACAAGGATTCAAGGAGAGGTATACAGATTCTCTTTTGCATTTTAATCGAAAATTATGTTATAATCCTTTTCCCAATGTATACCTATATCAAATCATCACAGTGTATACTTTCAAATGCCTCACAATTTCATTTGTCAATTACACCTCAAAAAAAAAAAAAAAAGTCTAGGATTTAAAGTCATTAAAAAAGAAAAAAAAGAAACTAACTTATGTCCCAAGCCAAACGAAGACTTCTCTTATATTCCATATGGCACCTTATCTATAAATCAACTTTTAAACCTCAAAATAGCCTCTTGTGGGAGGGAATACACAGAGAGTTAGGACTGATTTGCGTTGTATGCAAAGGCCAACACAACACTGTAGAGCAATTATCCTCCCATCTTAAAAAAATCCAAAAAAAAGTAAAACTACAAAAACCAAAAAAAAAAGTTGCCTCTTGTATGTGAATAAAAAATTAAAACATGTTTTCTGTAGTAATAAACATACTAAAATACTGTGCTTTTTTTCAACCAAAGAAAAAAAAAAAACACTGACCACATATCGAACCTCAGAATTTCGAAGCTAGAAGGCTTCTTTCTCCAAGACACACTGCACTGAGAATCTTGGGCCGGCCAGCTCTCCAGGCCAGACTGAACTTTCTAATAGATCGCGTTTTGTCATCAGGAAGACAGGAGCTAACCGTACAATTTTTCATATAAAAACAGACTTCTGAGACACTTGTCTCCCAGAGTGCTTCTTTCATGACCATGTTGTCACTCATTTTGTGTATTACAGTAATTAACTTGACATCTTACCCTTAGTAGCTATTTCTTACTGTGTCAGCTGTGGTGGCCAGGTAGCCACCTTAGACAAATGAAGCTATAGGATGGGTCATTCTGACCTTTGGGGTTGCTCTTTCAGCAGGACCAACTCATTCTACCCAGTCACCAGATCTAAGAACCAAGATAAGAGTGGACTTCCCTGTGGTCCAGTGGTTAAGAATCCACCTGCCAATGGAGGGAACACAGGTTTGATCCCTGGTCCAGAAGTTTTCACATGCCATGGGGCAGTTAAGACCACGTGCTGCAACTACTGAAGCCCGAACGCTATGGAGCCCGTGTGCCCTAGTGGGCTCCACTCTTTCATCAACAGAAGCCTCCACAACATGAAGCCCCTGCTCCACAACTAGCCCCAGCTCGTCACAAACGGAGAAAGCCCACACGCAAACAGCCAGACCAGTCAAAAAGAAAAAATACACTGTTTTTTTAATCCCATGCCTTAAAAATTAAACAACAACCACAAGAAAAGACTACACAGTGATCGATAATTTCCCTTTGTAATTTTTTAAACCAGTCTCACCAAATAAACTTATTGAACAACGCGTATCATTTTCTTATACTTCAATATTAGAAATTTAGTTAGTTACCTCTCTTAAAACAGTGCTTTTGTAGCCTCGATATAATCCTTGGATGCCCTGAAACAAATAAGCCAAGAGCTCAGAAAGTCAGAATAGCAGAGACTTCTAAACGACATTCTGCATAAAGCAGATTAACCTTTTCTAAAGTTTGAGTTTTAAAATATTCAGTATGACCACAATTCTCCAAGAGGTTAAAGGTGCTAAACCAGCCTAAGGTACATAAAGCTCAGGTTAGCTTCCTTTCAAATGAGAACATCATCTGTAATAAAATAATAAAGCTGATTACAATTCAACTAAGCTTTACTAGTTTTCAACATTTCGTCTCTTGGGAAAAAAATACTTGAGATGCTTTAAATAAACGTATTTTCAAAAGCAAATGCACACAGAATACTACCTTTCATATAAAAACAAAATTATTTTTATATTTTGTATTTTCAATCATCAGACATGATAAATTCATAAATAATTTCTCAAAAGTGATAAATACCTCTGGACAAGCCTTGATCTATTTAACTACCCATATGATTCAACAGGGACCCTTCCCTGGACTGATCTCATTCATACAATTAAATACTCAATGTCTCCTCATCGAGGTGACAGAGGGATCAAAAAATAACTCTCCTAAAACCTGGATTCAATGAAATTTTCATGAGATTGATTTCCATTTAAAAAAAAAGATGGGGGGAGGCCTTCTGTACAAACTATAAAGAAAAGCAGCTCAATGGTCCCCAGTCACATGGTCAGCAAGCATGATTTCTGATCCACAGTTTAACATGAACCAGTATAAGACAAATTACAAGTATATATAAATATTATGACATGGGTCACTAGTATCAGTTCATTACCACAGGTCTCTTCCATGGTCCTCAAATTCTGTAGTGATGTTTTAATACATGTTTATTCACTTTATATATTCACTATTTATTCTATTTCTGATTCCAAAAGAACAAGAGGCCAATTACAATGTAGGACACATACTTAATGGTGCATTTGTTTAGAAATTTGAAAAAGAACATTGAAAATAAGAAACTGAAAACAATGGAAAGGCAAAGATAATCTTAGCATTAACAGCTGCTATAATTGGACAGTAAATTTAGCCTTAAGCTCTAAGGCTCCTGGCATGAGGGCCACAATGTTCCTATCAGCTACAATAAAATATCCTCAATACGAGAGCTTAAAAACATCTTCTCAGGACTCCCTTGGTGGCCCAGTGGCTAAGACTGTGCTCCCAATGTAGGGGGCCCAGATTCGATCCCTGGTCCGGGAACTAGATCCCTCAGGCTACAACTAAGACTCGATGCAGCCATAAGAAACACACGTGTTCTCACCTCTTGACATAAGATGTTAGAGAAAATGTGAAATGTTCCTGAAGAAGCAGATACTTGTGCCCTCTGCTTAACTACTTCAGAAGGAACTCGAATCAGGCAGGCAACCTAAAATACATAAATTTAATTTTATCCTTAAAATGAAGTAATTGTTATGAGAGTGGAAATTTTTTTTATAAGCAAAAACGCAGTTAAAGAACAGCATAATGTACAGTGCTCACTGCAAGACATCAAAAGGGTTTTCTGTTTTTGTTTCTTTTTTAACCTAAAATACTCAGCGAATTCACGGATATGCATTGGTCTCTGGGGATCCTCCCACCTCCCGCCTCACTGCTCCAAGCACACCCGCCTACACACCCCTCCATGCGAAGGAGCTCATGTACTCATTCTGAACTCCCAACACCTAGCAGGGCCTCTGGCGTTCACATGACAGCCATTTCAAACATGTTTGCTTGATGAATGAATCCAAAGTGCCTTAGCTTTACTGGAGTAATACACAGTGACAGAGGCAAGACTGAAACATCAGCTGATTACCCCAATCTTCCATTCCACTCCATTCCCAGCCTCAACCTGTTCACAGCTCCAGCACCCCTGACCTCCCCACCACTCAACAGCTAAGGAGTAACCCCAGGCATTCTTGGGCCCTGCTCCAGCATTTGAGTCGACTTAGGTCCTGCCTGGCCCATGCCATTTGTTGACTAGACCAGTCAAAAAATAACTATAACATCACCCTTGGGGACATGCCAGCATCAGTTACACAGCACCTCAATCTCACACTTCCAGGACTCTGTTTTCAGTGGCCCACTTATCTTTAGAGAAACAGTTAACAATAAAAAACTGGTCATATCAGAAGGGAGTCTGCCCACTGGAGGACAGAAGGCAGCAGGCAACAGGGAGGGAGACATAAACTGGCATTTTAAACTGTTATAATGGAAGTCCTATATTTAAGCCTCCACGGACCAAGCAGTCTACCACGGATACAATTTTTTTTCTCCAACTTGGAATTCACACACCTGATTCTGGTGTTCAGTGTTTTATATACGGTTGAGGAAATTAATTTTAAAATTTTTAGAATATGCATTTCATATATTTGAGGCACAATAAAAAATGTGGACACTTTTTCTTCAATAACACATGCAACAAAATGGAAACAAAAACAAGAACTTTAAGAAAACCATACCATCAAATAGGATACTTGCCATTTTCAATCTGCAGTCTCCTAATTCCCAATTTGAGATTACTACCCAATTTGGGTATTATATAAGGCTTTGTCTTTCTAATATTAAGTAGCTCTTAATATTAAGGTACAAACTGGGCTTCCCCGGTGGTTCAGCAGTGAAGAATCTGCCTGCTAAAGCATGAGACTTGGGTTCAATCCCTGGGTCAGGAAGATCCACTGGAGAAGGAAATGACAACTCAATCCACACTATTCGTGCCTGGGAAATCCCACTGACAGAGAAGCCTGATAGGCTACAGTTCATGGGGTCACAAAGAGTTGGACACGACTTAGTGACTAAATAACAGCAACGACAAAGGTACAAATCAGCAAACTTTTTATATAAACAATCAAACAGTAAATATTTTAGACTTTGCAAGCCACACGATCTCTGCCACTACAGTTGAACTATGCTGTGGGAACACAAAAGCAGCCAAAGATAGTAATCCGTATGTGAATGGTGCAACTGTGTTCCAATAAAATTTTATTTAATAAGAATAGGCAACAGTTTGCCAACCCCCACTCTAGGCATAAACACTAGCAAATCCTTCCTTCATATTCACCCAACAAAAGCAAAGCACACACAGAACAGACGCAGGCCTCAGCAACCCCAGGACACAAGGAACAGAGACGGTATGTGACGTGATTCTAGATGTCATGGAGTCAGCTAACAGGGCCATATCACCTCTGAAACGTAGCTCAGAAGTAACAGTACTTTATGTGGATGCACTCCAACTGCTATAACAAGGATAACAAAGAATTAACGACCTCATGTCATTCTTCTCCCCAAACTGACAAGAGCTACCAAACAATATAATCTACCTTGTTTTCCTTCATCCATCAATCACTTGAATGCTTTTTGTCTGCAAAGCTATTTGCAATTCGGGCCAGTTTATCTTTCCACCCATAGCCTCCTTTCACATTTACTGATTCAGTTCAATAAAAACAGATGGAGCCAGATACGGCACAAGAAACCGCCTGCTAAAAAAGACTAAGAAGCTGCCCTGACCCCAAAGCACCCACAGTCAACAAGTTTCAACAATACATGGCAAGAAATAGAATAAAACTTCAAAGAGGCAGAGACAAGTATCATAGCAAATGGAAAGGAGGGGTATTTAGTCCAACTTCCAGGCTGAGGGAAAACGAAAACTGTCAGGTATTATGCCTTCAGAGAACCTTCCAAATGCGCAAGAATTAGCTGGCGAAGAAAGGTGAAAAGGGCACGATGGGGAGTGGAAACAGAAAAGCACACAAGAATGAAAGTGGGTGCTCAGGGCAACAGAGTCCCCTTAGCATCCACAGGGTATGCTCACCCAACCCGTCCCATCCCACCAAAACTGCAAGTTCAAGGTCAGAAGCCATGGGGAGTAAGACCGAACAGATGGCCGAGCAAGGAGGCCCTGTGCGCCACACAAAGAGGTTGGACGTCAACGCACAGACAAGGGGAACAACTGGGAGAGCTGAGGCAGAGGATCTGCAGCGGCAGCACAGACGGACTTGGAGGGCATGACGCTGAGCGAAGTGAAACACAGACAGACAAATACAGTATGGTGTCACTTACAGGCGGACTCTAAAACAAATACAACCAACCAGGGAATGTAACAAAAGGAAGCAGACTCAGATACAGAATAACTTAGTAGTTACCAATGTGGAGAGGAAGGTGGGGGAGGGGAGTTACAGAGGTGGGGATTAAGAGGTACAAACTATCAGATATAAAATAAGCCACAAGGAAAAAAATAAGCGACAAGGATAAACTGTACAAAACAGGGAACATAGCCAATAGTTTACAATAAGTGGAATATAATCTCTAAAACGTGTAAACTACTGTATTGTACGCCTGTAACTTAATAATACTTTACATCAACTATGCTTCAATTAAAAAAATACATAAACTACGCACACAAAGTTTAGGCAGAAGAATGATAACCTGTGTGTGCTTTAGGAACATCACTCTGGCTGCAGCAGGTAGGAGAATACCTGGAAGATGAGAGAGAATGGCAAGAGGCAAAGAGGAAAGACAAAAAGAAAGCAAAAGATGAGCTCTAAGAGTGCTACAACAGTCCTGTAGAAGATACCAGGACATGAATGCAGTTCACAGAAGAAGGAAACTTGAGTCAGGGGTTAGATGGAAGGACCTGGTGACCGGTAAGAGGTCACTGTAGTGGTAGTGTTAAGTGAGACTGGGCTCAGAGGAGGAAAACAGGTTTAGAGTTCAGACGGCAACATGTTGAGAAGTCTGTGGCACGTGTAAGGGGCTCTATCTGGTCAAGAAATTAGTATCTGACTAAAACTACAAAGTAACAGGGCTAGAGATACAGACATAGATATCATCAGCATTAAGTGGTATAGCTGGAACCAAGAGAGTGAATTAAATTACTTAAGTAAAAGCAAAAAGGGAAGGTGAAAAGGTCAAGAACAGAATCCCGAGGAACACCCATTCTTAAAAAGCAGACAGAAAGACTTGATCAGACATATGAGAAGGAAAAAACTGCTGCAGTGAACACTGGTCTTCTGTGGCTGCCCAGTTTTCAATTCTCACGTGTGAGGGGCTCCCCTATTGAAGAAAACAAAAGGTGTCAGTCACTCTTCTCCCTGGCCATGTCACCAACTTAGGCTTCACTTGTCAGCTACTCCCACCCACGGGTTTGCATCCTGAGCGACACTGGCCAATCCTAGCCACTAGCCACTCGAGGCTACCGAGCATTGGCAAAGCTGCAAATGCAACTGAAAGCTGCTGTGAACACAACGCACACAAAGGATGCTGAACGTTTTAGTGTCCAAAAATAATGTAAACTAGCCCATCAATAATTCTTTTATACTGGTTACATGTCGAAAGGTTACTCTGGATACATGTGGATACTCACGTATACTCTGGATACGTGTGGATTGAGAACATGTATTAAAATCATCCAGCTAGCTTTTTATTTTTCACTTTTCTTATGTGGTTACTAGAAAATGCAAAATTACATCATTGTCTTATAGGATCTTTCTGTTGGACAGTACTGTTCTGGAGCTACCGG
This sequence comes from Redunca redunca, assembly GCA_006410935.1. Lineage (NCBI taxonomy): Eukaryota > Metazoa > Chordata > Mammalia > Artiodactyla > Bovidae > Redunca > Redunca redunca. The sequence continues at coordinate 12,944 of SJYQ01013583.1, read as the reverse complement.
GAGAGCAACATCCAAGGTCAGGGTCAGTCAGCAGGCAGTGCCGAGGACAGCATCCTAACTGCACTGACCCTAAGGTACAGGCCTGATTGTGGTCCTCGCCATGGCTCCCCTTCCCATTCATTTCCCTCATTCTCCAGGCTTCCATCTATTCTATAAGCCATCAAACAGTATTCTGAGTCAATTACAGAATCTCTTTTGGATAAAGCAGCAAAACACCAACTAGTGGCTAGGGCAATAAATGACACTAAGTTGTCACCTAACAAGTATTTTGGCCAACACTGAGTGCAGAACCTCTACAAAAGTGAGCTAGAATCCATGATCTTTCTCTTTCTTCTCTGCCAGCGCTGGCGTACTGGCCTTTTATCCACAGGCTTGCTGCCTCATGAGTAATGTGACTCAAATATCCTCCAGCATGACCCGGTCACACAACTGGATTCCAGGCAAGAGGAAAAGACCTCTTTTTTTTTTTTTTCAGATGCCCCCTAGTGGGTATCCACTTGGCCATCACTGTGTGACATGGCCACCCCCTTTTAGGAAGGCTAAGAATATGTAGATCAAGAAAAGGGTTAGGGACATTGCCACCCAAAGCAAACTAAGGGAGAAAGAGAAAGTAGCAATGTCTGCCAACTTTCCAAACACCAACCTTTTTTCTCAGACGATCGCCAAGATCAATTTCAACTGCAAGCAACCAAGAATGCTATTCAAAAGCTGACAGTCAAGGGAACCAGAGGGTCATGAGTCTCAACCAGTGCACACATTAGGATTAGTGAAGGTCCCAAGAATGGCTTCAGTGGAGGGCTGGGCCAGGAGAGTGAATTCACACTGAATCACAGTGAATTCACAAGTGATTCAGAGATAGAGATGGGCAAGTGTGGACAACTCTGAAAGAAAGCTGGGGGAGACATTAGGAGAGAGAGTTTAGGATGGTAAAAATATCTGTATGCAGGATGAGGGAAAGTTGTAACAGCAAGGCAGAGGCTGACAATCTAGGAAAGAAATGGGATGACACGTGAAAACCCCCGAGACTATGGAAAGGTAGAGCCAGGGGCCTGAGCACATGCCGCCGCGGGGCAGCATCCCTTTAGTGCACTGCCTTCAGCACAGGTGCCACTCTGCATCCCAACTGGGCTGTTCATTCAGGACTCGGCTCCAGGAGGGGATCAGCAGTGCTCTGGGTGAGGGGCTTCAGACCTAGTCGGTGGTCCCAGCTGTCAGTGAACTCTCAAGCATTCCCATCGCCTTCTGGGGTCTAGCTTTCTTATTTGACTTGTACTAGAAATCATCATACCCTTGTAGGTTCTGATTTCTATAATTCTTAATTTTTGCCCATCATACTTTCTCTTTTTAAGCTCAAAAGATTCTCTTTATTCTCCAAATAAACTATTTCCTGACTATTCTCATCCCCCCGCAAAAAAAATTTCAATTGAAAATTTTTCACTTATGCCATATAGTTTTTTAAAATATACTGCTTTCTCTCATACTAAACATAAATAATCTGAGGGCAAAAACACGCATTAATTTTACTAATCAACTGGAATCAAAAGGGGTGGGAGAGGGGACACGAAATGCTCTAGCTTATTTTTTTCCAAGTTGATTTTAGGTTTAATCGACAAAACTGCATCTACCATTTTTTTGGTACTATGTAGAAAGTAAATAAAACTACCCAAGAAGAGGGGAAATGGCAAAAATTAATCATTTCCACAGAAAAACATTACAAATACTTCAGAATTTTCTAAATACATTTTTTTCCTTTGAACTGAATAGACTCTTTTTATATGTATCAATAGTTACAAAAAGAATAGAAAAAACAGAGTGGGATTACAGGTGATTTTTCGCCTTTTCTGCCCACTTGCATTTTCTAAATTCTCCACAATGAACATATATGATTGCTTCGTAAGTTTCTTTAACATCATTTCAAAGGGCAAAAACATTTGTTTTGAACCAAAATTTTTAGTGAGGGACAAAATAAAATCAAAAGACTACTTAAAATAAGCTTTTAGAAACAATCCTATTTATTAGCCCTGACAAAAATAACATTTAATTTCAATTTTAACACACACACATTAAATAGCTTATGACTAACTAAAACTGGATATAAATTATGTTATTTTTGGTGAGAGTACAAACTTCTAAAGCCATATTTGTAAGCCAGGATAGAAAATAAAGTCCACTGAAACTTACATGAACCTTACAGGGCAGTTCCCAGCACTGCCCTGTATAAAACTCATTATAGAAATGAAAAATAAATAAGAAAGAGAAAAGAAAGAAAAGGGTACACTAACTCCTTGTATTTTTCAACTCAAGAGGTCAAGAGTGAAATACGACCCCAATATGTCAAGAAAATAGGAATTGTCCACTTTTGTGCCTCAGCATAAATATTTATGGAACTTCATGCTTCATAACCCTCCATGTTCCTATGTTGATTTTTATTTCTTAAAAATACAGCAGCAGAAGAGAAATTTTGTGAAGGTTCTCCGACGAAAAACAATCTAACTAACAGAAGAGGTACAAAGCACCCAGCGTGGCTTCCTGACTTTCCTGGCACGGCAATTTTGGCCTAAGAGGCCACAAAGTAATGCTTCTATTTCCTTCGGCCGCTCCCTTGCCTTCCACTTGGTTTTCTATTAACTCTGATCTTTCTTAGATTTGAATCTGAGCCACACCAGAGTATTTCACTGCACAGGAACAAAAACATGTTACAGTCTCATGGCTGCATGAAAGGAAATAAAGGCAATGTCGTCTGAGGGTCTTGGGGTATATCCATTCTTCAGAGCATGCTTTCCGCAGACACCTGGGGTTCAGGGTGAATCCATGACACAGGGAAGGTGACATTTTCATTAAACCCCAAAATGTTGTATATATGTTAAAGCTCTATCAAAAGACAAAACAAATAGGCTTTTCATAAAGAAAATACATGTCTTTTTTTTTTTTTAATCAATGTTAAATGCAATACTGACCTCAGGGGAATTTAATATATCAAAACTCTGATGAACTTCAGATTGAGAATGATTACAACATGAAAGTTGCTACCAAGACTTTTCTTTTGCTGACAGAAATAAAAACTCTTCTGATATGTCTTTATTTTTGAAATGGGGAGCAGAATATCTTTTAGTATTCATGGAACACCAAGATGCAAAACTGTAAGTCCTAAGAGTAAGTGTACGAAAGGAAAGAAAATTACAGTTAACCTCGGTCTGATATTAGGTAAAATGAGTGAAGGGAGACAGAGAGAGAGAATGAAGCTGCTAAAACACCCTGGTTCTTTCATTGCCCTACCCAAGCCCCACACCTCCACACTTCACTTGCCAGTCATTAACAGTCTCACCTCCAACCTCTCACTCTTGAAACCCTCTTCAAACTTGCTGGGTATCACCCACAGTAACGTTTATTAACACTATCTTTTACCCAACTATTTCAACACAGTTTACACACACACAAAAATACCTGAATTAAGACCTTCCCGTAGGAAACTTAATAAACAGCCTAAAAATATTAATTTCATATTAGAAGCTAATTATGTCAGTATTTAACATATAAATCAATCTGAGACAGAAGTTAAGGAAGGTCAGGGAACTACATGCCCTAGGAAACAAGGATAAAACCCAAATCTTTTGATTATCATCTCCAGAATTTTTTCATTGAAGTATAATAGATTTACAATGTTGTATTACTTTCGGCTACAGCAAAGTGATTCAGTCTTATATACATCTCCTTTATTAGATTCTTTTCCATCATAGTTTATTATAAGATACTGCATATTGGTCCCTGTGCTATACAATAGGTCCTTGCTGTTTATTTTATACATAGTTGTTTGTATCTGCTAACCCCCAGCTCCTAAGTTCTCTCTACACCCTTTCCCCTTTGGTAACTCTAAGTCTGTTGTCTATGTCTGAGTCTGTTTCTGTTTTGTAAATGTTTGTATTATTTTTTAAATTATACATATAAGTGATATCATCTTATCTTTCTCTGACTTGACTTATATGATATTCTCTAGGTCCACCATGTTGCTGCAAATGGCATTATTTCATTTTTATGGCTAAGTAATATTCCACTGCATGTGTTGTTCAATTGCCCAGTCATGTCCAACTCTTTGGGACCCCATGGACTGCAGCACACTAGGCCCCTCCCTGCCCCTCACCATCTCCCGAAGTTTGCCAAGTTATGTTCACTGCATCAAAGATGCCACCCAGCCATCTCGTCCTCTGATGCCCTCTTCTCCTTCTGCCCTCAATCTTTCCCAGGAGTCTCCCCCAGCACCACAGTTCTTTATGGTACTATACATACATAGTATGTATAATACATACATTTGTGTGTGTATATATATACATACACACACACACACTATAGCTCAGTCGGTAAAGAATTTACCTGCAGTGCAGGAGACCCGGGTTTGATCCCTGGGTTGGGAAGATCCCCTGGAGAAGGAAATGGCAACCCACTCCAGTATCCTTGCCTGGAAAATCTCATGGACAGAGGAACCTGGTGGATTGCAGTCCATGGGGTCGCAAAGAGTCGGGCACGAGTGAGCGACTAACACACACACACATCTTTATTCATTCATCCATCTGTTGATGGACATGGACATTTAGGTTGATTCTACTTCCTGGCTACTAGAGTGATGCTGTGAACATTGGGGTTTATGTATCTCTTTGAATTATAGTTTTCCCCAGATATATGCCCAAAAGTGGGACTGCTGGACCGTATGGCCAACTCTATTTTCAGTTTTCTAAGGAACTGCCTCACTCTTTTTCCATAATGGGTGCACCAATTTACATTCCTACCAACAGCGTAGTAGGGTTCCCTTCTCTCCACCCCTCTCCAGCATTTACTATTTGTAGACTTTTTGATGACAGTCATTCTGACCAGTGTGAGGTAATACTGGCATTTCTCTAATAATTTAAAATGTCGAGCATCTTTTCATGTGCCTACTGGTCACCTGGATGTCGTCTTTGGAGAAATGTCTATTTAGGTCTTCTGCCCATTTTTTGAATGCCTTTTGTTTGTTTGGTTATTGAGCTATATGAACTGTTTGTGTATTTTGGAAATTAAGCTCTTGTCAGTCACACTGTTTGCAAATACTTCCTCCAAGTCCACAGGAAGCTTTTTTGTTTTGTTTATGATTTCCTTTGGTGGCTCAGACGGTAAAGAATCCACCTGCAATGCAAGAGACCTGGGTTCAATCCCTGGATTGGGAAGATCCCCTGGAGAAAGAAATGGGAAATGGCAATCTACTCCAGTATTCTTGCCTGGAGAATTCCATGGACAGAGAAGCCTGGCGGACTACAGTCCACGGGGTCACAAAGAGTTGGACAAGACTGAGCAACATACACTTTCACTTTGCTGTGCAAAATCTTTTAAGTTTGATAGGTACCATTTGTTTAGTTTTGCTTTGATTTTTATTGCCTTGGAAGACTGACCCAGATTTTCATTAAATATGTATCAAATTTACATGCAACTAATGAACTTAAAGGTTCCAGGTTTAATTATCAGCTAATTCTTCATGTTTAAACCAGCAATGCCATAATTAGTTCAACAGAAACTTAGAAACTGAGCCAATCGGAGTTTAATCACAAAGTAAAGTTGCTTTCTAACTGTGGTGCTGGAGAAGACTCTTGAGAGTTCCTCAGCAAGATCAAACCAGTCAATCCTAAAGGAAAACAACTGTGAATATTCCCTGGAAGGACTGACGCTAAAGCTCCAATACTTTGGCCACCTGATGCAGAGACCCGACTCACTGAAAGAGACTCTGATGCTGGGAAAGATTGAGGGCAGGAGGAGAAAGGGTCAACAGAGGATAAGATGGTTGGATGGCATCATCAACTCAATGGACATGAGTTTGAGCAAACTCCAGGAGACAGTGAAGGACAGGGAAGTCTAGCGTGCTGCAGTCCACGGGGTCACAAAGAGTCAGACATGACTTAGTGACTGAACAACAACAAAAAAGTCTAAAGGAGTTTAGACTTTGCATAGTAAACTCCAAGTGGCAAGTTAATGAGACAGACAAAGAGACACACAGAAAATGAGTATTCAGGGCACTCCAAAAAATTTTTTAAAGCACAGTTTATTTACTTGTATTTTGTTCCACAATCCCAAAATTCTTTCTAGAAAACAAGTTTTGAAATTAAGAATACCTAACATTACCTTTTTCAACACCATTTAAATTTATAACCCCTGCAACAGTTCATCTGCTTGTCAATTCTGCCATCTTCTGGTTATAAATGGAATCACAGTTGTTGATAAAACACAAAACGCAACTGATAAATCCTACTATACCTTCCTTGTGCTTAAGTCCCTCAGTCATATCTGACTGTTTTGTGACCCCCATGGACTGTCCAGCCAGGCTCCTCTGTCCATGGAATTCTCCAGGCAAGAATACTGGAGGGGGCTGCCATGCCCTCCTCCAGATCTTCCCAATGCAGGGACTGAACCCAGGGCTCCTGTACTGCAGACAGATTTTTTACTGTCTGAGCCACAGGAAAGCCCAATATCTCCCTTAGGGTTTAAATTATATCCACTGAGACTGAGGTGTAAGTTCACTGTGCCTTTCTCCCTTATAAGCCTCGTTACACACACAAAGAGCCAATGAGCATAATAAGATTTTTTTTAAGTATATGTCTTCTCTTCCCTGACAAAACTAACAAACTTGATAATCCAGACTCTACACAAAAATTTAAGAGTCCTCTCAACAAAAATAATTATATCTTTTAGGCCCTATGTCTAGAAGTTGTTTATACTCAGAAGTAAACCTCAAATGATTCAAATTCTTCGTGAAGTCGCTCAGTCATGTCCAACTCTTTGTGACCCCACGGACTGTAGCCCACCAGGCTCCTCCATCCATGGAATTTTCTAGGCAAGAGTACTGGAGTGGGTTGCCATTTCCTTCTCCAGGGGATCTTCCCAACCCAGGGATCGAACCTGGGTCTCCCGCATTACGGGCAGATGCTTTACCGTCTGAGCCACCAGGGACATCACCCAAGTAAAACAGCATCCATCTCCAGTTCTGCACCAGTTCTGCCACTTTTAAAAGATATAAAAAGTAGAAACTGAAGGTCTAATATGTGTGTAACTATTCACTTAGCAATGGTGTTTTATTTTCCACAGCAGCTGGGAAACCTTGAGTGCATCACTATATGTCTTTGAATTTCAATTTCTTTGTTTTCTGGAACTGACAGCCTTCACAAATCTGTAAAAGTCTAAGAATGTGCTCCAAACAGCAATTTGCATGACATGGGACCAGAACCAATTTTTAATAAACATTTTACATTATCAGACACTATGCTGAGCACTTTAGAAGAGTTGTATCACTTAAGCTTTACAAGAACTCTGAGTGGGGTAGCATTAACCCAATTTTTCTAGATAAGGAAAACAACAACTCAGTAAGGTTGTGTAAATGGCCTGCGTGCGTACGTGCTCAGTAGCTTCAGTCACTCTTTGAGAACCCATGGACTGAAGCCCACCAGGCTCCTCTGTCCACGGGATTCTCCAGTCAAGAATACTGGAGTGGGTCGCCATGCCCTCCTCCAGAGGATTTTCCCAACCCAGGAATCGAACCCGTGTCTCCTGCACTGCAGGCGAATTCTTTACTGCTGAGCCACCAGGGAAGCCCTGTAAATGACCTGCAGATACAGAGTAAATACACAGATAGGACACAATTCCAACCCTGATCGTTGTAACCTGACAGCTCATAATCCATACTCTGCCTCCTTACAGAGGCCCTCAAAATACCTACTTAGTAAATGTATCCAACTTCTTTATATATCCCTCAAAGACAGGGGTCAAAATTTCTTATTCTATGCTTCTTAGCCCCAATCACAGTACTAGATAAATAATAGGCACTCAGATATCTTCAAGTATCTGTAAATTCTGTAGTTTCAGATTCTTCAACTTCATTATCCTATATGAAAATCATACCCATCATTTCTATAAAGCTGAGCTTAATTTGCACAGCATAAACTGACACTGCTCTTAGATAAAAAGCCAACACAGAGCTCCCCCACGACCCCACACAAACTTCATAAGATAATCAGTAAAACACACTGGCCAAGGTCATGAGTCAACACCACTTGAATGAAGGCTGCCTATCACATTAGGGAGAAAAAAGTCCATGCAACAGAAAGTCTGAAATCTGTTGGAGAAAGAAGCCGAAGAAAGCGGTGGAATGGTATGTAAGCAGCTCCTTGACAAGAGCCAGCAGGAACAATCTCTCAGCACATCCACGCTGATTCTTTAAATGAATAACTACCAGCAGGATCATTGCCACATGGGGGTTATGCCAGGCCCTGCCCTCTCTCTCTCCCCTTCTTCTTCCTCCCCTGCCTCCCCCTTCTCAGCTCGGGCTCAGAGGGCTGGCTGAAGAGCTGGGGTGTGCTTCTGAGCAGAGCTCAAGAGACTCTGAGATGAGCTCAAGCACGCACACAACACAGCCACAGCAAGCTAACAAAGGCCCCCACGAGGAAAAGCACTGAAGGAATGCTGCAGGAAAGGCTTTCCAAAGACAAACCCCCACTTGGGTTCTCATGAACTCACCTTCTCCCTTTGCGTCCCACGCCCTGCCTCAACAGGGACTCTGATCAGCTCTCTCTCCTTGAGATTTGTAGAAGTCGCCTCGCCTCCAGTCACACACCATGGCCACTTCCACACTGCTGCAGGAGGTTGCTCTTAAACTACCAACCCTGAGGTGCTCAAACCTTCAAAGGGTAACAGCCAATAACTCCTCAGCATAGCAGGCAGGGCCCTCCAGGATGGTGCAGTCACATCTGTGAGCCATATGGAACTTGAAAGCATCATCTAACAAGGGGTTTGCCTGAATTCAAGAGCCTTCCCTGTACCAACCCACCTCACCATCATCCTCTAAAATCAGCTCAAGGATGAGCTATTCTCTGAGGCCTTTCCTGACTCAACATCCATCCATCCACTCAAATTCACTTCCCCTAAAATACCTGGACCCCTTTACTGTACGTCCACGCTTCCATGTCCATCTGCATGTCTTCACTGCAAGCCTCTAAAGGAAGTATTTTATGCTCACTGACAAAAACACATTAAGGCCTTCTTTGATGCTGAAGCTGAAACTCCAGTACTTTGGCCACCTGATGTGAAGAGTTGACTCACTGGAAAAGATTTTGATACTGGGAGGGATTGGTGGGGAGAAGGGGAGAAGGTGGATGAGATGGCTGGATGGCATCACTGACTCGATGGACGTGAGTCTGAGTGAACTCCGGGAGTTGGTGATGGACAGGGAGGCCTGGCGTGCTGCGATTCATGGGGTCGCAGAGTCGGACACGACTGAGCGACTGAACTGAACTGAAGGAATATATCCACACTGCAAGGTTGGGATAACAAAAGTGGTGGAGGAAACTAAGAGGAGCTGAACAAAAGCAGCTGAGATAAAAGGAAACGAAGAAGTCCAAATGAGGAAAGGATATCCAAAGGAAAAGCAATAGGAAGGTGGTTCTTTCTCATAAATCTGGAGACAATTCTTTCTATAATTCTCATCGTTTCGTGTTCTTAAGAAGGAATTACGGGACTTCCCTGGAGGCTCAATGGTAAAGAATCTGCCTGCTAATGCAGGACACAGGGGTTCAAGCCCTAGTGCAAGAAGATCCCATATGCTGTGGAGCAACTAAGCCCGTGTGCCACAACTGATGAACCTGGGCTCTAGAGCCCACGCCTGCAACAAGAAGATATCACACTGAAAAGCCCACATGCTGCAAGGAAGAGTAGCCCCCACGCTTCACAACTAGGGGAAAGCCCACACAGCACCAAAGACCCAGCACAGCCAGCCAAACAGATGCATGTGCGTGCCAAGGCGCTTCCGTCACGTCCAAGGCTCTGCAACCCTGTGGACTACAGCCCGCCAAGCCCCTCCACACGGGATTCTCCAAGCAAGAATACTGGGGTGGGTTCCCGTGCCCTCCTCCAAGGGATCTTCCCGCCGAGGGATTTAACCTGCGTCTCTTATGTCTCTTGCACCGGCAGGTAGGTTCTTCACTTGATCTTAGCCAGAAAGCCAAGAAGCGACTGGCGGGTAGGTTCTTTACCACTAGTGCCACTTGGGAAGTGCCATATACAAATAAATTTTTTTAAAAGGAGGAGGAGGAGGAATTATGAAGTCTGCCTTATGTACTTAATGTTTCTAAAGCAGAAAAAGAGGTTTCCTGGCCCAGTGGAAAATGAACAGATAGAACAGGGCAAAAAGCCCCCTTGGCAGAGGCATGTGCTCAGATACATCAATAAACAAAGGGCCTGAGAGAGTGTCGCTGGGTATCTAATAGTACGGCTGCAGCTTCTAATTGTCTAACAAACTTCCCAGCACTGTCTGTACACTCCTGCCTTCAAGCATCTTAACACACACAAGCATTTTCACCTGCAGCATTCCTGCGAGCTTCCTCCTGACTTGATAGCAATCCTGCACTTCAGTGATGCCCATCTTATTTTCCACTCAGCTTATCGTCCATAATTTGATTACACAACTGCACAGGAGTCTAACAAACTGCTAACACAATTTCAAATGAGAGTGCATCTCTATTAATTTATGGATATTCAAAACCTTTCATGATCATTTCAAAAGAGGAAACATATTTCAAAATTTGTCAACCTTTCTCCTGTTTTTTGCTCAGTGGTTCTTCTTAGAAAAGGTCGGTAAACATCATGAAAAGCACTTTAAAACATGCTATGAACAACATAATCAAAAGCGGCTTAAATCCCCACTGAGGGAAAATATAAAATAATAAGTAACACATACACTGTGCTGTATAGCCGGTAACCCTCCTGACAACAATGCATCTAATCCTCTAAGCAGCCAACTTAGTGGTGAAGCTGAATAAGAATGATGTGCTTAACCCATATCTGACATTCGACAAACCCCTAGAATGACTGCTGTAGGCAGCAGCGCCACTGACCTTGTCAGTTGCTACAGTAGCAAATTACAGCCTACACTACCTTCACTTTCTAGGCTCTTCGAGGCAGGACTGGCCTTGAAAATGCTGCATGCGATGCTCACTCTGACTTCAAAATCTCCAGGTGAGAATACACTGCCACCCTCAAAAACTAACCAGTTTCATAAACTAAGATTTTTCAGTAGGCCGAAAAATATGGAATTCTGAGGAAGACAGAAGGAATCATGCTTTTGATCAGTGTGCTCCATACCTGTTGAGTATTCTTAGACACACGACTGGCAAGTCAACTCAGTAAGAAATATTTACGACTGGGATATACATTAAAATTTTTTATAATCCTTCATCAGTGGTGCTTAAATATCACTGAACTCCAGAACCATCTAGGAATCATGCTGAAAATGCAGGACCCACAGTGTCACTTCCCAAAAACTTCATTTGTAAACTGATGCCCAGGCAACTGATTCTCAAGTCGGTGCTCCCTGGGCCATATTACTATGTGGAGAAGTACTGTTAAGAGGTACTTCAGAAAACAGTATCACTGGGAATTACCTGGCAGTCCAATAGTCAGGACTCTACGCTTTCACTGCAGGGGACCCAGGATCAATCCGTGGTCAGGGAGCTAAGATCCCACATGCCACCTATTGTGGCCAGGAAAAGAAGGAAAAAGAAAACGTGGTATCACTGAGTTCCTAGCTTTCTCAATCCCAAGTCGGAATGGGACTGAAAAGAAAAATCTACCAGCATCCACACACATCATCCATGAGCACATTAAATCACAGAGGCTGCTTTTAACAGCAAAGAAATTTTAATGTTCTTTCATTTCTGAAAACAAGATTGACTAAGGCCATAAGTACAATAAGACCTAGGAAAAGTCAAATTCTAAAGTTAAAAAAAAATCATTACCACTGCAATGTCATAGCATCTGTTATACTAAAGTAAACCCACCCCAAGCCTTCTGGTCTAATCACAGATTCTATTTACTTCTTACAGGGCTTTTTCTGTGTCTGATGAAAACTGAGCCATAAAATAATTGAGACAGGGATTTAGAGATTTGGTACAGCAAACCTCCTAATAAAAATGGCACAAATGGGACTCTTCTTGCTGTTGTTACATATTAAATCTTATTTGATCGATTTTCCTGTATTCCAAATTACAAACATAAGGTAGAGGTTGTAATTATAGTTTCATTGATTTGTCATTAACTTTTAATCAACCTGCTACTACAGGGAATGGTTATTACAGCAGTGCTCGCTTGTTTCTAAGTTTCACACACTTATCATCACCACAACAAAGGAACTGGACACATTTAATGCCAACAAATGTACAGTACTGTTTGTAAGGCATCTGTTTGCAATCGTAACTATCTTGTATCAGCACAAATGCATTACACAAGGACTGCTCTAAACTGTATCTGATTTTCTCTAGGTCTCTTTATATCTTTCTGACCACGGACAGCTATACATGTTTTTTATATCCTATTCCTTTTTATTTTACCTATTTGTTTCTCCTAAATTCATCTGTTTCTTTCTCCTGCAGCGACCACACTTGGCTGAATCTGAAACCATAAGTCGATGCTCTGTGAAACAGAAGCAAATGACTAAAATAGAAAGGCAGCAGGCACATGTACTGGGAACACTGACAGCCTTTAGGAAGTTTATCAAGAAAGCTTAAAGATCACAGGAGCACAAGAAAAACATTTCACAAACTCCATAAATGGAATAAACTTTTTAGCATACTAAACTGTCAACTGAATTTAAAATCAAAGTCAATATCAAGCCATGTTTCACCAATGAAGTCCTCAGTCTATATACCTGCTACTGATCAGTTCTCACCTTACGGTTCTCCTGGCACCACAGAGACTATAAAAGGGCATCTGACACAAGGCTTTACTACCTTAAGGACCATGCAAACACTATGAAACACAATACAGATAAAACTAACCCAGAATTATTTCCAGTCTTACAGATACTTATTTTTAACTCTGAAGCCTAGTTAATTCATCTCTTTTGCCCAACAGTTCACAGACAGAATATTACATTTAAAAGGTTC
>SJYQ01013576.1:29866-86504 GCA_006410935.1 Redunca redunca | reverse complement strand
CAGTAGTAGATATAATGGTCATCTGAGTTAAATGCACCCATTCCAGTCCATTTTAGTTCGCTGATTCCTAGAATGTCGATGTTCACTCTTGCCATCTCCTGTTTGACCACTTGCAATTTGCCCTGATTCATGGACCTAACATTCCAGGTTCCTATGCAATATTGCTCTTTACAACGTCAGACCTTGCTTCTATCACCAGTCACATCCACAGCTGGGTATTGTTTTTACCTTAGCTCCATCCCTTCATTCTTCCTGGAGTTATTTCTCCACTGATCTCCAGTAGCATATTGGGCACCTACTGACCTGGGGAGTTCCTCTTTCAGTATCCTATCCCATTTTGCCTTTTCCTACTGTTTATGGGATTCTCAAGGCAAGAATACTGAAGTGGCTTGCCATTCCCTTCTCCAGTGGACCATATTCTGTCAGATCTCTCTGTCATGACCTGCCCATCTTGAGTGGTCCCATGGGCATGGCTTAGTTTCATTGAGTTAGACAAGGCTGTGGTCCTAGTGTGATTAGAATGACTAGTTTGCTGTGAGTATGGTTTCAGTGTGTCTGCCCTCTGATGCCCTCTTGCAACACCTACTGTCTTACTTGGGTTTCTCTTACCTTGGACATGGGGTATCTCTTCATGGCTGCTCCAGCAAAGTGCAGCCACTGCTCCTTACCTTGGACAAGGGGTATCTCCTCACCGCCACCCCTCCTTACCTTGAACGTGGAATAGCTCATTCCATGTGAGCTACCCCACGCCCAAGGCCACAGGCGGTGGCCGGGAGGAGCAGCCCCATGTCCAAGGAGCAGTGGCTGCACGGGCGCAGGAGGGCCTAGAGGAGCTATTCCACGTTCAAGAAGCTCTATACAGTCAGCAAAAACAAGCCCAGGAGCTAACTGTGTTTCAGATCATGAAGTCCTTATTGCAAAATTCAGACAAATTGAAGAAAGTAGGGAAAATCACTAAGCCATTCAAGTATGACCTAAACCAAATCCCTTATGAGTATACAGTGGAAGTGACAAATGATTCAAGGGATTAGATCTGATTCAGTGCCTGAAGAACTATGGATGGAGGTTTGTAATGTTTTGCAGGAGGTTTTTCCAAAACCACCCTGAAGAAAAAGAAATACAAAAAGGCAAAATGGTTGTCTGAAGAAGTCTTACAAATAGCTGAGAAAAGAAGAGAAGCAAAAGGCAAAGGAGAAAAGAAAAGATATATCCATCTGAATGCAGACTTCCAAAGACTAGCAAGGAAAGATAGAAAGCCTTCCTAAATGATCAATGCAAAGAAATAGAGGAAAAGAATAGAATGGGAAAGACTAGAGAGCATTTCAAGAAAATTAGACATATGAAGGGAACATTTCATGCAAAGATGGGCACAATAAAAGACAGAAATGGTCTGGACCTAACAGAAGCAGAAGATATTAAGAAGAGGTGGTAAGAATACACAGAAGAACTATATAAAAAAATATCTTCATGACCCAGATAACCATGATGGTGTGATCACTCACCTAGAGCCAGACATCCTGGAATGGAAAGTCAAGTAGACCTTAAGAAGCATCACTATGAACAAAGCTAGTGAAGCTGAGCTATTTCAAATCCTAAAAGATGATGCTGTGAAAGTGCTGCACTCAATATGCCAGCAAATTTGGGGAACTCAGGAGTAGCCACAGGATTGGAAAAGGTCAGTTTTCATTCCAATCCCAAAGAAAGGCAAGGCCAAGGAATGTTCAAACTACTGCACAATTACATTCATCTCACACGCTAGCAAAGTAATGCTCAAAATTCTCCAAGCAAGGCTTCAGCAGTATGTGAACCGAGAACTTCCAGATGTTCAAGTTGGATTTAGAAAACAAAGTGAATGAGAGATTGCCAGGAGCCACCACAGGAGATCCTACCCATGACAAGGTCAGATGGAAGAGAACTGTTAAGCAAGGCTTCAGAACTCAAGAGGCTCCCTAGGCTTTCTTGAGCATCTACCCCAAAACCAGAATCTGTCTGTTTTACTATTTCATGACTTTCACCAACTCCTCTAACATTAACAGGGGGCTATTCCTGACCACCTTTCTCTGGAGAAAATCAACTTAGGGCTATAGCTAATAAGTCTCCTGGATGTGAGAGAAATATTTCCAATCAAAACCCCTCTGTTAGCATTCTAGCTTGCTTGGCAGGTATATCCAGACTCTTGCAGCTACACATGTGATTATTCGCAGCCTCCCAACTGTGAGAGGCATGGGAAGCCTAACACATAGAGCCTTTCAAAGAGTTAAAAGTTATTAGAGTAGTGCTGGTGCAGGATTTCATTATAGGGCCAATGCTTGTTGCTAAGTTCCCATATCTCTTATCCACTGTGCACCTGGGAATGCATTAGTTAACACAGTTGGAAAGTAAGAAAAACAAATGTAGCCTTGAAATTAATCACATCAGACTTCTGAGCTAATTGGTTCTGTTTTGTAACTCACTACACCTTTGCTCCGTGAGAAATGTAATTTGTTTAATACTTTCTGAGGCTGACGTAGATTAGAAATATAAAGAAAAAACACTTTGAGGGAAAAAGTTTTCTGGTTGAGCAGCCTTTATCAAAAGAGGGTCATAAAATGTTCACAGGCCTCCAAGGCCAGAAGATAATGTACACAATATTGTTTTGGGGAAAGGTTTGCAGAAAAAATCCTGGTTTTGATAAAGACAAAACAGATGTAATGTTTGGGCTGACTCTGTATGACTTTGCATCTTTCATTTCCCTCTATGTATAAGACAAGGTATAAAAGTACCTTTTAAAAATAAAACTTTTGGGCCTCGCTTACTGAAGAAGCTTGGTCACCCCGTGTTTTTCTTTTTTCTTTTTTTTGCTTTCTCTCTCTTACTTTCGTTTTCAGGCTGATCCCTTGGAGCATAGAGGCGCCCTGCGTTCACTTTCCTGCCTGGGCTTCTAAGACTTTATTAGCTTTCTATGTAAACCAAGGAATGTCAGCCTCTTTCTCTCTATTTTTTTATCTACAATATTCTTTCCTTATCTCTCTCTAAATCATCCACCAACGCCGTTTTTCCTTCAGGCTCCCCTGGATCCTGCGGGGGCTGGACCCCGGCAAGAGACCAAAGTGCCAATATCTGTTAGATCATAGAAAAAGCAAGAGAATTCCAGAAAATCATCTACTTCTGCTTCCTTGACTACGCTAAAGTCTTTGATTCTGTGGATCACAACAAAGTGGAAAATTCTTAAAGAGTTGGGAATACCAGACTACTTACCTGCCTCCTAAGAAATCTGTATGCAGGTCAAGAAGCAACAGTTAGAACCAGACATGGAACAATGGAACAACAGACTGGTTCCAAATTGGGAAAGGAGTACATCAAGGCTGTCTATTGTCACCGTGCTTATTTAACTTCTGTACAGAGTACATCATGGGAAATGCTGGACAAGGTTGCTGGGGAGAAATGTCAATAACCTCAGATATCCAAATGACACCACCCTTATGGCCAAATGTGAAGTGGAACTAAGGAGCCTCTTGATGATAGTAAAAGAGGAGAGTGAAAGAGCTGGTTTCAAACTGAACATTCAAAAGACTAAGATCATGGCATTGAGTCCTATCACTTCATGGCAAATAGATGAGGAAACAATGGAAACGACAACAGACTTTATTTTTCTGGGTTACAAAATCACTGCAGATGGTGACTACAGCCATGAAATTAAAAGACCCTTGCTCCTTGGAAGGAAAGTTATGACAAAAGTAGACAGTATGTTAAAAAGCAGAGACATTACTTTGCCAACAAGGGTCCATATAGTCAAAATTATTGTTTTTCCAGTAGTCACGTATGGATGTGAGAGTGGGACTATAAAGAAGGCTGAGCGCCGAAGAATTGATGCTTTGAACTGAGGTGTTGGATAAGACTCTTGAGAGTCCCTTGAATAGCAAGGAGATCAAACCAGTCAATTCTAAAGGAAATCAGTCCTGAATATTCATTGGAAGAACTGATACTGAAGCTGAGGCTCCAATACTTTGGCCACCTGATACAAAGACCTGACCGTTAAAAAAGACCCTGATCCTGGGAAAGATTGAAGGCAGGAGGAGAAGGGGATAACAGAGGATGAGATGGTTGGATGGCATTACAGACTTGATGTACATGAGTTTGAGCAAGCTCTGGGACTTGGTGATGGACAGGGAGGCCTGGCTTGGTGCAGTCCATGAGGTCTCAAAGAGCCGGACACTACTGAGCAACTGAACTGAACTTAATACAACAATATTAGAATTAAGTTTATCTGAAGCAACATAACAAGCTAAAACATTTTTTCCATCAAAAATTTTTATTCACAATTTTAAAAAGCTTCAGCAAAGTCACTATTTTTAAAACCTATACCTAGAAAAAAAAAAACAACGAATGAGTCTTCTGTTGTAACTGTGATATTTCATGCTATTCACACTATCTTACACATTCAAGTACATATTCACAATGTGTTCACCAATATAATAGACCTCAGCAAAAACATGCAAGATAAATAAAACTATCTTATCATCTCTTTGTATGTCTGGTAAGCCATACAGACTTAACTGCTGATATAAGCTATAAAATTTCAGTACGGTCAATAGAGGTTTGATGTCCAATGTGCCTAAACTAAGAGTCAAGAAACCACAGGTATTTTCATATCTTTATTCTCTCTTTATCTAAGATTAAATTACATAAGTACACACTTCATAATGTCCTCAGAGATATGAGCAGGTAGTCTTCAACAATGGCAAGGAAAAATTATTGCTTAATCCTATCTGGTTAGGTAGTAAAGCCAAGTTAATTCATGATAAACAACAATAACATTTCAGAAGTAAGTAATAAATGAAGCGGAAAGGGTCCAAGTGAGGAAATCTATAGCCTTGGCTTTATTCCCAGTTCTTACCAACAAGTTGCTAGGTAACCCTGAAAGATCAAATGGACTAGACTGTAATTTCCCTGCAAACAATGTTAAAAGGAGAGCATTACATATACCTTTTGGGCATGTCCCAGAGATTGTTTTAAGACATTGTAGTTTTTCAGAACTAGAAGAGGAACTCAAAGAGCAGTAATTCCCTCACCGGTATTACTGTGTCCATCCCATCAACGGTGGCTTCCTGCCGCTAATTGTGTGAGACTCTAGGAACATCTTTTTTCTTTTTTTAAAATAGACTCAGCTTTCTCATCTACTAAATAAGGGAGCTGGATTAGACGGACCATCTGTAAGTTTTCAAGTTCTAAAATTTTTCAACTTTGACTTTGATTCACATATAAAATATTTGACTCCCAGGTTAACACAGTGATAAAGTATCTGCCTGCCTATGCAGGAGATGCAGGAGACTCGAGTTCTGTCCTTGGGTTGGGAAGATCCCCTGGGGGAGGAAATGACAAACCACTCCAGTATTCTTGCCTGAAAATTCCCATGGGTTATAATCTGCAGGGTTGCAAGAAGACACAGCTGAGCATGCATGCATAAATACATAACAAAGTGTAATTTCTAGAATTAACTATTTTACAACATAAAGCATTTACTTAAAGGGTCACTTAACATGATATTTCATAATTTTTGACTCAAATATCCATTAGTTTATGGTCTATTACACTTAGTATGTGGTTAGACTTTCCTTGCTTCACTAAGTCGTGTCTGACTCTCTGAGACCCCATGAACTACAGAACAACACGCCTCCCTGTCCTTCACTATCTCCCTGAGTTTACTCAAACTCTAGTCCATTGAGTCAGTGATACCATCTAAACTATCTCGTCCTCTGTCATCCGCTTCTCTTCCTGACTTCAGTCTTTCCCAGCGTCAGGGTATTTTCTAATGACTCAGTTCTTCACATCAGGTAGCCAAAGTATTCGACTTTCAGCTGCAACATCAGTCCTTCCAATGAATATTCAGGGTTGGTATCCTTTAGGACTGACTGGTTTAATCTCCTTGCTGTCAAAGTGCCTCTCAAAAGTCTTCTCCAGCACCACAGTTTGAAAGCATCAGTTCTTTGAAGCTCAGCCTTCTTTATTGTCCAACTCTCACATCCATACATGACTACTGGGTGGGGGGGAAAACCACAACTTTGACTGTATAAACTTTTCTCAGCAGAGTGATGTCTCTGCTTTTTAATACGCTGTCTAGGTTTGTCATAGCTTCTCTTCCAAGGAGTAAACCTCTTTTAATTTCATGGCTGCAGTCACCATCTGCAGTGATTTTGGAGCCCAAGAAAATAAAGTCTGTCACTGCTTCCATTGTTTCCACATCTATTTGCCATGAAGTGAAGGGACCAAATGCCATGATCTTCATTTTTTTAATTTTTTTTATGATCTTCATTTTTTGAATGTCCAGTTTTAAGCCAGCTTTTTCATTCTTCTCTTTCACCTTCATCAAGACATTCTTTAGTTACTTTTCACTTTATGCCATTAAAATGGTATCATCTGCATATCTGAGGTTGTTGATATCTCTCCTGGAAATCTTAATTCCAGCTTGTGCTTCATCCTGCCTGGCATTTCCCATGATGTACTTTAACATTCTTGCCTTGAGAACTCCATGAACAGTGCATGCTTAGTCGCTCAGTCATATCCAACTCTTTGCAACCTAATGGACTGTAGCTGACCAGGCTCCTCTGTCCACGGGGATTCTCCAGGCAAGAATACTGGAGTGGGTTGCCATGCCTTCCTCCAGGGAATCATCCCAACCCAGAGATCAAACCCAGGTCTCCTGCATTGCAGGCAGAATCTTTAACATCTGAGCCACCATGGTATGAAAAGGCAAAAAGATATGACACTGAAACATGAACTCTCCAGGTCCATAGGTGTCCATATGCTACTGGAGAAGAGCAGAGAAATAGCTCCAGAAGGAATGAAGAGGCTGAGCCAAAGTGGATGCAGTGCTCAGTTGTGGATGTGTCTGGTGGAGAAACTGAATTCAGATGCTGTAAAGAACAATATTGCATAGGAACCTGGAATGTTAGGTCCATGAATCAAGGTAAATGGAAGTGGTCAAACAGGAGATGGCAAGAGTGAACATTGACAGTTCAGGAATCAATGAACTAAAATGGACTGGAATGGGTGAGTTTAATTCAGATGATCATTATATCTACCACTGTGGGTAAGAATCCCTTAGAAGAAATGGAGTAGTCCACATAGTCAATAAAAGAGTCCAAAATGCAGTACTTGGGCTCAATCTCACAAATGACAGAATGACCCCAGTTTGTTTCCAAGGAAAACCATTAAAAATAACAGTAATCCAAGTCAATGCCCAACCACCAGTGCTGAAGAAGCTGACGTTGAACAGTTCTATGAGGACCTACAAGACCTTCTATAACTAACACCAAAAGCAGATGTCCTTTTTATCATAGGGGACTGGGATGAAAGGTAGGAAGTCAGGAGATGTATAGAGTAATAGGCAAGTTTGACCTTGGAGTATAAAATGAAGCAGGACAAAGGCTAACAGAGTTTTGCCAAGAGAATGCACTGATCATAGCAAATACCCCCTTCCAAGGACAAAAGAGACGACTCTACACAGGAACATCAACAGATGGCCAATACTGAAATCAGACTGATTACATTCTTTGCAGCCAAAGATGGAGAAGCTCTATACAGCCGGCAAAAACAAGACTGGGAGCTGACTGTGGCTCAGATCATGAACTCCTTATTGCAAAATTCAGACTTAAATTGAAGAAAGTAGGGAAAACCACTAGACCATTCAGGTATGACCTAAATCAAATCCCTTATGATTATACAATGGAAGTGACAAATAGATTAAAGGGATTAGATCTGATAGAGTGCCTGAAGAACTATGGATGGAGGTTTGTGACATTTTATAGGAAGCAGTGATCAAAAGCATCCCCAAGAAAAAGAAATGCAAAAAAAAAGGCAAAATGCTTGTCTGAGGAGGCCTTACATAAAGCTGAAAAAAGAAGAGAAGTGAAAGGGAAAGGAAAAAAAGAAAGATATATCCATTTGAATGCAGAGTTCCAAAGAATAGCAAGGAGAGGTAAGAACGCCTTCATAAGTGATCAGTTGGAGAAGGAAATGGCAACCCACTCCAGTATTCTAGCCTGGAGAATCCCACGGACAGAGGAGTCTGGTGGCCTAGAGTCCATGGGGTTGCAAAGAGTTAGACACAACTAAGCAACTTAGCACAGCTCGCATGCCTGATGCCCCACTCCGGGTACCGGCCATTTGCCTATGCAGTTCCTTCTGCCCATTCATCTAGTTGACACCTACCCATCTTTAGATCTCACTCACAATCAAGCCTGTACTGACCACCCTACCACCCTGGTAAAATCTCCACGTAGTATTTAGTAGCAGGTGCATTGTTAACAGATTTTTTTCAAAATCGATGTCTATCCTTTTCTTTAGACTGTGCTATGCTGTGCTGTGCTTAGTCACTTAGTCGTGTCTAACTCTTTGTGACCCCATGGACCATAGCCTGCCAAGCTCCTCTAGGGGTATTCTCCAGGCAAGAATACTGGGGTGGGTTGCCATGACCTACTCCAGGAGATCTTCCCAACCCAGGTATCGAACCCAGGTCTCCTGCATTGCAGGCAGAGTCTTTACCATCTGATCCACCAGGGAAGGCCATGAATATTGGAGTGGGTAGCCTATCCCTTCTCCTCGGGATCTTCCCAACCCAGGATTCAAACCAGGGTCTACTGCATTGCAGGCAAATTCTTTCCAGCTGAGCTACCAGGGAAGCCCCTCCTTTAGACTACAAGTCTATAAATGTAGATACGATGCCAATTTCTTTTTACTCTTGTGCCCTAGCACTTAGCACAGTGTCAACAATATCATAAGGTGGCCAAGAAATATTTGTTGAAAGAATGAATGAAATTACCCGCGAAGTTAGTGTAGGACTAAAATCTAGGTTTCTTGACTCTGAATTTAATGTTATTTATCACCCATCTTATTTAACTTATATGCAGAGTACATCATGAGAAACGCTGGACTGGAAGAAACACAAGCTGGAATCAAGATTGCTGGGAGAAATATCAATAACCTCAGATATGCAGATGACACCACCCTTATGGCAGAAAGTGAAGAAGAACTAAAGAGCCTCTTGATGAAAGTGAAAGAGGAGAGTGAAGAAGTTGGCTTAAAGCTCAACATTCAGAAAACAAAGATCATGGCATTCGGTCCCATCACTTCATGGGAAGTAGACGAGGAAACAGTGAAAACAGTATCAGACTTTATTTTTTGGGGCTCCAAAATCACTGCAGATGGTGACTGCAGCCATGAAATTAAAAGACACTTACTCCTTGGAAGAAAAGTTATGACCAACCTAGGTAGCATATTCAAAAGCAGAGACATTACTTTGCCGACTAAGGTCCATCTAGTCAAGGCTATGGTTTTTCCAGTAGTCATGTATGGATGTGAGAGTTGGACTGTGAAGAAGGCTGAGTGCCGAAGGATTGATGCTTTTGAACTGTGGTGTTGGAGAAGACTCTTGAGAGTCCCTTGGACAGCAAGGAGATCCAACCAGTCTATTTTAAAGGAGATCAGCCCTGGGTGTTCTTTGGAAGGAATGATGCTAAAGCTGAAACTCCAGTACTTTGGCCACCTCATGGGAAGAGTTGACTTATTGGAAAAGACTCTGATGCTGGGAGGGATTGGGGGCAGGAGGAGAAGGAAATGACAAAGGATGAGATGGCTGGATGGCATCACTGACTCGATGGACGTGAGTCTGAGTGAACTCCGGGAGTTGGTGATGGACAGGGAGGCCTGGCGTGCTGCAATTCATGGGGTCGCAAAGAGTCGGACATGACTGAGCGACTGAACTGAACTGATCACCCATCTGCTGCTCTCAATTTGATGTACTCAACTCTAAGCACAATACAATGCATTTATTAAGTGGAAAGAAAATCACTGACATTCCTCAAATATTGTTTTTGGCAACACTATTGGTATACAATATCTAGGCATAGTTATTGTATTATGACAAAGCTGCCATGTAGACTTGTTTACATTGTGACTTTGCCACTTGCTTCCTGAAATATAACTGTGATGGTTAATTTTATGTGTTAACTTGTCTGTGCAGATGTTTCTGGAAGAGGTTGGCATTTGATTGAATAGACTGAGTGCAGGGATCCACTCTCATCAAAGTTGGTGAATCATCCAATCCACTGGGGGTCCAAAGAGAACAAAAATGTGAAAGAAGGGTGACTTTTCTCTCTATATATGTCACTTTCTTTCTAACTGGGAGATGCATGTTCTCCTGCCCTTGGACCTCAGAGCTCCTGGTTCTCAGGCCTTTCGACTCTGGACCTTTTACCAGCAGGCCCCTGGTCTCCAGGCCTTTGAGTTGAGTTACAAAACTAGCTTTCCTGGTTCTCCAACTTGCAGGTGGCAGACCACGGGTCTTCTTTATCTCTGTTATTACATGTGAGCCAATTCCCATTTGAAAAAAATCTCTCATACATATCTCTGTATATCCTATTGGTTCTATATCCTGAGAACACAGAGTGATACAACAATCATTACTTAAAATAACTAAAAAACAACTTGTCCTATAAAGTGCTTTACACAATATGAGATTTAAGGTAGTAAATGAATGTAAGGATACTTTTTTACACAAGCAGCTGATATACAATATAAGGTAATGATTACAGAAAAATTGGAGGGGCTGTCTGAATCAGAGTTGGTATTGCTGATAAATATCTAACTGCTACTGATAGCTGCATGTGAAGAAGGGGGACAAACTCTAGGCCCTCTGCAAATCCCCTGGAGTCCTTGATCTAGTCCAGTTATTAGTCTCTGGAGTTCTGTCAAGTCACGGGGTTGTGCCTCTGTTCCCTCTCTCAAGACTTCTTCTATAGGCATTGTAGTGACCTGATTCCAAAAGAGGGTGCCCAACGTGGTGCTGAAGCATTGAGTTAATGACCACTCAGTGCTCTGGCTGAGCCTCAGGTGGAGAGAAAATATGATGACTTCCAGAGTGCAGGTACAGGGCCTTATGTAAGTTCTTCAGGGGAAACATAAAAGAATGACATTCCCACCTAGTGAAGGACCTTTTGGTTCAAAGTTATGCTATAAACTAATTTGAAATTTGAAAGATGCCCTCCTCCCCATCCCCATGGAAATGGTTTGGAAGGGGTTTCAATTCGAAGCTGGTCTTCAGAAGTTTATTAAAACATAATGTACCTGGACCCACAGTACTATGCAACCAACTGAGGTTTGTAATGTTTCCACTATAATGTGTGTTGGGGATTCAACTTGAGATGAAAAAATATGTCCCTTTTTTGATTGAAACTCAAGCTTTCATTCATTTAATCTGTCACTCAACCACTGAACAAACATTTCTTGAGCATTGGCTATACTGTAAGCTCTGTTCTAGGTGTTGGGAGTCCAAGATTAAATAAGACTACTTTTCCCCTAAGAAACTCAGTCTACTGGAAGGAGCAATGTTACAGCAGATAATTATAAAATTAATAATTTGAAAAGTACTCTACATAATTTGAAAAGTATTCTAGGTAAGCTGTCTTCCCTGAGCTCCAGGCTGATATATTTATTTTCTACTTAGCATCTGTACTTGGTACTCATGAATATCTCAAATTCAACATGCCCAGAGCTGAACTCATGATCTTCTTCATGAAACTCTCTCTTCCCCCTCCTCCCTCTTCTCTTCTTCCTTCTGTATATGTTCACCCCAATTTGTGAAACCATCTTCTGATGAGCCATCCCTCATAGAAACCTGAGAGTAATCCTGAACTCATTCAACCTCCACATTCTCTCAGTCATCAAGTCTTACTAACATCTCTAATAGAGTCTTCTAGCCCACTCTTCCTCTCTAACTCTCCTACCTACCACTTTCTCAATCTAGGATCCTGGTAAGTCTCCCAACTGAAATCCCAGAACAGTGTTCTGTCTCTCTCAAAAAATCCTTCATAGAAAGCTATTTTTAAAAGTTATTTTTAACAGGATTATTTGAGTAGTTAGGTAGATTCTTTTTTAAATTTATTCATTTTTAAAATGAAGGATAATTGCTTTACACAATTTTGTTGTTTTCTGTCAAACCTCAAGATGAATCAGCCATAGGTATACATATATCCTCTCCCTTTTGAACCTCCCTCCCATCTCCCTCCCCATCCCACCCCTCTAGGTCGATACAGGAAACTCTTTGAGTTTCCTGAGACATACAGTAAATTCCCATTGGCTATCTATTTTACATATGGTAGTGTAAGTTTCCATGTTACTCTTTCCATATATCTCAATCTCTCTTCCCCTCTCCTCATGTCCATAAGTCTATTCTCTATGTCCTATATTCCCTGGAATAAACTCAACTTGATCGTGATGTATGAGCTTTCTAATGTGTTGTGGAATTCTGTTTGCTAAAATTTTGCTAAGGATTTTTGCATCTGTGTTCATCAGTGATATTGGCCTGTAGTTTTCTTTTTTGTGTGTTGTCTTTGTCTGGTTTTGATATCAGGGTGATGGTGGCCTCATATAATGAATTTGGAAGTGTTCCTTCCTCTGCAATTTTTTGGAAGAGTTTTAGAAGGACAGGCGTTAGCTCTTCTCTAAATGTTTGATAGAATTCTCCTGTGAAGCCATCTGGTCCTGGGCTTTTGTTTTGGGGGTAGATTTTTCATCACAGCTTCAGTTTCAGTGCTTGTAATTGGGTTGTTCATAATTTCTATTTCTTCCTGGTTCAGTCTTGGAAGAATTGAACTTTTCTAAGAATCTGAGAATTTCTTCCATGTTATCCATTTTATTGCCATATTTGTTCATAATAGTCTCTTATAATCCTTTGTATTTCTGCATTGTCTGTTGTAACGTCTCCTTTTTCATTTCTAATTTTGTTGATTTGATTCTTCTCTCTTTTTTTCTTGATGAATCTGGCTAAAGGCTTGTCAATTTTGTTTATCTTCTCAAAGAACCAGCTCTTGGTTTTATTAATCTTCACTATTGTTTCTTTCATATCTTTTTCATTTATTTCTGCTCAGATCTTTATGATTCCTTTCCTTCTACTAAGTATGTTGTTTTCTGTTCTTCTTTTTCCAGTTGTTTTAGGTGTAAAGTTAGGTTGTCTATTCGACGCTTTTCTTGTTTCTTGAGGTAGGATTGTATTGCTGTAAACTTCCCTGTTAGAACTGCTTTTGCTGTGTCCCATAGGTTTTGAGTTGTTGTGTTTTCATTGCCTTTTGTTTCTAGAAATTTTTTTATTTCCCTTTTGATTTCCTCAGTAACCTGTTGTTTATTTAGAAACGTATTGTTTAATCTCCATGTGTTTGAGTTTTTTACAGCTTTTTCCTTGTAATTGATATCTAGTCTCATAGCATTGTGGTTGGAAAAGATGCTTGATACAATTTCAATTTTCTTAATTTACTGAGGTCTTATTTGTGACCCAAGATGTGGTCTATCTTGGAGAATGTTCCGTGTGCATGAGAAGAAGGTGTATTCTTCTGCATTTGGATGAAATGTCCTTAAGGTATCAACGAGATCCATCTCATCTAATGTATCATTTAAGACTTGTGTTTCCTTATTAATTTTCTGTTTTGATGACCTATCCGTTGATGAGAGTGGGGTGTTAAATTCTCCTACCATTATTGTGTTACTGTCAATTTCTCCTTTTATGTCTGTTTGTCTTATATATTGAGGTGCACCCATGTTAGGTGCATAGATATTTACAATTGCTGTGCCTTCCTCTTGGATTGATCCCTTGATCATTATGTAGTGTCCTTCCTTATCTCCTGTAATATTCTTTATTTTGAGGTCTATTTTGTCTGATATAGAGTGCTGTTTCTTAAGTTTTCTAACTAGAGAGCTTAGCACAGGGCCTGACCCATAGTAAACACTATTGTAATTAATGCCATGTAATAATGCTGATGAGAAGTACTGACAGGCCAGATTTCTGAAGGGAGAGGGTTGTTTTATGTTAGTCTGGAATGTCAACATTATGGTAACTCAAAGGTGTCCAGGTCACTGGACATCTAGCTTATATAATCTAAATTTGTAAGAGGAAGTATAATGTAAGGACAAAAACATTGGCCTTTGCATCAAGTGCTGCCATGTAAAGCATATGAATGCTATTTGTTCTTTCTTTTTCTTCATTTTATCCATATGGAAAGTCAAATTTTTCCTTGTTAAGATTAAGCTCAGCAGAAATTTACAGAAGCCCAAAATAATAGTGACTTTGGAAAGGCAGAAAGTTCTCTCATATAAATGATATCCAGGAAGGCATTCTAGAGCTGGTGTGGTACCTGCGCAATCTTCAGGAGCCCCAGCCCCAGCCCTGTGACCTTTATGTTCCACCATCTTCAATATGCTTTTGAACTGTGGTGTTGGAGAAGACTCTTGAGAGTCCTTTGGACTGCAAGGAGATCCAACCAGTCCATTCTGAAGGAGATCAAACCTGGGATTTCTTTGGAAGGAATGATGCTAAAGCTGAAACTCCATTACTTTGGCCACCTCATGAGAAGAGGTGACTCATTGGAAAAGACTCTGATGCTGGGAGGGATTAGGGGCAGGAGGAGAAGGGGACGACCGAGGATGAGATGGCTAGATGGCATCACGGACTCGATGGACATGAGTCTGAGTGAACTCCGGGAGATGGTGATGACCAGGGAGGCCTGGTGTGCTGCGATTCATGGGGTCACAAAGAGTCGGACACGAGTGAGCAACTGAACTGAACTGAACTGAATCTTCAATATGTGGCTTCCACCTCATGGTAAAATATGGCTGCCTCAGCTCCAGCCATCATACTTACATTAAAACCAGGAGGCAAAAGTAAAGAAAAGGGAAAAACCACTCCCATTATTTTAAAGGCATTTCCCAAAGTGTGTGTGTGTCTTATTATATACATTATGTATTATTAAAATGTAATATATTATTATTACATATAATAATATGTAATAATATAATATTGTATGTTGTATTATAATATAATATATAATATTGTATAATAATAATATCGATCCTAAAGGAAATCAGTCCTGACTATTCATTGGAAGGACTGATGCTAAAGCTGAAACCAATACTTTGGCCACCTGACGTGAAGAACTGACTCATTGGAAAAGACCCTGATGCTGGGAAGATTGAAGGCAGGGGGAGAAGGGGAAGACAGAAGATGAGATGGTTGGATGGCATCAGCGACTCAATGGACATGAGTTTGAGTAAACTCTGGGAATTGGTGATGGACAAGGAGGCTGGCATGCTGTAGTCCACGGGGTCGCACGAGTCGGACACGACTTAGCTACTGAACTGAACTGATATAAATAATTGTATTCATTGGTCAGAACTTAGTCAAATGACCAAGTGTAGCTGCAAGAAAATTTGGATACTGTAGTGTTTACTCTGGATAACCATGTGGTTAGCTGCTGCTGCTGCTGCTAAGTCACTTCAGTCGTGTCTGACTCTGTGTGACCTCATAGACGGCAGCCACCAGGCTCCCCCGTTCCTGGTATTCTCCAGGCAGGAACACTGGAGTGGGTAGCCATTTCCTTCTCCAATGCATGAAACTGAAAAGTGAAAGTGAAGTCGCTCAGTCGTGTCTGACTCTTAGCAACCCCATGGACTGCAGCCCACCAGGCTCCTCTGTCCATGGGATTTTCCAGGCAATAGTACTGGAGTGGGGTGCCATTGCCTTCTCCAATGTGCTTAGCTACAAATTAAAAATACCATCTTATATAAAAGAAGTAACAGTGGATATAATAAATGTCTTAGTGTGGGTTCCCAGAAAGCAGAAGCTGAGGCAGAAGTAAGTGTGCTCCTATTTATCATATAGGACAAAACCAGGAGAAAAGGAGTGCAAAGAAGGCGAGTAAGTCAGGGAATGGAGAAGGTGATGGCACCCCACTCCAATACTCTTGCTTGGAAAATCCCATGGATGGAGGAGCCTGGTAGGCTGCAGTCCATCAGGTCACGAAGAATCGGACACAACTGAGCAACTTCACTTTCACTTTTCACTTTCATGTATTGGAGAAGGAAATGGCAACCCACTCCAGTGTTCTTGCCTGGAGAATCTCAGGGATGGGGGAGGCTGGTGGGCTGCTGTCTGTGGGGTCGCACAGAGTCGGACACGACTGAAGCGACTTAGCAGCAGCAGCAGCAGAGTCAGGGAAGGAGGGAGAGCCAATGTCAGGGTCTTTATTGAACTGGCATCACTTGGTATCAAGCACAAGTAACCACTTGATTTTATAGTTGGTCTGAGAGAGGAGTGTAAATGACTGTATCTCAGAGCATTCTGCCCAGTGAGAAAGGAGGAGAAATTCAACCACTGGTTCCTATCTCTGGTCAGCTGAGGTTCATCCCATCAGGCATTAACTTCCTTGCAATTTCAGCTGTTTGCCTTGAGTGCTGTGTGGGTCCCATGGCATCTCATCATCAGCATCCATAGAGAAGCTTCAGCAAGAGAGTCAGTAGGTACGTGCATGGGCATGAGGGGAGTCACCATCACATCACACGGCATCTGTATGAAGTCAGAGTCGGTACTGCAGCATCAGCTGGGCCCAACCAAGAGGCTGAAGCCCTGGAGACAGGTAAGGCTGACAAATCTCAAGAACACCTGATGCAACAAACATCCAGTGGTCTCTCTGCCACACCACTCTAAATTGGGGTCTACCAGTCAGTGAGCCACTGGTAGTATATACGCAAAACTGAGATACTTATAAAACGGAAATGGTAACAGCAGTTGAATTGAGCTGGAGGAGGAAATGGCAACCCACTCGAGTATTCTTGCCTAGAAAATCCCGTGGACAGAGGAGCCTGGTGGGCTGCTGTCCATAGGGTCACACAGAGTCGGACAGGACTGAAGTGACTTAGCATGCATGCATGCATTGGAGAAGGAAATGGCAACCCACTCCAGTATTCTTGCCTGGAGAATCCCAGGGACAGTGGAGCCTGGTGGGCTGCCGTCTATGAGGTCCCACAGAGTTGGACACGACTGAAACGACCGCAGCAGCAGTTGCATTGAGCAACTACCTGCTCTAGGCCAGGTAGTCTGCTGAGTTTTTATGTGCTATTTCTTTGAATTTTCACAACAGATCCAGATGGTGGGTACCATCCTTTCCTTTTTCTTCTTTTTTTTTTCTCTTAATTTTCTATTAGGAGGAAATGAACAGGCGTATTAACATAGCTAGTAATCAGTGGGGCCAGGATAAATACTCAGGAAATCACTCAGACTTGTTTGCACGATACTCTGAGGTAGGGCATAAATAATGAGAAAATTGCAAAATCAGTGTGGGATTAAAAGAAGATATTTTCAGTAAAGGAAACTTCATAATCTTAAAAGCCATCTCAGTATCTGGCGGAAACAAAAGCTAATGATTTTTCTTTTCCGCTGTAGGGTACACCCATCTATTCCTACCCAGAAACGAGCAGCGCCTTTGGTGGCAAAGTTCTCCTGCTAGTGATAACTCCTGAAGACATGTCTCCTTGCCAGGCCTGGCCCCTTATTCATCCTTTTCTCCCAGATGATTCAAGTCTGACCCTAGCTTTCTTCTGGCATCACCCCCCACTCCTCAGCCTGAGGTTTCTTCCCTCTTCCTCTGAAAACAATGATATTGTTTATTTCCTCTCTTCCTTGTCCAAATGCCAGAAAATGACTCAGAAGAGTGTTTCTGAGGAGTTTTACAAGTTTCAAAAGAAGAAAGGCATTTGGTAGGGGGAGTGGTTAAAATAGCACCTCAGAGAAATTTTAAAAACTTATAAGTCTTAAAACTTAATAGCTATAATACTCACTCATTTTTTCTTAGAATGTAAACTAACTAGGTCAGACTATGTAAGAAGACTACCTTCTTCTCTCTGACCCATCAGTTTGGTAAAAACTGGATCTAGACAATCCAATTCCTTGATCTCTTATCTACTCTTAGGACTGAAGCCTCTGAGACCTCCTTCCTTTGCAAAGGAAGCCATCATTTTTTCCACTCCACCAAATCTCTCTATAAATCTGTATGGAAAAAAAAAAAACACACACAGAAATACTGACGAGAGGAAGAAGTTGACAAAGGCTCAAGCGTGACTTATTTAAACTTTGAAGAAAACTCAGACTGCTCATCTTCACATTCATCTCTTTTTTTTCTTCTCACAGAAAACCATCTAGGGCTGTTCTGAGCATAATATCAATCTTCTTTATTGTTGTTTTCTTCTCTATCTTTTATCTTGACTCCAAGATAACAGTCATTTGTTCATCCACAAACTTTTGTAAAGCATTGCAAAGCACGATGAACTGCACCAGGGAAAGATAATTACATCTATCATTTCAACATGACCCTTCATCATTTCGGGACACTTTATAATTTATAATATAATATATAATTTATAATTCTGTATAAATTATACAGAAATTTCTAATAAACATGCACATTATTTACTTTCAAATCACATTTTAGATAATTTCTCTAAGCAGGTTCCTGTAGACCTTATTCATGGTATCTTTATTCATTCTTTGGCCTCAAATAGTGTAACATTTTGTCTGCTTCTTTAACATTTTTCTTTCTGAATACCCCACCAAAAACTGACGTTGAACCTATGGACCTTGGCCTGGACTGGATTCTCTTGGGATCCTGGCCCAGTAGCACCAGAGACTGAGGTTATAACCTTTTTTGAGTGCTGGACCAGCAAGGACAATCACTGGGATGAGGTCAGATTTGTCAAAGACCCAAAAGACTCAGCGTTCTATAGAATACACAAAAGTGAAAAAGCCCTAGCACTTGATTTGTGTCTTAATTTTTTTCCTGATTTAACAGCTGAAAAAACTGTGAAGTTACAGTATATATATCTAGATCTAGGAAATACATCTAGACTGTAGATCCAAGGATGACTTTTCATGTTTTTAACTGTTCATATATTCATATTCATAGTCTATAAAATTTATACTTGATATCTGTAGCTAAGTTACTGTCACTTCTTGCCAGATGACAATTTTCTGCTGGAAAATAATAAAACATAAAAGAAACATAAATTTATAGTTTCACAAATTATGCCTTAAATTTTACTTGTTTGTATGTCAGAATCAAAGAGGTGAAAAAAGAGAAGCTAAAGGCAAAGGAGAAAAGGAAAGATATACCTATTTGAATGCAGAGTTCCAAAGAGTAGCAAGGAGAAATAAGACTTCCTCAGTGATCAATGCAAAGAAATAGAGGAAAACAATAGAATGGGAAAGACTAGAGATCTCTTCAAGAAAATTAGAGATACCAAGGGAACATGT
Source organism: Redunca redunca (assembly GCA_006410935.1). Lineage (NCBI taxonomy): Eukaryota > Metazoa > Chordata > Mammalia > Artiodactyla > Bovidae > Redunca > Redunca redunca. Next base: position 67,396 of record SJYQ01013576.1, on the reverse strand, counting down.
CATGCAAAAATGGGCACAATAAAGGGTAGAAGTGGTATGGACCTAACAGAAGCAGAAGATATTAAGAAGAGGTGGCAACAATCCATGGAAGAACGATACAAAAAAGATCTTAAAAGCCCAGATAACCCTGATGGTGTGATCATTCAACTAGAGCCTGACATCCTGGAATGTGAAGTCAGGTGGACGTTAGGAAGCATCACTACAAACAAAGCTAGTGGAGGTGATGGAATTCCAGTTGAGCTATTTCAAATCCTGAAAGATGATGCTGTGAAAGTGCTGCACTCTTTATGCCAGCAAATTTGGAAAACTCAGTAGTGCCCACAGGACTGGAAAAGGTCAGTTTTCATTCCAATCCCAAAGAAAGGCAATGCCAAAGAATGTTCAAACTACCGCACAAATTACACTCATCTCACACACGAGCAAATTAATGATCAAAATTCTCCAAGCCAGGCTTCAACAATACATGAACTGTGAACTTCCAGATGTTCAAGCTGGATTTAGAAAAGGCAAAGGAATCAGAGATCAAATGGCCAACATCTGTTGGATCATCGAAAAAGCAAAAAAGTTCCAGAAAACATCTGCTTTATTGACTACGCCCAAGCCTTTGACTGTGTGGGTCACAACAAACTGTGGAAAATTCTTCAAGAGATGGGAATATCAGACCACCTTACCTGCCCCCGGAGATATCTGTATGCAGCTCAAGAAACAGCAGTTAGAACTGGACGTGGAACAACAGACTGTTTCCAAATCAAGACAGGAGTACATCAATGCTGTATATTGTCACCCTGCTTATTTGACTTATATGCAGAGTACATGATATGAAGTACTGGGCTGGATGAAGCACAAGTTGGAATCAAGATTGCTGGGGGGAAATATCAATAACCTCAGATATGCAGATGACACCACCCTCATGGCAGAAACCCAAGAACTAAAGAGCTTCTTGATGAAAGTGAAAGAGGAAAGTGAAAAAGTTGGCTTAAAGCTCAACATTCAGAAAACGAAGATCATCACATCTGGTCCCATCACTTCATGATGAATAGATGGGGAAACAATGGAAACAATGAGAGACTTTATTTTTAGGGGGCTCTAAAATCACTGCAGATGGTGACTGGAGCCATGAAATTAAAAGACACTTGCTCCTAGGAAGAAAAATTATGACCAACCTAGACAGCATAGTAAAAGACAGAGACATTACTTTGCCAACAAAGGTCTGTATAGTCAAGCTATGGTTTTTCCAGCAGTCATGTATGGATGTGAGAGTTGGACTGTGAAGAAGGCTGAGCACCAAAGAATTGATGCTTTTGAGCTGTGGTGTTGGAGAAGACTCTTGAGAGTCCCTTGGACAGCAAGGAGATCAAACCAGTCAATCCTAAAGGAAATCAGTCCTGAATATTCATTGGAAGGACTGATTCTGAAGCTGAAACTCCAATACTCTGGCCACCTGATGTGGAGATTTGACTCGTTGGAAAAGACTGTAATGCTAGAAAAGACTGAAGGCAGGAGGAAAAGGGGACGACAGAGGATGAGATGATTCGATGGCATCACCAACTCGATGGACGTGAGTTTGAGTAAGCTCCAGGAGTTGGTTATGGCCAAGGAAGCCTGGCATCCTATAGTCCATAGGGTGGCAAAGAGTTGGACATGACTGAGGAACTGAACTGAACTGATATCAAAATCAGAAGCTATATATATATATATATATATATATATATTACAATGTAGTGCAATGTTAATGAATTTGACACTACTGTGTCAAAATATAAATATAATACTTTAGTTTTTGCTTTTCTGCAAAGCTGACTTGTGTTTTTTAAATAGGATGTCATATCAAAATAATAATTTCTTTGAAGGAAATTCCTTTTCCTTAGACAATGGGTAGGGGGGTATTGTGTTAAAATTTAAAAGCTCTATAATATTCAGTACTTTGGAGAATATTGTAAGATAGGCTCTTTCATATACTTTCATATACTTCCAGTGGAATGTAACTTGGGACAATATTCCTGAAAAATAGTTTGGCACCATGGATTGGGAGACCTAAAAACATTCATATTATTTGATTAGTAATCCATTTCTAAGAATCCATATTAAAAAATAAGGGCATGGTTTAATATACACACACTCAAAGACATTCAACACAGCATTATATATGTTAGTCCAAACTTGAGAACAATCTAAATGTCCTTATGTCCTTATACAAGAAAAGTTAAATAAATTATGGCATATCCATAGAATGAATAATGTAATATTGTAATATTTATTATACAATAGTAAAATTGCATTTTGGGAAATTTAATGTAATATTAAAATCAAGATACAAAACATTACATATAACCCCAAATTTAAAAAATTTATTTTTGTCTATGCATGAAAAGCCTGAAAATAAAAATGCCAGCTGTTGTTTCTGAGTGGTCAGAAATATATTTCATATTTTTCCTCTATTTTCTATAAGTAACTTTTAATAATAATATATTAAACCACATTTAGACACTTATATATAACTTTAGCTTAACTATCTAAGTATAACAAGTATACTCTAAGTATAAATTTTGAAATGTTGTGTCAAACACATGTGCTTGAATCACTAACATTACATAAGTCACAGACAAAGGGGTAAAAAGAGCAATATTTAAAAAGCATTTCCCTCCCAGCATTATTGAGCTATACTTTCCATACAGTAAACTGCACTCATTTAACATTTAAATTTGATGAGTTTTGACATTTTTATTCTCACAATCCATCACCATCACCACAATTCAGTAATGAATATGCACCATCTGCAAAAGTTTCATGTGTCCTTTTTTCATCCATTCCTCCCTGTTCCCAACCCAGGCCCAGGCAACCACTGGATCTGATTTTTGTTATTATAGGTTAGCTTGTATTTCCTGGAGGTTTATATAAATGGAATCATTCAGAGTGTCTTTTTTTCTTGTTGGTCATGTTTCTTTCACTTTAGAATAATTATTTTGAGATTTATATAAGCTATTGCATGTATCAATGGTTTGTTGCTTTTCATTGTTGAATAGTATTTCATTGTATGGATGTGTTGTAATGTTTTTCAGTTGTTGATGAACATTTGAATTATTTCCAGTTTGGAGCTATTACAGCTAAAGCCACCATAAACATTTGTGTGTAAGTCTTATGTGGAATATAGTTTTTTTCTCTTGAGTAAATACCCAGGAGTGGAATGGTTGGGTCAAATTATAGGTATATGTATAACTTTCTAAGAAATTGCCAAACTAGTTTCAAAGTGGTGTACCACTTTATATTTCCCCCACCAGTGTGTGAAAATTATACTTGCTTTATATTTTCACTAACACTTGATATAGTCAGTTTTTAAAATTTTTAAATTTTATGCATTTTAGTGGTTGTATACTGATATTACATTATGATTTTAATTTGTATTTCTCTAAAGATTCATGATGAGCTTTTCACGTGCTTGTCGCCCATATGTTTACTTTGCTAAAGTGTCTGTTCAATTATTTTGCTCTTTTTTTTTTTGATAGGTAAAATAGTTTTAGGGCTTTCCTGGTGGCTCAGCAGTAAAAAAATCCACCTGCAATGCAGGAGCCATAGGAGATGCAGGTTCAATCCCTGGGTCGGGAAAATGCCATGAAGAAGGATATGGCAACTCACTCCAAGGATTCTTGCCTGGGAAATCCCATGGACAGAGGAACCTGGCGGTTGAGAGTCCATAGGGTCGCAAAGTCAGACACAACTGAAGTGACTTGGCATGCACGCACATACGCAAGGTAGTTTTATTTGAGCAGTGCTTTCTGCAGGCCTGGAAATTCTTTCCTTTTTTTTTAGGATTTATTTATTTAGTTTGGGCTGTGCTGGGTCTTTGTTGCTGCAGGCAGGCTTTCTCTAGTTCCGGCGAGCGGGACGGACTACTCTTCCTTGCAGTGTGCGGGCTTCTCCCTGCCCTGGCTTCTCTTCTTGTGGAGCACGGGCCTCTAGGCACTTGGGCTTCAGTATGTGTGGTGCGTGGCCTCAGTAGTTTTGGCTGCTGGGTTCTAGAGCGCTGGTTCAATAGCTGAGCCCCACCAGCTTAGTTGCCGCGGCATGTGAAATCTTCCCTGAGCAGGGATTGAACCTGGGTCTTCTACATTGTCAAGTGGATTCTTAACCGCTGGATCACCAGGGGAGCCCTATTTTGCCCATTTTTAACAAAAGTTGCCTTCTGATTGGTTTATAACAGATATTTTTAAATTCTAAATAAAGTCCCTTGCATGATAAAAGTTTCGCAAAGATTTTCTCCCAGTTTGTGGCCTGCTGTTTCATTTTCATAGCAGTGTCTAAAGAGTAAATGCTTTTTATTTTGATGAAATTTACAAATTTTTACTTTTACATATACTATTTTATTTCTTTTCTAGTTCATGCTTTTTGTGTCATATTTAAGAACTCTTTAATAAACTAAACATCATTAAGATTTTTCTCTTATGGTTTCTTCTAGATCTATTATAGTTTTAATTTTTATCTTTAGGTCTATAATACATTCAGAGTTAAGTTTTGCACAGGATGTGAAAGTTTAGAAATTCATTTGGGGGTTATTTTTCTCATACTATTTATTGAAAAGATTTTCCCTTTTTCATTAAATTGCCTTAGTACCTTTCTGGAAAACCAGTCAAATATATTTCTGGACTCTATCTACCATTACATTTAGATCATTAAAATCTAAATATCTATTTTATGAGAATTCCTCACAACTTTGATTACTGTAGATTTATAGTAATTTTGAAACCAAGTAGTGTATATTTGTGAACCTTATTCTTTGTTTTAAAAATTGTTTTAACTATTCCAGGTATGTTATGTTTTCATACACATTTTAGAATCAGTTTCTGAATTACTATAGAAAAAATAATGGTAATATTTTGATTGGAATTTCACTGAATCTAATGATCAATTTGGAAATAGTTGATATTTTAAAAANCCGAAGAATTGATGCTTTTGAACTGTGGTGTTGGAGAAGACTCTTGAGAGTCCCTTGGACTGCAAGGAGATCCAACCAGTCCATTCTGAAGGAGATCAGCCCTGGGATTTCTTTGGAAGGAATGATGCTAAAGCTGAAACTCCAGTACTCTGGCCATCTCATGCGAAGAGTTGACTCATTGGAAAAGACTCTGATGCTGGGAGGGATTGGGGGCAGAAGGAGAAGGGGATGACAGAGGATGAGATGGCTGGATGGCATCACGGACTTGATGGACGTGAGTCTGAGTGAACTCCGGGAGTTGGTGATGGACAGGGAGGCCTGGCGTGCTGCGATTCATGGGGTTGCAAAGAGTCAGACGCAACTGAGTGACTGAACTGAACTGAACTGAAAATAAAGTCTCTCACTGTTTCTATGTTTTCCCCACCTATTTGTCATGAAGTGATGGGACCACATGCCATGACCTTAGTTTTCTGAATGTTGAGTTTTAAGCCAACTTTTTCACTCTCCTCTTTTACTTTCATCAAGAGGCTCTTTAGTTCTTCTTCACTTCTGCCATAAGGGTGGTGTCTGCACATCAGAGATTATTGATATTTCTCCCAACAATCTTGATTCCAGCTTCTGTTTCATCCAGTCCAGCATTTTGCAAGATGTATTCTTATTTATATAAGTTAAATAAGCAGGGTGACAATATACAGCCTTGATGTACTCCTTTCCTGATTTGGAACCAGTCTGTCATTCCATGTCTAGTTCTGTTGTTTCTAGACCTGCATACTGATTTCTCAGGAAGCAGGTAAGGTGGTCTGGTATTCCCACCTCTTTAGGAATTTTCCACAGTTTGTTGTGAAATGGATTTATAGTATATCCAATTTTTTAAATGAGGAATTTTCTCATTAATATTAAAAACCAAAATTTTGACTTCTTTATGGCAGCTTCAATAACAAGTAGAATGTTAAGGGATTTGAGGCTGAAGTTTTCTTCTCACAAGCAACAATTTAAATTTTAGTTCCATATGTTACAACAGTGAGGAAAGTTAATTATGCAGGAATTACTGCAATGTGCTAATAAATACAGATATTTGGTTTCGAAAACACACATGTGACCCTAGAGTTACACACTGAAGGCAATGTATGAGTAGCAGTGCTGTTTTTGCTTTGCTCTCCTCTTGACTGAGTGCAGACCTGGCTGCATTACAGGCAATGTGACTCCCCTTATTTATTGCAATGGGGCATCACAAAGCACATATTTTAAGGGATTTAGATCAGGTACATTTAGTCAGCCTTGATGGAGACTAACAAGAATCTAGAGAGAACCATTCAAAATAAAATTCCTCAAACACTCAGAATCAAAAAAAGCTGATACCAAAGTCCCATTGTTTCTTATCACAGGTGCATGATGTACCATTTTATGAAAATATACAAAGATATTATCATAACTTCTAGACAGATTGTCAGGAAATCCTCTTTTTAAAATAAGAATGAAAAGAGCCACACCAAATTTACTATTCCTTGGAAAAATCCATCGGTTTGTACGATAAACACTAAAATAGACTTATTATATACCTGGCTAGATGCCAAGCCATTCTTCTGTGACCGGTGAGATAATCGACCTTCATTGTTCTCTGTGTTATCGTTGCCAGTTCCTGTCAGACTGGTGCTCTGCAGTTAAGACGGCTTCTGCCATTTATCAAAAGTCTGAGGCTTAGAAGTCTCTCTACTTGTCTGAAACAACAATTCATTTGTTTAATAAACATACATTTAATAATATTTGCAAGGTTCACATGTGATTGGTAAACTGTAAACAGAGAAAATGTGTAAAACCATATTCCCTTAGGAAAAATTAGAAAATCAACTACATTTATCTTTGATAGAGGCATTTTCTCTACTCTTAGATTTGACAATGGATCATTTTAGATTTCACTAAAATAAGACTTTTCTATTGTTTAAATTGTTTCTATTGTCTATTTGGTAAAATGTAAGATAACAAACTCCAGCACACAGAGTTAGTGACAGTGTTACAAAATTATAAAACCTGAAAGCAAAAAGGGACCTGATTTCATAAAGTTCTTTTGCTGAAATTTCTTCTTACTATTGTAAGCACAAAATCCTACAGTTCTGCCCTTTTTAGAAATACAAAGTATTTTTTGTAAATTAGACTCTGAACCTGCTAAACTGCATTTTTACAAATCTCTAACTGTGCATTTATGTGATGACATCAGCTCAGATATTATTCTAGGTAAACTTATAAATGTGTCTACTTTTGGTTTGGGTGCATGAGTATGTAACATACTTTGTTGTTGTTATTTAGTTATTAAGTTGTGTCTGACTTTCCCAACCCCAGGGACTGCAGCTCTCTAGGCTCCTCCATCCATGGGATTTTCCAGGGAAGAATACTGGAGTGGGTTGCCATTTCCTTCTCCAAGGGATCTTCCCAACCCAGGATCAAACTCGAGTCTCCTGCACTGGCAGGCAGATTCTTTACCACTGAGCCACCTGGGAAGCCCTGTGAGTATGTGATAGACTAGACTGCAAAGGACAATGAAAATAGAAAGACAAAGACATAAAACTTGCATTCAGTTCCTAAATTCACTTTGGAAAGCTATTTTTGAAAAGTGAGCATCAGAAATAGAAAGTGAAAAGGAAAACGTCCGGAGCTCCCTGCCAATCCAGTGGTTAGGACTCTGAACTTCCACATAGCGGGCACAAGTTCAGTCCCAGGTCAGGGAACTAAGATCCCACATGCTGCGTGGCACGGATAAAAAAAAGTAAAAAAGAAAGTAGGACTGGAAAATATTTACATATTGGTTACAGAAAATGATAATGGATTTCTGTTAATGTCACATTTTATTTGTTTAGATCCTACAGAGGAGATTAAGAAAAAAATCGTATAAATTATAACACAAAGGAGAAAAAGATTTGTTTTTTAAACTAGAAATAAATTTTTTAAAAAATCTTTCACATTCTGGGCAATTTCAGAATCATGAAAGCAGCTGTGTGTCCTATAAGGGTAAGGAGGCACTCTCTGTCAGCAAGACAGGGTGAACAAGAAGGCAAGCTGGGGTTGCCTGCCCTTTTCCTGGCTTCCTTGAAGTTTTTCAACATACCTAGAGATCACAGCAATATTTGTCAGTGAGTTCCATTTCTCATCTCTGGGGTTAAGCCTTGATGCTCTGCTTAAGACCATGGCCTCCCAGATCTTGCTCTCTGGGGAGGAAGGAGGAAGAAGGGACAGGGCAGAAACGTGCTGGCATCAGGGGAGAGCGTTTAGTTTCATGATCATTTTTGACCCGAGCAGCTGCGGGGGTTTCCTTTAAACCTAGCCACTGTCCATGGATGGGTGCCCACAGGTAGGTCACCAAACCTTCCTATCCTGCTTTTCTTTTGCGTTAAGGTACTAACTTTATTGTGGTCACAACATCAGTTCAGTTCAGTTGCTCAGTTGTGTCCAACTTGCGACCCCATGGACTGCAGGATGCCAGGCTTCCCTGTCCATCACCAACTCCCAGAGCTTATTCATACTCATGTCCATCGAGTCGCTGATGCCATCCAACCATCTCATCCTCCGTTGTTCCCTTCTCCTCCTGCCTTCAATCTTTCCCAGCATCAGGGTCTTTTCCAATGAGTCAGTTCTTACACTTATATCAAGTCATCCTATTGTATTCCTTAAGCTGACAACATTGTCAGTTAGAGCTCAATAAAGCTGGGAAAGATAAAATAAGGGCACTGAAAACTACTTATTTCAGAGGAAGTTCTCAGATAAGATGACAGGATTTCCCCGTGAGCAAAGATTAATGCTTTTCTTTAGGATAATAAACATTCCACAATTCCACAGAGGCAGTCCTTTGGCCCTGACAATGGGAAGTCACAAAGCCTCTTTCACCTCTTACCCAAGGTCATTGTGCAAGCACAAGCTTCAAGGAAAAGCATAAAGATAAGGTAAAAATCCCTAAGGAGGGGGTAATAACCTGCTGTTCAGAACTCTTCCACATCCTACTTTCTTACTTTTCTCTTTGCCTCCGATTCCCAGCCTCTGCTGCCTCTGCAGTATTTCATTTATCCCGATTCAGGTGTGAGAGATCAGTTTTTCTCTGGGTTTAGCTGAGACTTTGTTGGAATTTGAAGGGGAAGAACTGAAGGAAAAGAAAGCAAGTATGAGAGCAGAGAAACAGATAGGTTTACAAAACCCAGATTTTTTTTGTATCCTAATCTCACCAAGGTTCAGCTACAGCCTAGTTAGATTGGCATGGTTTGTGGAGCTTACCCAGCTCCAGCTCTTTTTCCTGGCCTCCTCACTATCTGGCCTGATAGGGTGGAGGCTAGACTGAACTCCTCGGATTTCTGGCCCCACATTCCTTTGGAACAAACTATCTCTGATGGAATCTGGGGAAGGATTCTGGTTCCTCTGGCTTGCCTCTGTGTCTGTTCTCTGGGATCAGCTCTCTGACTGTCAGTTCCAGCTTGGGCTCAACAGATTTTCCTTCATACAAATCCCAGAATTTTTGGCCCAGTTTTGTTTCTCTGTCTTTCTAAGTTAACTGCCCCCCTCTCCTCTGAATTGCAAAGATTCTGCCCCTAATATTCACTTGGAATTAGCTCTAGCACTCCAGGTCATGTTTATGGCTCTGACCTTGGAAATCCTGCTTTGGCTCTAATCCTGTCCTTTCTGCTTGGTTTGTCTCAAGTGGGTAGTTAGGACTGGGTTTACCTTTGGCTGTGACACAGCACAATTTCTTCATTTTACACCAAGTCAGCATCTGGGCTTCTCTCATGAGGCTTAGGTGGCCACTGTCCCCTAGAGCTTTGTCTCCCTCAAACGATCAGAAGCAGACCCCTTCTCTGTTTCTGTTTGAAAATACACACCCTCTTTTGGACGATCCAGTTTCTTGAGGATGGCCTCCTGTTTTCAGCTCAGCTGCCAAGCAGAGAAAATGATGTATTTTGAACCCAAACACTACAATTCAGCTACCATTTCCACCAATTTTTACCAGATTCTCAACTCATCATTCACAGAGCTGCACGCTTATTGGATCTGACTCACACACACACACGCATGCATGCATACAGACACGCACACAGAGTCCTGCTCACCAGCAAGGAAAGAGTTTTTCCTACATCTAATTCTTTTCTGCAAAGATTTTACACCCTTGAATAAGCAGTTTGAGAGCCCTAGTTTTCACACCAAACTGAGCTCCTAGAGGCTGATTACATAGGGGTCAAGCACACAGGCTCTGGAAGCAGGCCATGGCATTTGAATACCAGTTTTGATACTTACTAACTAGTCAACTATTGGCAAATTATTAATCCACTTTGTGCCTTAGTTTCCCATCTGGAATATGGAGAAGAATAATAGCAACTACTTCTATGGCTATTCTGACAGTTAATTAATACCTGTAAAGCACATAGAACAGGGCCTGGTACATTGTAAGTACTCAGTAAACGTTAGCCTGTATTATTACCACTGTGCAGGTCTCTCTCTCTCAGTATTGATTTGTCTGCACTGGGCTTTAGTTGCAGCATGTGGGGTCTTTTGCTGCGGTGCATGGGCTTCTCTCTGGTTGTGGCAGGTGAGCTTGGTTGCTCCACAGCATGTGGGATCTTAGTTCCCCAGCTAGAGAGGGGATCTGTGTCCCCTGCATTGGAGGGCAGATTCTTAACCACTGGACCACCAGGGAAGGCCTCCAGATCTCTCGGATAGACAAAGTTTTAAAAAGTAGTGGTTGATGTAGTGGTTTTTAGCAATAGGACTGAAGCTAAAATTTAGAGATGAGTTTTAAGGGTAACTTCAATATTCCAATGAACAAAAATGTGAGAGAGGATCCTCACTTGACATGCTGTGTAGCCGTGTTTAAGTTTTAGGTACAGGATTTCTGTACATTTCCAACGTTTCTGCTACATTTTGTATTTGTGCTAGTATTCACCTGTCCAAGAAAGTACCCATCGAAGTTATTTCTGTTTATGACTAGTTCTCTGGTTCAAGTAGCTCACTGTGAATTTAGATTCCATCTAGCATGGTGCCGGCCTCATCCTTGTTCAGTGTCAGTGGGCATGAGTGCTGCTGGACTATTTCATCACTCAGCACCCTGATTAAAATGTTGATCTTAAACCAATAACCCTTCTCAGGGAATAGATTCCAATAATACCTGTTACAAGAGACCCAGTAACCCTTCTTACAGGATAGATCAGGAGGTCTTAGCCTTTTCCAAAACAAATTCGAATACATCCTTCATCAAAGCTCAAACTGAGATGAGAATGTCTGGTTCCTTAGTGTGAGCAGATGCTAATGAAATAGGATCAGTAACAATGTTGAGCATTTTCCAGTATAAATATAGCAGCCAAAATGTGAAAGACAGCACAGAATTGGTGTAGTTTCTCATTATAATACTGACCATACTTATGCAAACAAATATGGAGTCAGGTCTCCACATGGAAAAGAATGAACATGCATATGAGAATTTCTTAGGATCATTTAGCTGTCACTTCCACGTTTCCCCTTCAGATATACCATGTTCTTTCCTAGAGCATCAATACAGAACTTTTGGTTGCAAAGATGATAGTTTTTCTCCCTCCCATACTTCCTTATCCATTTCTATTTCAAGCAACGGCATTAGATTAGACTCAAAAGACTTCTTTCTTTTTTTCCTCGTATATTTCTTCTTTTTTCCTTCCTTCTTTCCTTTTCATAAACCTATGGATTTTACTGTGAAAACCATTCAGTCTTTCACCGTTAAGTATCATGTTAGCTATAGGTATAAGTACATTCCCTTTTAGTCTTAAGTTTATTGGTATTTCTATCATGAAAAGGTGCTGGATTTTGTCAATTGCTTTTTCAATATTTAATGAAATGATTACATGAATATTATCCTTTATTCTATTAATGTAACATATTTCATTAACTGACTTTTTTAATGTTAAAGCAATTTTACTTGCCTGAGATAAACTCTATTTGATTTGGTGCATAATCTTTTCTATTCATTGCTAGATTCTGTTTACTGATATTCTATTAAGAATTTTTATGCCTATGTTTATGAGAGATATTAGTCTGTAGTTTTCGTGTGATGTGACTTTACTATCAGGATAATGCTGGCTTTACACTATGGTTTGGGGAAATGGTTCCTCCTCTGCTACTTTATGAAAGAATTCCTATATGACTGATGTTATTTCTATTGTAATATTTGATAGACTCCAACAGTGAAGTATTCTGGGTCTAGGATTTTCTTTGTGGAAAGTTCTTAGTAAAATTTCATTTATTTACTTGATATAGATTTCTTCATATTTTCTGTTTCTTCTTGAGACAGTTTTATTGTTATGAAGTTGTTTGTACTATCCTTTTGATTTCTGTTGAGTCTCATTTTTGGTTTAGGTAATTTGCGTCTTCTCTCTCTTTTTTTTTTTTTGTCAGTCTAGCTGAAAGCTTATAGATTTAATGGATTGCATTAAAAAGTCTGCTTTTGGTTTTCTTGTTTTTTCTACCGTATCCTTATTTTCTATTTCATTTATTTCTGCTCTGATCTTTATTATTTACTTCTATATATATACTATAGATCTGATTTGCTCTACTTTTTCTAGCTTCTTACAGTAAAAACTTACATTTATAGATTTTATATCTTTCTTCCTTTTTAACAGAAGCATATAATGCTATCTAAGCTTTGCCTTGGCTGCAGTTCATAAATTTTGACATGTTATATTTTCATATTTAGTTCAGTGTATTTTCTGGTTTTATTTGTAATTTCTCCCTTGACTCACAGTTACTTAAAAGTGTGTTTCTTAATTTCCAAATGTTGGAGATTCTCCAAATTTTTTTCCTTTGTTGATTTACAANTTTTTTTTTTTTTTTTTTTTACTCTGTAGTTCAGATTGAACAATTTCTATAGCTCTGTTTTGAGTTCACTGATGCTTCCTTCTGACATCTGAGATCTGCTGTTGAGCCCATCTAGTAATTAAAAAAAAATTTAGTGTGGCATTTTTCAATTCTAGAATCTTATTTTTAAAAAGTTTTTATTTATATTTATAGCTTCAATTGCTGAGAGTATATATTATATATACATATATAAGATTGTCAAAATATATTTTAAAAATTATTTGTACTTCTTTATAACAGTTGCTCTGAAGTCTTTTTTGTGATAAATCCAACATTTGTTCTCCCTAACTGTCAGTTTCTACTGATTACTTTTTTACTTCTCTGCTTTGCATACCTTCTTTTTTTTTTTTGAAACTAGGCATTTTAACTAATACGAGGATATTATAGCAAGCATGGATTTTGAGAGTTTTTGTTTGTTTGTATCTCCCCTGGACTTGAACTACAGATTTTGTCTTTTCCACAGTATGCAGCTGGTAGTATATCTGCTGACATATTTATTGCAATTTTTATTTCTTTCAGTCTAACCTCCTAGGGTTTACTTTTGTACCTTCATGACTTAGTAGTCAGCCAGTGATTTGGACGGTGTTTGTTTCCAAACACTCCGGGCCTAAAAGGCTTCCACACTCTGCTGATCCATTTGTGTGGCAATTGGCAAGTGCATTCAGAGCTTAGCCAGCTGTCAAGTGTCCCTTGGCTTTTGCTTTCTACTGAGCTCTCTTTGTGTCTCTTTTGTGTGTGTGCATAGTTTCCCAGTTATCCAGGAAATAGGGAAGAATTTATTTAGCATACATAAGATGAGTATTCTTCAGTCCTGTCACATGCAGATGCAAAAAGAAGTAAAAAATCATAGAAGCACAGAAATTGATGGAATCTTAAAGAAGCATTCTTGGGAGAGTAAAAACTGGAAAATTACTAGTCAATAGAACTGAAAAGGGATCACTATGAGGTCAATTAATCAACTGTTTACAAGATGGTTTGTGTGTATCTCTTACGAGCTAGTGGTTCTTATACATAAAGTTCAATTTTTTTTATATGGTATAAAATGCCCTTTAAGATCTGGCTCAATGTCTTCTTATCAACCTCATTTTTCACTTCCCATTATTTTCAGTTCTGCACACAGTCCCACCCATCATTTCACATGCCTCAATTACTTCCTTTTATGCATCTCTGGTTGTCTGATCATTTAAGGCCCAGGGAAAATGTTATAAACTTTGTATACCTTTCTGATTTCTGAAAGCCAAGTGTGCTCCTCCCTATGTGTCACAAACAAGAGAGAAAGAAAAGATGCTCAACGAATGGATGAGGATTTGGCTCACTCTGGTACAGAGTGAGATTCAACTTACATCCTCATCTTCCTTCACACACCAAAATAAATATCTGAGAGACTAAAGAGGACATGTTTTTAAGTGAAATAGAAAAAAAAAAAAGTAAGAGGGATTTTGGTTAAATATGATACATTGAACAAAAGAAAAGATTTCTGTCTTTTCTCCTCAAAACTCACAGAAGTCACCCAGGTGCCTACAGGGAAGAGGTAACAAGTGAAACTTTCTCTGCCTATGAATTCCATAAAGATTCGAGTGTGCAGTCTTTAGCAACCTTTGAAGCCAGGGGCTCAGGGTTGGGTTGAAAATAGAAGGGTTGTTTGAAAGGAGAAGTTAGCTCACCCAGATGTCCTCCACTACTCTATGACTCCTCCCTCACTTGTGCAGAAAACTAGAGCAAAATGCACACTGGAGAAATTGAATCAGAGAGGCTTTGAATTCAAGAAAATGAGGCATTGATGAATGTGGGAGTGAGTCACCAACATATTGAAAAGGGCAGGTTTAGGGGGGTTCAAATTGAAGCCTTAATAACAATTAGTCATATGTTTGTGCTGTGCTTAGTTGCTCGGTCGTGTCCAACTCTGTGTGACCCCATGGGCTGTAGCCCACCAGGTGCCTGTGTCCATAGGGATTCTCCAAGCGAGAATACTGGAGTGGGTTGTTATGCCCTCCTCCAGGGATAGAACCTAGGTCTCCTGCAGGTTCTTTACCATCTGAGCCACCAGGGAAGCCCAAGAACACTGGAGTGGGGAGCCTAATCCCTTCTCCAGGGGAACTTCCCAACCCAGGGATCGAACCAGGGTCTCCTGTGTTGCAGGTGGATTCTCTACCAGCTGAGCAACCAGGGAAGCCCAGTCCTGCGTCTATGAAACAGCTATTCACCTATCTCTTCTGTCAATGGTGAGCCACTGCTGCAGACCAGCTCTGGCTCAGACCCTCTGACAAGCTTACACATTGTGGCCAGGCTGTGTCCTTCTGTGGTAGCCATGTTGTCTTTCAAGACGTCTCAGATCTCTGCCCAATCCTTTGTTTATATGTTTCTCACTCTTTCTTAGACTACAGACTGCTGCTGCTGCTGCTAGGTCGCTTCAGTCGTGTCCGACTCGGTGCGACCCCATAGACGGCAGCCCACCAGGCGCCGCTGTCCCTGGGACTCTCCAGGCAAGAATACTGGAGTGGGTTGCCATTTCCTTCTCCAATGCATGGAAGTGAAAAGTGAAAGTGAAGTCGTTCAGTGGTGTCTGACTCTTCGCAACCCCATGGACTGCAGCCCACCAGGCTCCTCTGTCCATGGGACTCTCCAGGCAAGCGTACTGGAGTGGGGTACCATCGCCTTCTCCTTGTACTTGCTACTTACGGATATTTGAGTCATCTCTAGCCTTCTTAATAGTTAACTACCTTTTACTACTTAATGATTCTTTGTTTTAAATTTACCTTGCTCTAATTACTGGCATGGTTTCTGTCTCCTAATTGAACTCTGACTGCTATTAGAATTCATATCTGAGGTGGTCCCAGGAGACAGACCCCAAAAGATGAATTTGGGGATTGGGTAATATGTTGAGCTTCTTGCCGATGGGAAATGGAATGAAGTAACTCACGATTACTTCTCACCTATGGTTAATTAAATGCCAGTTGAACAAGTGTTGTTGGAGTCCTTGCAGCTATATTTGACTATCATAGACTATCCTGAGTACACTAGAGAGCTTACAGAAAGAAAATGACAATCTTAGGTTCTATAACTCTTAGTTAAAATCATGGTCTTAGAACCACAGAACTATGACATCTTAAAAAGAATCTCAGTTCTTGTCACTACAGAGCTGATGTTGAAAATCAAACATAAAACTTAATATTCTGAAGGAGATCAACACTGGGGTTTCTTTGGAAGGAATGATGCTAAAGCTGAAACTCCAGTACTTTGGCCACCTCATGCGAAGAGTTGACTCATTGGAAAAGACTCTGATGCTGGGAGGGGTTGGGGGCAGGAGGAGAAGGGGACGACCGAGGATGAGATGGCTGGATGGCATCACTGACTCGATGGACGTGAGTCTGAGTGAACTCTGGGAGTTGGTGATGGACAGGGAGGCCTGGCGTGCTGCGATTCATGGGGTTGCAAAGAGTCGGACACAACTGAGTGACTGAACTGAACTGAACTGTGGGTTGCAGAATTATAGCATCAGTTAAGTTCACAGCCTCACTAAGTATCCCATGTGAAAGTTAGAGTATTGACCAGGACATTATGGTACCCTGAAACTTGAGATGAGAACATTTAGTTAGACTCAGATAAAACTGAGAATCTAAGCCTCCCTTATGTCTGTAGACATAGCTTTCTATCTTATGTCTGAGATTACTAGTCTTCCTGTGCTAATCTCACTTCAGACATACAACTTGAAGGGGGATGTTCTTTCTTCTCAATACCTACCATAATCACTTCCTGTTTTCATTATACCTGCAACTGTGGTCAAATTTCACCACATTTCAAAGGGCTAAAACAATTACGGGAGATGACAACTTACACACCAAACTAATCGCAAGACATTATAAATATATTCCAGCAGAACCTGGGGAATGTATGTGGAAATGTATTCTAAAGGTGTTAGTCTAAAGAGGGAAGAATATAAAAATGGGCTAATTAAATTAATATGGGTGCACTTACTGGAGGTTTCAGGTTTAAAGTATTAATTCACGCAACTGTAGTTGCCTCTAGTAAACCTACCTTTTGGATTTATTGAAACTTGGACTGATTGGCGGCTGATGACAATGAGATTGAGATGTCTGAGCATCCCTGCAATTATGTGTCGAAGGGAACCCAAAGGTTTAGGGAGCCAGGGAGCTTGGAGTGGCTTATTATGTGTGACCTGCACACCTACCATTAAACTACAGTGACTTTTGCAAGTTGGCACATTTCCAGGGGTACCTGTCTCCCAGTTTGAATGCCCCTGGTGTAAAGATTATTTCAAGAGACTGACTCTGAAGGGAAGGAATAAAATACTAAGTCAAGAGGAATAAAGAGTTAAGAGATTTTTTTTTTTTTTTTTTTAACCAACAGATCTAAGTAGTTTAAAGAGGCAAGCAGAGGAAGAGGGAGAGAAGATGAAAATCCAGGCAGGAGGTTATGTAAATACATCACAGCACATGCCTAAAACTGTGACCCTAACGATCGTTTATGAACATGGTCAGGTCACACCTCCAGGAATTAATCTGTTGTTTTCTGGTTTCTCCCCTTCTTTTCCATACTCTTATTGGTTTTGGATAGCCATGAGTTACCACTTGGTGAAGAGAAACAAACGCTCCAGGAAGGAAGCTGTGGATGCTTTACCTTCTAGGCCTTATGTGAGACTCTGGTTAGGGAAGACAGGGGAAAGAGTGCACGAGGGAAAGAGGGAAACTAGGGTTGGAAAGATGAAGAAAGGAGAGTTTCAGCCTGTGAAAGAAGACTGGATACAGAGCAGTGTGCCACTGCCTCCTTCCCAGCACTCCAACGTCCTCCAGTCTTCTTTGTCTGTGGTCCGCTTACCCTGTAGTGTTCTTATCCCCTAGAGAGCCTCCTCCTCTGGACACCTTGTGATGGTGGTAGAGGTGCTGTGTCTCCTTCCCAACATAGGATGAAAAGAACCAACTGAAATTTTCCTTATGCCCTGGGCTACAGTGGATACTGAGCCCTGCTGTTTGCACAGGTTATAGCTGTGTTTTAGATAGTGTTATGGTGGTTGTTGGACAGTTGCTAAGTTGTGTCCAACTCTTTGCAACCCCATGAACTTCAGCACGCCAGGCTTCCCTGTCCTTCACTATCTTCTGGAGTTTTCTCAAACTCATGTCCATTGAGTTGGTGATGCCATCCAACCATCTCATCTTGCCCTCAATCTTTCCCAGCATCAGGGTCTGAGTCAGCCCTTCACATCAAGTGGCCAAAGTATTGGGCTAATCCTTCACGTAGAAAAAAATAACTTGTTTTTTGAGTTCCTATCTGTAGGTTTTCAGTTTTTTGGTTGTTGTTGTTATGGACTGAATGTTTGTGTCTACTCCACCATTAAATTCCTATGTTGAAACCTTACCCTTTGATGTGATGGTATTAGAAGGCTGGGCTTTGGGAGGCAAGTAGAATTAGATAAGGTCAAGAGTGTATAGCCCTCGTGAATGGGATGAGAGTCATGAGAGATCTTGCTTTCTCCCTTGGTTCTCTCCTGTGAGGGAACAGTGAGAAGCAACCATCTGCAACCCAGAGGAGGGTTCTTTCCAAAACCATGCTGATATCCTGACCTTAGATTTCCAGTCTTCAGAACTGCGAGAGCTTAATGGCTATTGTTTATTAGCTGCCCAGTCAATGATGTTCCGTTATAGCTGCTGCTGCTGCTGCTGCTGCTAAGTAGCTTCAGTCATGTCCGACTCTGTGAGACCCCATAGACGGCCTCCCATCAGGCTCCCCTGTCCCTGGGATTCTCCAGGCAAAAACACTGGAGTGGGTTGCCATTTCCTTCTCCAATGCATGAAACTGAAAAGTGAAAGTGAAGTCAGCTAGTCGTGTCTGACTCTTAGCAACCTCATGGATTGCAGCCTACCAGGCTCCTCCATCCATGAGATTTTCCAGGCAAGAGTACTGGAGTGGGGTGTGTCCTTGCCTTCTCCGTCTGTTATAGCAGCCTGCACTAACAGAGACATTTTAGAAGCAGTGATTGTATAAGCCTGGTGACTGGGCTCAGGAGGTAAAACTTGAAACAGCTAACTTATGAGAATTATGACTTTTGTCTCTTGACACATAACCATGTAATGGACTCACAAAATGGACTTACAAAATAAACTTACAAAAATTTACATAAATCTTGGAGGTGAATAGAGCTATTAATTAAGCATACAGATATTTTAACATATGCAAATACTTTTTTTGTTATGTATTACATTTGAAGTAAGACTGATAACCTATATAGAGACACACAAAAGCAACATAAAACTTACAAATACACACAAATGTATATGAATTATTTTTTTATTAAATTCCTTTATTTTTAATCAAAGGATAATAGCCTTACAGTATTGCACTGGTTTCTACCAAACATCAGCATGAATCAGCCATGGGTTTACATGTGTCCCCTCCCACCTGAACATCCCTCCCACGTTCCTTCCCATCACACATCTAAACGTGAATTATATATTTGTAAATATTGTACCATTTCAAACAGTCTTCAAAGACCTAATTCAGTTCAGTCGCTCAGTCGCATCCAACTCTTTGTCACACCATGGACTGCAGCACACCAGGTTTCTCAGTCCATCACTAACTCCCAGAGCTTGCTCAAACTCATGTCCATTGAGTCGGTGATGTCATCCAACCACGTCATCCTCTGTCATCCCTTTCTTCTCCCGCATCAGGGTCTTTTCTAAGTAGTCAGTTCTTTGCATCAGGTGGCCAAAGTATTGGAGCTTCAGCTTCAGCATCAGTCCTTCCAATGAATATTCAAGAATGATTTCCTTTAGGATGGACTGGTTGGATCTCCTTGCAGTCCAAGGGACTCTCAAGAATCTTTTCCAACACCACAGTTCAAAAGCAACAATTTTTTGGTGCTCAGCTTTCTTTATGGTTCAACTCTCACATCCAAACATGAATATTGGGAAAAACCATGGCTTTGTCTAGACGGACCTTTGTTAACAAAGTAATGTCTCTGCTTTATAATACACTGTCTAGGTTTGCCATAGCTTTTCTTCCAAGCAGCAAACATCTTTTAATTTCATGGCTGTAGTCACCATCTGCAGTGATTTTGAAGCCCAAGAAAATAAAGTCTGTTACTGTTTCCACTTTTTCCCCATCTATTTCCCATGAAGTGATGGGACCAGATGCCATGATATTTGTTTTTTGAATGTTGAGTTTTCAGCCAACTTTTTCACTCTCCTCTTTCACTTTCACCAAAAGGCTCTCTAGTTCCTCTTCGCTTTGTGACATGAGGGTGGTATCATCTGCATATCTGAGGTTATTGATATTTCTCCCAACAATCAGGTTTCCAGCTTGTGCTTCATCCAGCTCAGCATTTTGCATGATATACTCTGCATGGACGTTAAATAAGCAAGGTGACAATATACAACCTTGACATACTCCTTTCCCAATTTTTTATTAATTCTTTTTATTATTTTATTTATTTATTTTAACCATTTATCATCATGTGTACATCCTTTCTCAATTTGGAACCAGTCTGTTGTTCCACTGTTCCATATCTGGTTCTAACTATTGCTTCTTGACTTGCATACAGATTTCTCAGGAGGCAGTTAAGTGGTCTGGTATTCTCAGCTCTTTAAAAATTTTCCAGTTTGTTGTGATCCACAGAATCAAAGACTTTAGCGTAGTCAAGGAAGCAGAAATAGATAATTTTCTGGAATTACCTTGGTTTTCCTATGATCCAATGGATGCTGGCACTTTATATCTGGTTCCTCTGTCTTTTCTAAATCCAGCTTGTTCATCTGGAATTTGTTGGTTCGTGTACTGTTGAAGCCTATCTTGAAGAATTTTGAGCATTACCTTGCTACTTAACTTAGTATGAAAATTTCTAGTTCTATAATGCTGTTACAAATGGCATCCTTTCTTTCTTTTTTATGGCTGAGTAGTACTCCATTGTATACATCTACTACATCTTATTATCCATTCCTTGTCAATAGACGCTTAGATCACTTCCATCCTTGGCTGTTGTAATCAGGGCTCCTATGAACATTGGGATGCATGTATCTTTTTGAATTAGAGCTTTCTCTGGATATATGCCCAGGAGGGGGATTGTTGTATCACATGGTAATTCTATTTTTAGTGTTTTAAGAAAACTCCATACTGTTCTCCATAGTGGCTGTACCAACTTACATTTCGACCAACAGTGTAGGAGGGGTCCCTTAAAGATTTTTTTAATGATGGCCATTCCAACCAGTATGAGGCTGTCTTGCTGTTGTTCAGTCACCCAGTCATGTCCAGCTCTTTGTGACCCCATGGAGTACAGCACACCAGGCCTCCCAGTCCCTCACTGTCTCCTGAAGTTTGCCCAAGTTCATGTCCATTGCGTCGGTGATGCCATCCAGCCATTTCATCCTCTGATGCCCTCTTCTCCTTCACCCTCTATCTTTTCCAGCATCAGAGACTTTTCCAATGAGTCAGCTCTTTGCATCAGATGACCAAAATATGGGAAGTTCAGCTTCAGCATCAGTCCTTCCAATGAGTATTCAGGGTTGATTTCCCTTAAGATTGATTAGTTTGATCTTGCTATCCAAGGGACTTTCAGGAGTCTTCCCCAGCATCACAGTTCAAAGGCATCAATTCTTTGGCATTCAGCCTTCTTTACAGTCCAGCTCTCACAACCATACATGACCACTGGGAAGACCATAGCCTGACTATATGGACTTTTGTCAGCATAGTAATGTCTCTGCTTTTCAATACACTGTCTAGGTTTGTCATAGCTTTCCTGCCAAGAAGCAAACATTTTCTGATTTCATGGCTGCAGTCACAATCCACAGTGATTTTAGAGCCCAAGAAGAGGAAAACTGTCACTGTTTCCATCTTTTTCCCTTCTACTTTCCATGAAGTAATGAGAACAGATGCCATGATCATAGTTTTTTTATATTTGGTTTTAAACTGACTCTTTCACTCTCCTCCTTCACCCTCATCATGAGGCTCTTTAGTTCCTCTTCACTTTCTGCTATTAGAGAGGTATTATCTGCATATCTGAGGTTGTTGATATTTCTCCTGCCTGTATTGATTCCATCTTGTAACTCATAAGGTGTAACCTCATATCTTTTTTTTAATAAAAGGACAAAAAGATATGACGTTATACTTTTTGTAATTTTGATGTGCATTTCTCTCATAATTAGCAATGTTAAGTATCTTTTTATGTGCTTATTGGCATGTGTATTTCTTCTTTGAAGAAATGTCTGTTTTGTCTTTTGCCCATTTTTTGTTAAGTTTTTGGGGTTTTTTATTATTGAGTTGTATAGGTTATTTGTATACTTTGGAAATTAAACCTTTGTTGGTCACACTGCTTGCAAATATTTTCTTCTAAAAGAGTTTGAACTTTACAGAAATATTTGAATATAAATGTCACAGTTTTGTATACAAGTGTGAAAATACAGAAAAGTTCTCCTGAAGAGATAAAAATAGTCAACTACACATTAAGCCATTTAATACATGTTCACACTGAAAAGGAGTAACTATGATATCAATTCTTATCTTCTATGAACCTTGAAAAACAGCCTCTTGGATGAAATAATAGTTTTTCTTACAATTTTAGGAAAATATTTTCATTAACTTTATTTTTTATATTTTGGCTGTGCTGGGTCTTCCTTGCAGTTCACAAGCTCTCTAGTTGCAGTGCGTAGGCTTAATCTCCCTGAGACACGTGGGATCTCAGTTCCCCAATCAGGGCTTGAACCTGAGTCCCCCGCATGGAAAGGCAAATCCTTAGCTACTGGACCACCAGGACCACCACCTTTATTAACTTTAGGAAGAAACATTCTGTTCCATACTTGGATCTGCACAAATAAATGAAAAGATCTGGCATAAATGAAGGCAAGTATAAAATTCTTTTTTCCTTATTTTTAACTGCTTTACAAGACAACTGATTATCTAAAGGAAAAATCAGTTGTATCAGCATATTTTGGTAACATATGTAAGATATAAGGTATGATAACTATAGCACAAAGAATGGAAGGATAGAATTGGAATTATACTGGTGTAAGGCCCTTATCCAACATACGAAGCACTATAACATTTGAAGGTAGACTGTGATGCTTTAAAGATGCATATTTGAACTGTGAGGTAACTGCTAAAATTTTAAAAAATGAGGTGCAAATAGAAAGCCAATTGTGGAGATAAAATGGAGTCATAAAAACACTCACTCCAAATGAAAGGGAAAGAGATGGAACAAATAAAACATTATAAAATAAGACGATAGATTTAATCCAATAACATCAATAACTACATTAAAATCAAAGTCTAAACATACCCATTAAATCACAAAAATTGATGCTTGAATAAAATGAAAAGACTGAATAAAAATAATACCCAATACTACCCAATAATACCCAATACCATCTACAAGAAACTCACTTAAATATAAAGACATGTCAAAAAATTAAATCTAAGTTACTGAATGGACCATTTCATCCAAAATCATCAGAAAACACATTCTTTTCAAGTGTATCTGGAATGTTCACCAGGATACATCATATAATGCTTCTGCTGCTGCTGCTAAGTCGCTTCAGTCGTGTCCAACTCTGTGCAACCCCATAGACGGCAGCCCACCAGGCTCCCCCGTCCATGGGACTCTCCAGGCAAGAACACTGGAGTGGGTTGCCATTTTCTTCTCCAATGCATGAAAGTGAAAAGTGAAAGTGAAGTCGTGCCCAACTCTTAGCAACCCTATGGACTGCAGCCCACTAGGCTCCTCCATCCATGGGATTTTCCAGGCAAGAGTACTGGAGTGGGGTGCCATTGCCTTCTCTCCACAAAACATCTTAGTACATTTAAGAAGACGGGGAAATCTTATCAATCATCTTTTCTGACCACAATGCTATGAAACTAGAAACCAACTATGAGGAAATTGGAAAACCACAGATACATGGAGGCTAAACAACGTGCTACTAAAGAACCAATGAGTGACTGAAGAAATCAAAGAGAAAAAAAATTTTTTAATGCCTGGAGACAAATGACAATGAAAACAGAATATGCCAAAAATCTATGAATTTCAGCAAAAGCAGTTCTGAGAGGAAAGTTTATAGCAATACAAGCTTATCTCCGGAAACAAGAAAAATTTCAAGAAACTTACACTTAAGAAACTAAAAAAAAGAGGAACAAACAAAACCCAAAGTTAATAGGAGAGAAATAACAAAGAGCAGAGCAGAAATCAAACAAGCAAGAAATAGAAAAGTTCAATGATACCAAGAGCTGGTTCTTTAAAATTATACACAGAATTGATGAACAGCCCCTATCTCACAATGTTGTTGAGAATAAACAAAATCATCACTGCAAAAGTGCATGGTGCAGGGGCAGATGAATGGTGAAATATAGTCCCCATGACTGATTCAGTGCCATACTCCTGGATGTGAGCACTGGGGATTCATAAATAAAATGAAAGCTCACTGTTAATGATATCTATTTCTTTGAATCTGTTCTTCTCAGCGAACTTCTTGTCAATAATTAAAACAATTCCACAGTCAAAAAAAAAATAAAATAAAATTATACACAGAATTGATAAATTTATAGCTAGACTTATCAAGAAAAAAAGGGAAAGGGTTTAAATCAATATAATTAGAAATGAAAAGGGAGAAGCTACAACCAATACCACCAAAATACAAAGGATCATAAAAGATTACTATGAACAACTTTATGTCAATAAAATGGACAACTTAGAAGAAACAGACAAATTCCTAAAAATGTGCAATCTCCCAAGATTGAACCAAGAAGAAATAAAAGATATGAACAGACCAATTACCTGTGATAAAACTGAATTAACAATAAACAAATTCCCAAAAACCAAAAGTTAAAGACCAGATGAATTCTACCAAATATTTAGAAAATAGTTAATACCCATCCTTCTAAAATTATTCCAAAAAACCTCAGAGGATGACATTCTTCCATAATCATTCTATGAGGCCTGTAACAAAAACCAGACAAAGATTCACACACACACACACACACACACACACACAAGTATAGGCCAATATCACTGATGAACACTGTGTATACAAGATGAATTAAAGACAGTTGAAGATGTGAAACCATAAAACTTCTTGGAGAAAATATAGGCAGCATACTTTTTGACATTAGTCTTAGAAATATATATTTTAAAATATATATCTCCTCAGCCAAGGGAAACAAAAGCAAAAATAAGTAAACAGGGTTACATCAAAGCAAGAAGTTTTTGCAAATCCCATCCCCATCCATAGTTTCATTACACAAAAATATTAAGAGCCTGAAAGCAAACAGAAGGCCTGGTCCTTACCCTACACTGTTGAGACTACACTTTTTCTTTCTAGTATTACATATTGCCATTTTCAATTCCTCCTCCGTATTGCTTTATTGGGAAATTACCGTTTACAGTGATCTCTATATGGACATGAGTTTGGATAAACTCTGGGAGTTGGTGATGGACGGGGAAGCCTGGCATGCTGTGGTCCATGGGGTCGCAGAGAGTTGGACACGACTGAGCAACTGAACTGAACTGAATGATCTCTGTTGACCACAGACTCAGCTACAGAGGACCCTACCTGTGCTCTCAGGACTGTTGTAATTGGTGACACAGGTAACACCCATCTGAGGTCCTACCCTCATGAGGCACTGGGTACTAGCCATCCAAGGGCATTTGTAGAATCTAATAGTGTCCCATCCTTCCCAGTCTTGTGCAGCTAGAGTATTACACAAGCCCACACTGAAGAGCAGCATGCACTTGGTTGGACGGGATTAAGGGATTCTGAGAGCCAAGTCAAGTTGATGTTGCTTGTTACTGTCATTTTGATCTTACATACACCTGGACTGGAGTGAAGAAGCACATTACACAATTAAATCTGATATATCAATAAAAATGTACTTGACAAATATGGTTCTTTGATAATTTTGAAAAGAAGATACTTTGTTATAAATAAGAAGTATCTGGTAGTTGATAGTTCACTGAGACTAAAAACACAGAAGTCAGAGAAATGAACAAATTCTCTATCTACTCCTGTGTTCGAATTTCAATTCCAATTCTTTTTAGGCTATTAAATTCCTTTTTCTTCACATAAGCCCAGATCATTAGGAATTGTACCTATGTGTGTATACATGTGAATTTTTGCAACAAAACCTTCTTTCTTGTTCCCTTTGCTCTTACCAGCTAATTTATCAATTCAATAATGATTTATAGAACACCAGCTCTTTCCTTCTATATCTTTCTATCTCCTGCACTGCAAACCTTCAGGGAATCATGATGGAAATTACAGGTGATGCTATGGATTAAGAAGATATAACAGAAAACATATCCATTCTGAATTGATACACAGAAACTTCTCTCCCCCGTCTCCCTCTGCCTCCTTCCCACTCCACATCTCAGGCCCTGGAAGCAGAGATCAGTAATAAGTTAGAAGGATTCATTACATGTCTAGTTCTACCAATATCATGCTGGGTATGTCACAAGACTTCTCTCTGTTTCATTGCTTTTTTACTGAGACAATACTGGTATTATTCCTTTCTTCTTCCTTCTCCTTTCATCTCTCTTGCCTACTACCCAACAGATCTGTTACACAGATAAATGAGATATTGCTGGTTACATTTCTCTGGGAAAAAAAAAAAAAAAAAACTATACATGAAAAACATTTTTCTTCAATAGAGCTTTTATGCCTACCCAATGGGTCAGCTCAGAAGGAGGGATGTGCAACTGTCTTGAGAGTATAATATTAGAGAACTCTGTTATACATATTGTGAGCTGCCTTGTTTATAGATGTTAGCCAGAACGGATCTTTGCTTCCTTCTCTGGCTTCCCTGACACCTCAGTCTGAGTTGCATAACTATCTTAACTACCTCTGTGATTTTCCTTATTACTATCATCACATTTATTCATGTAACCTACATCTTAAGAGTATGTGCCAGATACTCATAGTTCTAGGCATTGGTATACAAGAGTGAATTAGACAAAATTTCCTGTGCTCTTGAATCTCTCGGAGAGAAACACAATAAACACACACACACATGATGTCAGGGCATAATAAGAACTAGAAAGAAAATAAAGTCGGTTTAGTAGTTTACAGTTAGAGAAGTTCTCTCTGAAAACTTAACGTTTGAACAGAAACATGTATGAACTGAAGTAGAGAGCCTTGTAACGTGTAGGTAAACAATGTTCTAGTCAGAGGGACACAAATGCCAAGCCCTCAAAGTGAGGATGTGCAGAGCAAAGCCCAGGAATAGCAAGAAGAGTAGAAGGGAAGGGAAGCAGAAAGGCAGGCAAAGACCAGGCCATAGACAGTCTAACATAGCACAGTAAGAATTCTACTCTAAGTGTAACAGGGAGCCATGGAAAGGAAATAAACAAGGAAATGCCATGATGAGACTTTCAAAAGGCTTTAACTGCTGTGTGGAGTATAGAACAAAAGAGCGAAATCAAAGAGATGAGCTGGGAGTCCACTAGAATAATCCAAATGATAGAAAATGGTGTCTTGAACTAAAATAGTAGTGATGAAGGTGGGTGGAGACAATAAAATTGTGATATAAGTTGAAAATAAATCCAACAGGATTTTCTGGTCATTTGCCTGAGGAGTATGAAAAAAGAAAAATTATGACCAATTCCAATATCTTTAATCTGGTGTACTGAATAAATCAGGTTCCATTTAATAAAATGGAGGAGAGAAGTAGATTTGTGTGCAGTGGAGAATGCAGTGCAAGTTCAGGTCAAGACAGGTTTAATTTGAGATGCTATTAGATCTCTGAGAAGGGGTGTTGGGTAGCAGATAGACATATAGAATGTCAAATTTAGAAAAATGGCTGCACTGAAGATAAGAACTTAGAAGTCACGCCAAAAAGCTGGACATCAGTTGAAGAAATGTTTAGGAAAGGAGGTTGTGAGCTACTTTATCAAATGCTTTTGAGATGCTGAGTAAGATTGACTGAGACTTGACCGTTGGATTTAGCCATATGAAGATCCATGGTGATCTTGACCGGATGAATTCAGTTTATCATTGGGATCAAGATCCTCAGAGTTTTGTTTAGACATGAGTCATATGAAGACCTGTTATTGCAATCTCCCAGCTAGACTGTAAATATAATGAAGGTTAGGATGATGTCTCCTTTGGTCACTGTTTTATTTCCACTGTTCGGCCCAGTCCTGGAGTATAGTAAACGCTCCACAAAATATCTCTGGAATATTTCATTCTGTTGACATTGTGTCAAAGGAATTGATCATCAGGAATTTCCTTGAGGCTGTAGAGTGTTTGGGGGCTTAGTGGTGATTATAATGAAATAGAAAGGGTAATTTATAAAGTCATTAAAGGACCACTTTTTTATTTTGATAAATATTGAGTTTCTGAGTATAAAATGGTGAATGTATTTCAAGACTATACTGTAAACAAGGAATGCCCAATATTTGGTAACCTGAGATTTAAAAATATATGCATATTTTAAATATTATTTGGTGCATAAAGTAAACAATTAACTTTTAGACAAGTCATGAAGGAGAAACAGAATTTCTCCCTATGGTTATTTTCCCAAGAGAGGAAAGTAATGCATTTCACTGTTCAGAGAGCTGGGCCTATGTCTTTGAACACATTTCCTGTACATGCTAACTCAATTAGGCAACAGTATTGATTTTAGGACAGGTAAGATCTAAGATTATCCATTTGTTCACATTAACTCAGATTCTCTCTTTCCCTAAATTCCTGGAAGCAAATTAAATACCATGAAAAACTCGGCAATTTTTTCTCAGATCACCAGGGAACATTTGGCAAATTGCTGCTTTAGTGCATAAAGTAGCTTCTACTATCCCCAAAGCTTTAATGTGGTTGCTCTGAGTTTGTGGATTTAAAATTCTGGCTCAGTGAGTAACTGCATAGAACAGAAAGCAGGATGTGAGTAGTCCTGTGACCAGGGGAATCATGATTAAAATTAGGCCAAACAGATACAAGAATGATTGAAATATTCTCAGAAGGCAATAGAGACATTTGAAGAGGTTACAAGACTCCTGTCATGTAAAATGTACTTCTGACAATGATGGTGGGTAAAAATAGAAAAAGGAATTTTTGAGAAAAAAGGAAGGAAATGGAAATTTCCCCAAATTTCACATGCTATTAATATACAGTGTATTTACCAAGACAGTTATCAGACCTAGGGACATGTTAGGGAAAGGAAGAACTTGATTAGTGAGTGATTGAAGTTTCTAACAAAAGTGCAAACTGAAACACAGCAATAGTACTGAATTCCTAGCCTCAATTATCCCCGAAGCTGAAAATGCACTACAGACTATGCTGTGTGTCTGTACAGCTTACTCTTGAACAAAGTGAGTCACAGGATCAGGGCCAAAGTAGAGAAAGTCTCACTGGTTATTACTATGATCTTTTTGTACCCACAAGCCTAGAATCTTTCCCCATGAAGTGTTGAATGTGAAAAATAGCAGTATATTCTGGAGTACAGAATTAATACTGGCTCCTTCTAAGTGCCTGTGGGTATAAGCTTTAGTTATTTAGGGGAGAGGGATTTCTTTGGCAAGAATGATGCTAAAGCTGAAGCTCCCGTACTTTGGGAGGGATTGGGGGCAGGAGGAGAAGGGGACGACAGAGGACGAGATGGCTGGATGGCATCACGGACTTGATGGACGTGAGTCTGGGTGAACTCCGGGAGATGGTGATGGACAGGGAGGCCTGGCGTGCTGCGATTCACGGGGTCGCGAAGAGTCGGACACAACTGAGCGACTGAACTGAACTGAAACCTAGAGGAATATTTGTTCCATTGAAAGTCTATGGAACTAGAGAGTAGCCCCTGCTCACCACAACTAGAGAAAGTCAGCGCACAGCAACAAAAACCTAGTGGTCAAAAATAAATAACATAAACACAGACTTATAGTTGCATATGATATATAGAGAGCCCTAAAGACTTCACACAAAAACTACTAGAGTTGACAAATGAATTCATTAAGATGGCAAGATACAAGATTAACCTACAGAAGTCAGCTGTTATTTCTTTACACTAAAAATGAAATACCAGAAAGGGAAGGTAACAAAAAATCCATTATGTTAATAAAATCACATCCAAAAAATAAAATACTTAGGAATAAAAATCACCAAGGAAGTGAGAGACTTTTACGCAGAGAACTATTAATTATTAACAAAGGAAATTGAAGAAGATTTAAAAAATACAAAGAAAGTCTATGGCTGAGAGTCTATCTATTCTCAACCTGCCTTTTACACTGGTGATTCATTTGTTTGGTCCACATGCATTATTGAGCACCTACTCTGTGCAATTCTCAGGGCCAAGCTCTGGGGTTTTACAGGTGAATTTCATAAGCAGAGACAAACATGTAAACCTATAACGACAAAGTATAAAGTACTCTTACATAGTAAGGAGGAACTCATGAGGCTTCAGAGAAGACTGTTAGATGGCATTTCAGATGATAGCAGGTGAGCAGCGTGTAAGAAAGGGGAGGAAGGGGAAAAGCTGTGAGTGGATGGAGGTGGGATAGAGCCTGACGAATTGAGGGAAACAATAGCAAAGTATCAAAAGCGGAAAGAGAGTTGGAGAGAGTCTCAAGGACCAGGAGGTAGGGGATGAGGGAGAGAGGAGACAGCAAGATGAAAAACGGCAGATGGTATAAACTTCCTCTGCAGATCAATTCATAAGCAAGAAGGTTTATCTTTCTTTAGGAAACTTGAACAGACTTAGTGCTTAAAATGGGGATATGTTGACACGTTAAAGTTGGTCCTGGGATATATAACCCCAAATACTATCTAGAAAACACAAAACTGATTCTTTGCCCTCCACTTGTTTTTTAGCTGGTTGGGGTTTTTACTGGTGCAGGTGACCCAAATTTTCACTTCCAAGGGATCTGAGTGCATAATGGCTCTGCTTGTGTAGTGTTATTAGCATCTCCTGTACTGACTTTCAACACGGTCACAGCGTATGCAGAGGGAGACCTAGGCATCCTCTCTCTGCCCCTATGATGCTACAATAACTCTCTTTCCCTTTGGAGTCAGAGTTAATCTCCCAGTCTACACTTGAACTTTCTTTTCTGTTTATGTGCCAAGAAATAAAAAGGTAGGAGTTCCATTTTCCGATTCAGTAGAATCTGTAATGTGTCCCCCTTGACTGAAGTCTTTTCTCCTTGGATTCTAAACCAAAAGGCCATTGCTCCTTCCAGGAAGGTGGGCAATGAGACGTACCAATGTAGTGTACTAGTGTCTGTATATCAGGGAAGAATCATCTGAAAACCAGTCGTGAACACCTTCTTTAGTCAGCAAGTCACAGAAAGTCCCCACAAGGCCTCATGTGTGTGCCTGAAGAGGGCTGATCTCAGCGCCTAGCGTCCAGGTACTGTACTCTGTCACCCAGAGACCACTCACAGTGGGGAATCACACCCTCGGGGTGCAGGGCGGGGATCTGAGGCTGAGACAGCCAAGTATCATGCTTTCAAGCCCTCTTTCATTTAAGCATTATTCATCAAAAAGTTTTTAGTATTCTAAATCTTTATTCCATTTGGAAGTTCAAGGTAGGGATCCAACTTTATTCTTTTTCCAAATGATTAAACTGACTGTACAAATAACAAACACATTTCTTTTCACCATTTTATTATATAATCAAATCTAATTCATATCGACTATTCAATAGTTTGTTTTATTCATTATCTGTCTATTCCTGCAGCAGAATATAGCAGCAAATACTGCAGTTTAAATAACTGGCAAAGTCCTTCTGAACATTCTTCTGTATTAGGTTCTTCCTGGCTATTCTTGCAGACTTTTATTCTTCCAAATTTTAAAACTGTTTTCCCAAGTCCCCAAAGGATTCCATTAGAATTTTATTGGGCTGTATTAAACTTATAGGTCGGTTTTAGGAAAAATGGACATCTTTACAATGTATGTCTTTCAAGCCAAGAATATGACATGCCTCTTTTTTTCTTTTTTTGGTCCATGCTGTGTAGCATGCAGGATCCTAGCTCTCCCAACCAGGGATTATCCCATGACCCTCTCAGTGGAAACACAGAGTCCCAATCACTGGACCATCAGGGAAGTTCCCTGACATGCCTATTTATTTATGTAAGTTTTCTTTCTCACTGGACACTGATTCTTAGTGATATGGACTAGTTTCTTCTCAAAAAGCCAATTTTGTTGTTGTTGTTACTAACCTTTCTGTGCGAAGCAAGTTCAACAAAATGAAATCATTTCATTGGGTTGGGTCACCAAGTACTCAGTTAGCATAAACACATGGTGTATTCTAGCATAAACAGTTAGCATAAACACACGGGTGTATTATTGAAAATTGTGTTGTGATGATTAACTATTCAAGATTCCAGGCTGGGATTTTTGTTGAACTGAATATAGAGGGATGGTCAGTTGAAAAAACTGCTTGGAAGATTCAAGACAACTAGAAACCACCAGTGTATATTTTTGTTCTTTGCCTTTGAAGGACTTCTTTTTTTAAAAAAAAAGATTGTTTCATTATTTCAGAGCAGAGATGGAGGCTATAATCTTATCTTGAACACATATTTGTGGCACACCTGAGAATTGTTTGCATAAATGCATTGGCTAGACGCCATATCTACTAGTCCAAAACCTATTCTAAACCTGAGAAGACAGTAAAGAAGAATGGTGTGTGCCAAGTTATTTAACAAAGCTTGCCAAAGAAGTCACCACGCCTGCGCTCTTTTTCCTTTGTGTTTTCAATGCCTAACACGATGTCTCATACATGCTTGGTGTCTAATGATTTATTGAAGGAATAAATGGACTGTTCAGCAAGGATTTATCTGTGTGCTTTTTAAGGTGAAAACTTGAAGAGTGTAATTGGCTTGGTTAACCGCCATCCCCTCTGCCTCCATGGCAGCGCCAACAGCCTCTGGACTGGTAGCTGAGACTGTCGTGACCTCCTGACTTTGCTCCCCTAACAACCTCTTCCAGGGCCTGCTTTTGGAGCTTGGTCAGCTCCTCCTAGTTCACCTTCCATTCCAGTGGTGGGTGTTTCCAAAAAGCCGACTTCTGTTTTCCTTCCCACCAGCCTTCTGTCGCCAAAGATCATTTGTGTCTCATACCCAGCCAAGTCCCCAGATACTGGACAACAACACTGACATTTTGCTGTTGACTCTGAAATCAGAGAGTATCATGTTATAATTGGAGTGCTGGAATGACACTTTAATGATGGATTTTGCCTGGTCTCCTTTACAAAATGAAAAGGCTAGAGGGCTAGAATGACTCAATCATGGCCAGAATAAGGCAATGAAAATACTTTTTTGCCCAGGGTTGCAGCTATGGGCTTGTGAATAAAGATGATGTTACGTCAAATAGAATGTGGCATGACAGAAAACCATGTCCACTCAGGTAATCAAAGCCGGGAGTCTATGACTGGTATGAAGAGCTGGAATAGTGTGCCAAGGGATTAGAAACCAGAGAATACTGAAGGATATATCCAAGATAGCTGCAGCCAAAAGCTGAGCTTTTACATACTCTCAAGGACACATGCCATGGGCAACCTGAATTTAATGTCCTAGAATGAAGCAGATATAATGGAGAGTGACTGTTACAAAGGCTCTTGCCTCTAAGTGAGAATTATTGAAAAGACTTGGAGAGTCACAAGGGGAACAGAGAGGCTGGGAACAGATTCTAAAGCCATTTCAGAGATGGAATTAATGGGAATAAATGGCTGTTTAGCCAAAAGTTATGATACTAGAGGTATTAGTTGGGATAGAGAGAAAGTGCAACTAGAAAAAGCTCAAATGATAGAATAAGGTCCATAAAGATCAATAGGCATTGTAAAAATTCAGAAAGCACAATGATCACTGCCATGGGTCATTTTGAAACTGACTATTTAAAATGCATTATCATTTTTGTCTGTGAAAATTCTGTAAGAGTGACAGCCTTTAAAATTACTTCTATTTTAACTGTTCTGAGAGTGTGACTTACCCAGGTTTATATAGCCCCTTGGAGGCATATCTGTAAGAAGAACTGAGGCCTTTTAACTTCCATGTCCTGCTATTGGACTCCACTCACATTTGCAATTCAATCCTCATAGTCCCCACCTAATTTGGACTTACACACACACACACACACACACACACACACACACACACCCCTACAATCTCCTAAAGTTTGAGCTTGATTTCTGAGACTAAAAGTGATTTCTCTATTATCAATACTTCCATATATAGATAGACACATGAGATAAATGTGTGAATATTGTTAGATGTTTTTGGAACTAGGGAGGTTATAACCTCCTGGTTATACCCTTTTCAGGAACTCTAGGGTGACAAGAACACTGGTATCTACTTTCCTCTCCTTCATCCTTCCAACTTTCTCCCAGCAAACATTTATGGAGTTCTAATGAATGCAACTCATGCTGGGCTCTGAGAGACACAAAAATAAAAAGACTGGGTCCCCTAACCTCTAGGATAGGGGGAGCTAAATCTGCATGAGCCCTCTCAGAGAAAAATCAGGGGTTCTTGAGGGGCACTTGAGTGCTAAAGAGCCTGCAATCAGATATGGGTGTAAAAAGGAGAAGGGTTTTCCAGAGTCCTGTCAGGAGCAAACTGAGATGGGGGAAGGTGAAGGGCATGTGCCTCCTCTTGCACACAAAATCAGGGTCATAGGAACACAACAGAGGGTTGTGTGGCACAGATGGGTGGCCACCCCTCCCCAGCACACAGGGACTGTGAACTTAAGAGTCCAGCAGCTTTCTTTGGCAGGTGAGAAGAGAGGCAAGCATTTAGAGGCCTTATCAT
This sequence comes from Redunca redunca, assembly GCA_006410935.1. Taxonomy (NCBI): domain Eukaryota; kingdom Metazoa; phylum Chordata; class Mammalia; order Artiodactyla; family Bovidae; genus Redunca; species Redunca redunca. The sequence continues at coordinate 32,903 of SJYQ01013576.1, read as the reverse complement.
CTGAAATTGGCTGACAAAGCTGTCCTACTTAGGGAGAACTTTGTTTTAGTTGTAGAAAAAGCTGGAGCTTTTAGCAAAGCTAAATAGATTTCAGTTTTGTCTCTACCACTTCCTAGGTGAGCAATCTTGAGTAAATAGTTTCTGTGAGCTCTGGTTTCTCCATCTGTGAAAATCCCAAATGGTAGTAAGTGAGTGATCCTGTTTATTGAATTCTGTGAATTGCTTTTTAATCCTTACAACCACCCTATGATATAATAGTTGTTAAAACTCAACATTAAAAAAAATAAGATCTTGTCATCTGGTCCCATCATTTCATGGCAAATAGATGGGGAAAAAGTGGAAGCAGTGACAGATTTTATTTTGTCAGACTCCAAAATCACTGTGGATGGTGACTGCAGCTGTGAAATTAAAAGATGCTGGCTCCTCGGAAGGAAAGCTATGACAAACCTAGACAGCATATTAAAAAGCAGAGACATCACTTTGCTGACAAAGGTCTGTCCAGTCAAAGCTACGGTTTTTTCAGTAGTCACGTATGGATGTGAGGATTCGATCATAAAGAAGGTTGAGCACTGAAGAATTAATGCTTTTGAACTGTGGTGTTGGAGAAGACTCTTGAGAGTCCCTTGGACTGCAAGGAGATCAAACCAGTCAATCCTAAAAGAAATTAACCCTAAATATTCACTGGAAAGACTGATGCTGAAGCTCCAATACTTTGTTTTTTTGATGCAAAGAGCCAACTCATTGGGAAAGACCCTGATGCTCAGAAAGATTGAAAGCAAAAGAAGTGGGTAGTAGAGGATGAGACAGTTAGGCAGCATCACCGACTCAATGCCCATGAATTTGAGCAAACTCTGGGAGATAGTGGAGGACAGAGGAGCTTGGCATGCTGCAGTCCATGGGGTCACAAAGAAGCAGACATGACTTAGTGACTGAACAACAGCAATGATTCTCATAGTATATGTGAGGAAACAGACTCAGGGAGATTGGGTACATTTTCAAAAGTTATATATCTAGTAATTGGCAGGGCTGGAATTTGAATTTACGTTGTGACTTAAACCCTGTGTTCCTACCATTTATACCCTTCCACCTCTCTTCCAAAGATTTATATGAGGACCTAAATGAAACCAAGTTCCACTGAAATGTTGGTAATTTATTTGTCTATTAAATGCCTAACTGAGCTGATACTTACAATCTTAGCTTTATTTAGAGAATAGTTTTGAGTCTATGTAGTTATATTATTTTTCAAACACAATCACTTTTTTCATTAAACAATTTTTTTCCTCAAATTTTACATTTTTATTGTTTATTTTGCCATATAATTGCTTTTTGAAGAAAGAAAAATCTTTTGAACATTACCAAAATGGTTAGAAATAATTGGCATACTGTTGTCAGATTAATTATACCTTGTCAGGTTAATATATACCTTTATTAACTATTATTATCCAAAAATGGTCATTCTTTTCTTGATTTAGCAGTGACATGGGAAAGGATCATTCGACTAGGAGTCTGGGAATCCACATTCTAACCCAAGGTCTGAGTTCACTGTCCTGTGTTGGTCTTAGGCCAGCGCACTCTTTGGGCTGCTATTGCTTCATGTTAAAACAAGGGGGTTAGATGAAATGAGTGGCAAAGTCCCTTGCAGCATTAACAAGCTATGACTCTTTGCAATTTTAGAAGAGGACATAATTCAGAATATAATTTTAAATCAATTTCTGTTAAAGACTCTTGGTAAAAATATACGAAGTATCTCTAAGTAAGTCAGAAAAAGAAACCAAATTAAAGAAATTTGACTAGTTAACCTCTAAGTTCTTTCCAACTTTGAAACTCTATCATCTAAATTATACTCCATTGTAATCTCAGAGCACTTTGTAATATTTCAAAGACTTTCAAGTGATTTATCCTTTTTGGTCCTCACAGGGACAATATGCAGTGGTGAGGAGGTAGATTATATCCACATTCTACACATGAAGGAACTGAAGACCAAGCGGTGGCCGCAGGTCACTGGCTAGTTAGGGACAGAGCAGGGGTGGAAAGGCTCTCTGACCCGAGCTTTGTCCACTCCACCACGGCATCCCTGGCTGAATAAATATTAACTGTCAACGAAGGTTGCTTAATACAAACTGCATTTTATTCTAGTTTGACAGATGAGTAATCCTAAGTGACTAAATTCCTTTTTTTGAAAGTCCAAAGTCTTTAGTTCATCCGTTTTTGAGTCATTTGTAGGGTCAACAAGATTAGGACACACAATATTTGCAACTTTCCCCAAATTCGAAATCAGAAAAGCTAGGGAGTGGGTTTTATTTGTTTTTTCAACTTAAGAAAGTCAGATAAATAATATGCTAAACTCTCTTTGACCTCAGAACTTTTCTTAAAAACCGTGAGCCTTTGAGGACATTTGGCAACTATGACTAGGTAACATATACCTACATATATTAAATGTTATTGCTGTAGTTGTGGAAAAGATTAACTTAGTATGTTTTCACTCTTTAAAAATATTAACATATTAGTATTTTTGACGCAGTTTATAATTATTTTATGGCAGTTTTACACATACATAATAAGAAAAAAATTTATCAGTACAGAAGAGTGCAAAATGGATATGTGGATCACTAATAAGGACCTACTGTATACAGAGAACTCTATTTGATGCTCTGTAATGAACTATATGGGAAAAGATGCTAAAAAAGAGTAGATATATGTATATGCATAAATGATTCACTTTGCTATATAGCAGAAACACAACACAACATTGTGGATAAACTACAGTCCAATGAAAATTTTTTTAAAAAATGGATATGATCTCCATACCATTGCAGCCTAGGCCTGCTCTTCAGAAGCAGCACCATTAACAGGTACTGTTACTAGATCACATCACAGTTACCATTATAATTTAGAATAATATGCTTATAGCTCCACTTCTCAATTTGTCAACTTTAGAAAGTATGTACTGACTTCCATGTAGGAAAAATTAGTAATGTCTTTTGTTTATACTTCCTCCCAACTTGTCTGTATCCCTTCATCACCCACTTTGTGTTAG
>SJYQ01013576.1:0-29714 GCA_006410935.1 Redunca redunca | reverse complement strand
TTGTACAAGACTGTCCATCTTTCAACACACCTCTAATGTACAGGTACATACATATATATCTATATATACATATTATGTACATAGTTATATTTTAATATATTTATATTCTGTTCTGTAATTATAATTGTCTTCTGAAGAGTAAAAATGTTAACCCATGTAAAGCACTCCTCTACAACTACCAGCTATTACTATCAACTGAGTTGTGTAGATGAATCCACATCAAGAAAGAAATGTGATCCTATTTAACTGAAAATTTGCAGCTTAAATGAGTTTCTTCTAAACTTGAAGAACTAAGACAGCCTTCTACCTTCTTTCCTTTGCTCCTCTTCTTACTGTCTGTACTTCCTCTGGCTCATATTCAAATAGCATTGCTTCTTGTTTTCTTTCTTGGATTATACTTTGATTTTTTGTTTGGACTTTTTAGGTTTGTTTGTTTATTTTAGAAACATTCATTTGGCTGCACCAGCATGCGGGATCTTCGATCTTTATTACGCATGTGGGGTCTTTAGTTACGGCATGTGAACTCTATTAGTTGCAGCATGTGCTATCTATGACCATGACCAGGGGTCAAACCTGGGCCCCCTGCATGGGGAGTACAGTCTTAGCCACTGGGCCACCAGGGAAATCCTTTAGATTCCAATTTGTTGGATTACTCCTTTAAGTCTTGGCTTGTGTTGTGTCAGAAGAAAGTTCTCTGATTTCCTGAACGTCTAAAAATGGTCTTTCCTCAAGGGATTACATAGCAGTTTGACACACATCTTTGAGTTGTTCTGCAGAAACTAAGACCCGCCTCCACCTGGTTGAAGATGGTGACCATAAACTGATCATAAACATGTAGATCATAGACTGGTTGGAACCAGAAGGTTAATGATTAAGATCCCTGAAATATCACTGTTACCTTCCCACCAACAAATCAGAAAAATGTCCACGAGCTGATCGCATACCCTGTGACCCTCACCCCTAATGTTACCTTTAAAAATCCTTGCCTGGGTCTTCTCTGGTGACTCAATGGTAAAGAATCCACCTGCTAATGCAGGAGACACAGGTCTGATTCCTGGTCCAGGAAGATCCCACATGCTGTGAAGCAACTAAACCAATGGGGCAAAACTATTGAGTCTATGCTCTAGAGCCTGGGAGCCGTAACTAGTGAGCCAATACACTGAAATGACTGAAGCCCGCCCACTCTAGAGCCTGTGCTCTGCAACAAGAGAAGCTGCTCGAGAGGCCCACTCATCACAACTAGAGAGTAGCCCCCACTCTCTGCCTTTTCATACTGTTCATAGGGTTCTCAAGGCAAGAATACTGGAGCGGGTTGCCATTCTCTTCTCTAGAAGAACACGTTTTGTCAGACCTCTCCATCATGACCTGTCTGTCATGGGTGGCCCTACGTGGCATGGCTCATAGTTTCATTGACTTAGACAAGGCTGTGGTCCATGTGATCCGTTTGATCAGTTTTCCATAATTGTGGTTTGCATTCTGTCTGCCCTCTGATGGATAAGGATAAGAGGCTTATGGAAGTTTTCTGATGGAAGAGACTGACTGAGGGGGAAGCTGGGTCTTATTCTGATGGGCAGGTCCATGCTCAGTAAATATTTAATCCGATTTTCTGTTGATAGGTGGGATTGTGTTCCCTCCCTGTTGTTTGACCTGAGACCAAGCTATGCAGGAGGAAATGAAAATAATGGTGATGGTGATGGAATTCCAGTTGAGCTATTTCAAATCCTAAAAGATGATGCTGTGAAAGTGCTGCATTCTTTATGCCAGCAAATTTGGAAAACTCAGTAGTGGACACAGGACTGGAAAAAGTCAGTTTTCATTCCAATCCCAAAGAAAGGCAATGCCAAAGAGTACTCAAACTACCACACAATTGCACTTATCTCACACACTAGCAAAGTAATGCTCAAAATTCTCCAAGCCAGGCTTCAACAGCACATGAACTGTGAACCTCCAGATGTTCAAGCTGGATTTAGAAAAGGTAGAGGAACCAGAAATCAAATTGCCCAAATCCATTGGATCATCAAAAAAGCAAGAGAGTTCCAGAAAAATGTCTACTTCTGCTTTACTGACTACATCAAAGCCTTTCATTGTGTGGGTCACAACAAACTGTGGAAAATTCTTCAAGAGATGGGAATACCAGACCACCTTACCTGCCTCCTGAGAAATCCTGATGCTGATGCTGGGAAAGACTGAGGGCAGGAGGAGAAGGGGATGACAGAGGATGAGATGGTTGGGTGGCATCACCAACTCGATGGACATGAGCTTGAGCAAGCTCCAGGTATTGATGATAGCCGGGGAAGCCTGGCATGCTGCAGTCCATGGGGTCACAGGGTTGGACAAAACTGAGCAACTGAACTGAACCCAGTCTCTGCAATTAGAGAAAAGGCCGCGCAGCAATGAAGACTCAGCACAACCGAAAATAAAGAAATTAAATTGTATTTTTTAAAAAAGCGTTGTTAAAAATACTTTCCTGAAAGCCACTTGGGAGTTCTAGTCTTTTGAATACATGTTGCCCAATCTCCTTGCTTGGCTCCCTACAATAAGCGCTGTACTTTCCTTCACCACAATAAATAAGTAAATAAAATATTTTTGTTTTTTTTTTTTAGCCCTCACATTTTACTGATAGTTTTGCCAGGTTTAGAATACTAAAATTCATTTTCTCCTCCTCAGCATTTTGAATACTTTTGCCAATAGAATGCAAGATTCATTGGAGCAGGATTTTGGTCTGTTTGATTCACTGATATATTCCAAGGATCTAAAATTGTGTCTAGCACACAGTATACACTCAACATGTATTTGTCTTATTAATTGTCTTCTATTACTAGTATTGCTGAAAAGAAGTTGGATGACAGTTTGATAATCATTCCTTTTTATTTCTTCCCTTTTGGGAAGCTTTTAGGGTTTCTTTATGTTCTTAGAATTCTAAAATTTTCCTGGTAGCTCAGATGGTAAAGACTCTGCCTGAAATGTGGGAGACCCAGGTTCAATCCCTGGGTCCCCTGGAGAAGGCAATGGCAACCCGCTCCAGCATTCTTGCCTGGAGAATCCCATGGACAGAAGAACCTGGCAGGCTACAGTCCAAAGTTTCCCAAAGAGTCAGACAGCTGAGCAACTAACACTTTTCTGTTCTTGAAGTTCTAAAATTTCACCAGCATGTCTATATATGTGCTCTTGTTTGTTTTTCCTATTTAGTAATAAGTGGACTTTGTCAATCTAAAAACTCTTAGTGTAAGGAAATTTATTTCATTATCTTCTTGATTATTTTTTTCTCCATAGTTCCTATACATTTTAGAATCACATTTTATAAATATTAGATTTACTAACACTAACTTCCATATGTGTTAATTTTTTTCTCATATTCTCTTTTTATTTCCTTTACCTTCCAGGTAACCAACTTGATCTTCTATTGTATCTATATTATTTAGCAATNGGGGGTGGGAGGTGGGGGACAGAATTGAGGGGGTGGAAGGAAACAGAACTTTTCAGCTGGAATGGGTGGAGATGCATTTTAAGAGTGATTTTGGCTATCCACTCCAATATTCTTGCCTGGACAATTCCATGGACAGAGGAGCCTATGGGCTACAGTCCATGGTGTTGCAAAGTGTTGGATGCGACTGACCAACTAACACACTTTCACACGCACTGCTGCTGCTCCTGCTGCTGCTGTTGCTAAGCAACGTCAATCGTGTCCAACTCTGTGCGACCTCATAGACGACAGCCCACCAGGCTCCTCTGTCCCTGAGATTCTCCAGGCAAGAATATTGGAGTGGGTTGCCATTTCCTTCTCCATTCACGTGCAATAAGTGCAACAAACTCTGAGTTTATTGTAGATATCCAGAAAAATCCTGACCAAGAATGCTCTCTGAGCTGACAGCTTGCTTCCTAAAGGGCAGCGTGTCTGGCTTTTGGCCCGAGGGCAAAAGTCTCAGCTGCCAAGCTTTGTTTGCACAGGTCAAAGGAAAGGGGCCTAGCTGTCCCTAGGCACTGAGTCTAGTTCTCTGATGAGGCCACTTATCATTGCCCCACAGCTCATCAGTGTATAGCTTGCTGAGTGTGAGCTCCCTTCCGGGGCCTCCTTAGGGAGCCCCTGTTCATTTCTCATGTCCTGGCCTGCAGTTTGCCATACACTTTCTCTCCGTCCATCCATCTGCTTTCTGTCTTTCACAAATTTCTCAAAACCTCCGGTCTGTTGATGATACTGTTTCTTGTTTCCTATTCCTGTTTTTATCTCATTCTCTTTAAAGACTTTTCTGTCCCTTTGACGGGACTATGGGAGGCAGTAGAAGTAAATGCACGTGCACAATCCACCATGTCGTGTGTGTGTATGTGCGTACGGATTAACACGTGTCTGAAAAGCAAAGGTAGTAGTATATCCAGTTAATCCTTTGGGGGAAGATGGAGTCCTAGAAATGAACAGACTGTAATCTCTGAATTCCTTAGTTGAGTCAAGTGTTTTATCCAGTTAATGTTATTAAAAAAACTTTATGCTGAATAATGTGCCAGAAATTGCAGTTATGAAGTCTGAAAATAAAAAATTTAAAGTGATGTTTAGAATTACTTTACAAGATTATCTGTTTCCCCAAAGGAATATTTGGTCATTGTTGCTTTTCCAGTCCCCTTACCTCTGAATTTAGACTTGACTTCCCCAACTCCGTAGTAAATTTGAGGGACTATTTGCTGGCATTGTTTTAAGCACAATTTGGTAAGAATTGCTGTTCAACTCATATCCTCTGGCCTATCAATATAATTTGGATTTTCTTGATTCAGATTTCTTATTTTAGAAATTTCTTCTGTGTAAGGACAAAATATTAAGACTAAGACAATCAAAAAATTTTCATTATAAAAAACAGAATTACAACTCTGAAATGAGCAACATGCTTAGCACTAATAAATCTGTCAAATTTTGGCTTTACCATCACCCTGGGCATCAACCTTGCACCCTGGGCAAATGATTTAAACTAAGCCTCACTTTTTTGAACTAGAAAATGACCATAACAAAAAGCATTTACCTCAGAGGCTGCCTCATAGGTTATGAGAATTAAGATAATGTACATAAATCCCTTAGTAAAGTCCCTGACTCATTACATGTTAGCAATCATTATTAACATCTACAAATAATTCAAATCTATATTACAGAACAGTTCTGGAATAAACATCCAACTTCTTAAGATATTCATAAAATATAGGAAATACTTCCTCATTACATCTATAGGCATTTTTTGGCAATAAAATATAAATAACATAAAACTGACCATTTCAACCGTTTTTAAGTGTGAAGTTCAGTGCTTTAAGTATATTCACATTATTGTGTAACTATCACCACCATCTATCTCTAGAACTCTTTTCATCTTGAAAAATGGGAACTCTGTACCCATTAAACAATAATTCCCTACTTTTCCCTTCCCCCAGGGCCTAGTAACCATCATTCTACATTCTGTCTCTATGAATTTGACTACTCTGGACACCTCAAATAAGCGGATTTAGACAGTATTTGTCCTCCTGTGATTGGCTTTCTTCACTCAGCATAATGTCCTCAAGGTTCAGTGTAGCATGTGTTAGAATTTCATTCCTTTAAAGACCGAATAATAGTCCATTGTATGTATGCTCGTTTTGTTTATCTGTTCCTCTGTCAATGGGCATGGGTTGCTTTCACTTTTTGGTTATAGTGAGTAATGATGCTATGAACATGGGTGTACAAATATCTGATCAAATTCCAGCTGTCATTCCTAATGGGTATATACCCAGAAATGGAAGTGCTGGTCACATGGCACCTGACTTTTTTACTATCATTCTTGTCTTTTGGTGTCCCACACCAGTTTGCATTCCTGTATTTGAGAGATGTAAAAGTCACACACCAGACATGTCTTCCTCTCTGTTTTATAGATAAACATGCTAATGTATCTCTTCAAAGAGGAGAGATGAGGTCCTTTTCCTCACTGGCACAGTCTGCCTGCATTTTCCCATCGTGATGACTCACCTGGCCGATCCACTTACCGTCCCACAGACAATCAAAAACTCTGGGGACCAGAGTCATGCTGTGGCCCCAGTTATTTGGAATGGGTGCACCCTGTCTGCTAGCCATCAGAAATAGCTCTACGAGGACTATCCCTCAACGACTCCAAGGACAAGGAATTGGTTAAGAGATCTTTTACTTTTCCCTGTACACTCACTGCCATTTAACAGTGCTACAAATGGTCTTTGAATACTTGAAATGTGCCAGAAGTGTGCAAGGCAACAGGGGTGCAAAAGTTTATGAGGCTTGGCCTCTCAGTTTAGTGGGGAGCTTATAGATATCTTCCCTACATCCCCTCAGAATAAATGAGGGTCAGACACGGCTGAGCAACTTCACTCACTTTTCACTTTCATGCATTGGAGAAGGAAACGGCAACCCACTCCAGTGTTCTTGCCTGGAGGATCCCAGGGATGGGAGAGCCTGGTGGGCTGCCATCTATGGGGTCGCACAGAGTCGGACACGACTGAAGTGACTTAGCAGTAGCAGACTATCTCATTCAAGGATGTTAAAAAATTGTCAAACAGTATTTTGATTTGCTTTGGCAGTGGTGGGTCTTGGTTTGGTAGGTTCTGTAACTGGACAATTTATGAGCCCTGCAAGGAAAAGAATACAAAGTTATGAGTTCAAAATAAGATACAACGGGGGCTTCCCTGTTGGCTCAGTGGTAGAACAATATGCTTGCCAATGCAGGAAACATGGGTTTGATCCCTGATCTGGGAAGATCCCACATGCCGCAGAGCAAATAAACCCATGCGCCACAACTACTGAGCCTGTGCTCCAGAGCCCGGGGCCACAGCTCCTGAAGCCCACCCACCCTGGAGCCTGTGCTCTTCAAGGAGGGAAGCCACCGTGATGAGAAGCCCACTCACCGCAGCTAGAGAGTGGCCCCTGCTCGTGGCAACGAGAGAAAAGCCTGCACAGCAGTGGAGACCCAGCACAGCCAAAAGTAAATAAACTTATAAAAATAAAGTCACAACCATGATGCATGTAAAATGAGACACAAGGTCATGGAAGGGATAAGAGCAAGTGAAGGGTGGTCACTCCAAAGCATAAATTTTATTAACTTTACTGTAAATCTCTGGAGAAAGGCATGGCACCTACTCCAGTATTCTTGTCTGGAAAATCCCATTGACAGAGGAGCCTGGTGGGCCACAGTCCATAGGGTCATAGAGTTGGACACTACTGAAGCAACTTAGCATGCACGCATGCACAGTAAATCTGATTATAGATTTGAAGAATATTGAAAGAGTCCTTTAGCTCTGAAATCTCTCCTTCAATAGTACTTATGGTGGGCCTAAAGTGTCTGTCATTTTCATTCTATAGTTAAGGAATAAAGAGCTCAGTGATATTGGGAATGTTTGGGTGCCAGGTGACACTTAAGACCATCAGGCTTGAAGGATAAAATAAGGTTTAAAAAAAATACCATGTTCATTGTAAAATATATGGAAAGGCAAAGGGAAAAACAAATTCACCTATTAATTGCTCTGCTGTCCAGAAATAATCACTGCCAACATTTTGGGGAATAGCTTCCCAGTCTGTTTTATATTTCTTCAAATGTATAACCTGTTTTTAAATTTATCATTATTATATTTTGTATAACAGTACTCAGGAATATCTCCAGACCATGCATTTCATCAACATATACTTAAACATCTTAAGAAATTTTTTCTTATGAAAAGAAAAAATAAGAAATCCAAATGCTACAGTTAAACTGATCTTCGAGGTTAGACAGATGGATAGCATTAAAAAAATGCAGTTGCCGCCACCTAAAGGCAAATGCTAAAAAACAGTGAAATGACATTTTAAGACATGTTTGATATATGGCTTGCCTGGTGCCTCAGACCGTAAAGAATCTGCCAGCAATGCAGGAGACCTGGGTTTGATTCCTGCGTTGGAAAGATCCCTTGGAGGAGGGCATGGCAACCCACTCCAGTATTCTTGTCTGAAGACTTCCCATGGACAGAGGAGCCTGGAGGGCTATAGTATATGAGGTTGCAAAGAGTCGGATACAACTGAATGACTAAGCACAGCACAAAGGAAAATGCTAAAAATAGTGAAATGACATTTTAAGACATGTTTGATGTATTAAGTTGAGATATTAAGGGGGCTAATTTTCTTGTTTTGTTGTTTTTCTTACTTTTGCCAGTTTGTTTTTTCCCTTCCTTTAAAAATTAATAAATTATTAAAATTTAACAATATGTTTATTAAAAATTAAAATTTATTCACTTGAATAGATAATATATTTTTAGCATAAAATTTTAAATAACAAAATGATGTATATGAAAAGTAGGTCTCTTTTTATCCCTTCCTGTCTGATCACAGTTCCCCTCCATAGAAACAGTCACGGTTAGCAGCTCTTTGTGTATCTTTCCAGAAATTGTACATATACAAGATTCAATGTTTGTGCATGGGAATATATCGATACATTTATATTTATTTTCCCCCCAAAGTGATGGTGTACAGGACCCACCCCTCCCCACTTTGTTTTCACTATCTGGTTGTTCATGTCATCATATACTGCTTGGCTTTTTTTTAAAGCTTGCGTTTTACTCCATTTAACCATGACCTGTTTAAGATAATGGTTAAATATATAGTTATCCCTCAACTGACAGATATTTAAGTTGTCTATGTTTTGCTATTTCTTGTTCAGTGATGTGATGAACTTGTTTGTACATAAATCCTTGTACACTGCAGCCATGAAATTAAGAGACGCTTACTCCTTGGAAGAAAAGTTATGACCAACCTAGATAGTATATTCGAAAGCAGAGACATTACTTTGCCGACTAAGGTCCGTCTAGTCAAGGCTATGGCTATTCCTGTGGTCATGTATGGATGTGAGAGTTGGACTGTGAAGAAGGCTGAGCACCGAAGAATTGATGCATTTGAACTGTGGTGTTGGAGAAGACTCTTGAGAGTCCCTTGGACNCCCTGGGTGTTCTTTGGAAGGAATGATGCTAAAGCTGAAGCTCCAGTACTTTGGCCACCTCATGCGAAGAGTTGACTCATTGGAAAAGACTCTGATGCTGGGAGAGATTGGGGGCAGGAGGAGAAGGGGACGACCCAGGATGAGATGGCTGGATGGCATCACGGACTCGATGGATGTGAGTCTGAGTGAACTCCGGGAGATGGTGATGGACAGGGAGGCCTGGCGTGCTGCGATTCATGGGGTTGCAAAGAGTCGGACACAACTGAGCGACTGAACTGAACTGAACTGATGTGTCAGAAATAGATTAGAATCCTGGAAAAGAAATCATTGAGGCTTTTGATTTCTTATCCAGCTCTAAGTGTCCCCACTTTAGCTTCTCCCCTTTTCCCAGAATAATTATGTTGCAATGTCTAGTTAAGTCGAGTCAGTGCTTATATGACTATCAAATATTATTCACCACTAAACCAGATATTATATCATAACCATATCTTCTTATATAACCTGCTTTTCCTGGCATTAATAATTGCTAATCATCCCCCCCGCTACTTCTGATGAAATTGCTTAGTTTTCTACATATCATCACTTTTTGTCCCCAGGTAATCCAACAAATTTGGCAAACTCTTAGTAATATTTTTTCCCCAAATTCTCACAGTGAATAATCAGTTCTATTTTTCTCCTTAAATGTCTCCCCTTCACACTTGCACGGGCTTCTCTTCAAGTAGGAACGGCTACTTGCCAGGTGTGATAAACATCTCTCATCCTAGGACTCCCCTTTGCCATTCTCCTGTGTGCATCCTGCTTATTTTTTTCTTCCCCCAGATTTCATGTCTTCCACTTTCTTGTTTACTCCACATTGTGCTGAATTATGCGCTTTGATAGCTTCTTCTTCGATGATGCATTGTGGGCATATCATTCAAAACTTGCATACCACCCTTACATTTTGTGCCAGTTTGGCTAAGTAGAAACTTTTCGTTTATAAGCTATTGAGGGGGTTGCCTTAATGTTTTCCAGCATTTTGAATTGTTGTTTTAAAGTCTGATGCCAGTCAGATCGCTGATTGTTACTACATGAAGTGACCAAGTTTTTCATCTGGGGAACTTTTAGAATCTTCTTTTTACGCCCAGTGTTCTGAAATTTTAGGATGATGTGCCTTAGAGAGTGTGGCAGATGCTGCTATTGGGCCATCAGAAAGCATGCCTTCCTTCGCAGAACAGCAGGGTAATGGGAAGCCACGCGGGCCCTGCATGGTATCCCCTGGCCCGCCCACATCTAGGAAGAACCTTCAGACTGGTTCTCTTCAACAGAAGGAGTATGCGTAGAACTGATGTGTGTGTCATGTGGTGATGGGATTAGGGGAATGGACTGAGGTGGGGGAGGCCAGAAACAGGGGTGTACTGGGCTCTTGGCTCATCAGTATCAAGCAGGGCGTGGGGCTAGTGACCCAATGTGGTATTCTTAATGCCACTGGAAGTCTTCCAGCTTCAGCCCCACTCTCCGCCCCCACCCCTGCCTGGTGCTTGGTGACCCTCTGGGAGAAGTGACTCGTCTTGCTCACACCCCTTTCTGCTGGCCTCTCAGGGTTGCACAGTGTTCTTACTTTTTGCCTCTCACTCATTCATTTCTTTATTTCCCAAAAATTTACAGAAATTCTTTTCTGCTGTTCTTTTTATCTTTGTGAGTTGTATCATTTTCTTTCTGTTCACTGTTATTTTGGTGACGTTTGGGTGGATCCAGGAGTGTATTTGTTTTCTAGGGTCACTATGCATCGCTTCTTGGCCTTTTGGCTAAGATCAAGTGTAGGGTCACTATGCAAATTGCCACTAAATTGGTGACTTAAAGAAACAGAAATTCATTTTTCGTTTCTGGAGGCCAGACATCTGAAATCAAGGTGTCAGCAGGGCCACATTCCTCTTGGAGGCTCCAGGGGATAATCTGTTCCCAGCTCTCCCAGCTTTTGGTGGCTGCCAGCATTCCTCGGCTTGTGGCTGCATCACTCCAGTCTCTGCCCCTGGTATCGCATCACCTTCTCCAGTGTCTGTGTAATACCGCTGCCTTCACTGTCCTAAAAAGATGCTTGTTGCTGCATTTAGGGCCCACTCAGATAATTCAGAGTAATCTCCCTACCTCAAGGGCCTTAATCACATCTGCAAAGTCTTTGTCATTTGAAGTAACATTCATAGGTTCTGGGGATTAGGGCACAGACATATCTTTGGGAGTTTTTATTTATCCTACACACAGAAAATAAAAGCATGTGGTCTGTCTACTGTATTTGGGGATTCTTTCTAAGTCTTCCAGTACCTTTAGATTTTCTTTTCTCTATTTTCAGCTGTGCTGGATCTTCACTGTTGTACGCAGGCAACTCTCAGTTGTGGTGCTCAGTCTTCTCATTTCGGTGGCTTCTCTTGCTGTGCAGCATAAGCTCCAGACAAGCAGGTTTCAGTAATTGTGGCTGGTGGGCCCAGAAGTTGCAGCTTGTGGCCTCTAGAGGGCAGTCTCAGCAGTTGGTCTCAGGCTCCATGGCATGTGGGATCTTCCCAGACCAGGGATTGAACTCTGCATTGCAAGGAAGATTCTTAACCACTGGACCACCAGGGAAGCCTCTAAATTTTCTTTTAGACATTTATATCTCTGATCCAGTTGGAGTTTGTTAGAGAATGCAGCTTCTCTGATATCCCAAACTCTAATTACTAAATATTTTTCTTTCTCCCTTAGGAAACAAGGGTGAATGGCTCTTTAGAAGAAAAAAACTAAAACATTCACATTTATTTTTCTACACTAAATACAAAAGTATTTAAAACAAAAAATTTAAAAATAGCTATAATTTTGGATTGTTGTCTTTACTCACTCTGGATTGTGAAGTATGTGAGTGACATGCCCATCTGTGTGTGAAGAACAGAAAGCCCCTTCTCCAGTATCACTCATCTGATGGGAATATCCCAGCCTCATGCAGCAGGATGAAATATTACAGGCATTAGTACTACTCCTACAGACAGACAACAGTGGGAGAACTGTGTGGTGTAGGGAGTGCTACCCTTTGCTTCCTTCTGGCTTTCTAGTCTCCTCGGAACAACATCTTCTGAGGCCTGTGATCCTGTCCCTGCAAAATATGTAGTGGGTGGTCAGAAGACAAAGCAAGACAGGTCCCTGGACAGACTTCCCAGGAACCACAGGCCTGGCCAAACCCCTACCTGAGCCTGAACAAAAGCCAAATGCTCACATTGGTGACATATCCTGGGGCAAATAGCCAATTGCCTCCACGGCAGGAACCTCCTTTGCAGGCTACAAAGAAGGATTTTTCTATCTCAGCCTTCTTTTAACTTATTTTATGAAAATTTAGAGTACATCAGGAATAATTGTTTTCTTTTAAAGCACTGTAATTTAGTTTCTTTCTGGACTTTGAATGTATGAGTCACATTTTGCAACAGCGCCATGAGATGCAAATAGACAAATATTCTTTCTGAAAACTCGATTTTCAAGCTAGATCTTTTATTCCTACTTGTTAGTTTTAGTCTTAATAGTGATGTTCAGTTCAGTTCAGTGGCTCAGTCATGTCCAGTTCTTTGCAATCCCATGGACTGCAGCATGCCAGGCCTCCCTGTCCATCACCAACTCCTGGAGCTTACTCAAACTCCAGTCTGTTGAGTCGCTGATGCCATCCAACCATCTCATCCTTTGTTGTCCCTTTCTCCTCCTGCCTCCAATCTTTCCCAGCATCAGGGTCTTTTCCAATGAGTCAGTTCTTCACATCAGGTGGCCAAAGTATTGGAGTTTCAGCTTCAGCATCAGTCCCTCCAATATTCAGGACTGATTTCCTTTAGGATTGACTGGCTTGATCTCCTTGCAGTCCAAGACCCTCAAGAGTCTTCTCCAACGCCACAGTTCAGAAGCATTAGTTCTTCAGTGCTCAGCTTTCCTTATAGTCTATCTCTCACATCTATACATGAGTATGGGAAAAACCATAGCTTTGACTAGATAGACCTTTGTTGACAAAGTAATGTCTTTGCTTTTTAATATGCTCTCTAGGTTGGTCATAGCTTTTCTTCCAAGGAGCAAGTGTCTTTTAATTTCATGGCTGCAGTCATCAACTGCAGTGATTTTGGAGCCCCCCAAAGCAAAGTCCTTCAACAGGTCCTGCCATACTCAGTGCCCCCAACCCTGCAGCAGGCCACTGCTGACCCACGCCTCCACCGGAAACTCCTGGACAGTCACAGACAAATCTGGGTCAGTCTCTTTTGGGGCCATTGCTCCTTTCTCCTGGGTTCTGGTGTGCACAAAGTTTTGTTTGTGGCCTCTAATAGTCTGTTTCCCCAGTCCTGTGTAAGTTCTGGGGGCTCTATGGTGGGGTAAATGGCAACCTCCTTCAAGAGAGCTTATGAAGTACTGAGGTCTGCTGCACCCAGAGACCCTGGCCCTGTGGCAGGCCACTGCTGACCTGTACCGCTGCAGGAGGCTCTCAAACACTCAAAGACAGGTCTAGCTCAGTCTCTGTGGGCTCTCCTGCTGTGCGAAAGATTTTGTTTGAGCCCTCCAAGCATCTCTGGCAGGTATGGGGTTTGATTCTAAAGGCGATTTTGATTCTAAAGGTGATTTTGTGAACCAGCAGACCCAAGAGTTGTTTAAGGCAGAGGAAGCCAGGTTACTGGCTTAGAAATTGGGTTCTACTCTCTCTAAGAGGCCATCAGGGTCCAGTTCCTCCTTGCTTTCTTACAGCCCTTGTCCTTCTATAACCTTGGCTATTGAGAATGGGCTCAGACCGCGCCTAGGACTTTCCATCCTCACTGATGTTCTTATCCAACTGAAATTCAATGGCTGATCCGTTATAATCATCTCCTTGAACACACTCCAAGCACCCTTTTCCATATCATGGGACTCTACTTTCTTGGCCCATCCCAACCTTATTAACTCCAGGTGGCCCTGTTTTCCCCCATTGAATGTAGCAGCAGAGCATGCAACCTCATGAACTGGGTTCACTTTACCTTCCTGGAGGTCCTTATGCAGCCCAGTAATCTTATGAGTTTCCCTGGTCCTTCTCTCCCTGCACTGTCCTCACAGGTTGATGGAGAGGACAGAGCCCTCCCTCACCACGTCGATAGGAGAGGGCCGGTTCCGTGAGTCCAAGCTCACTCAGGCCCAGCTCTCCTTCCTGAACTCTGTCTTCACTCACCGTGTCATCACACTCCTCAGAGCATAGCTCCCATCTCTGGAGAACTGTATTCTTATTCAGTCACACCCACTAAGTCTGTTCAAAGAATCAAGGAGGCAGGGGGCTCTTGGTGGTTGACAAAGGCATGCAGGTACATAAGACAGGGTATCTATTTTTACTGATTGCCCTGTTAATCTTGGGTCAGTTATCAACTTCTGTCTCTGAGGTCTGCTCTCAGGATGATCTAAGACCATCTTAAAAGTGGTAGAGTACTAAGTTCATCCATGAACTGTAATTCATTATTTGTAATTCAATAAATTTTACTAGCATCACAATGTTCAAATTTTGCAGAAACATTATGTATCTGATTATTAATCAGTCATAGTAATTTGGGTAATCAAAAGCCTTCTTTTTACACTTTTTTCTTTCTTTCCTTCTAGCACACATGTGTTTACCATAAACCAACAGTCTTATGACTTTAATTTTAATACAAAGATTAGCCTTATAATTTTAATATAACTATTAATCCTTTATATATAACCCAAAGTATGTCACAAATCAGCCTCAATGCCACCTCAGTTTCTAAAGTTCAAAGTTCTGCACACTTGAAAAAACAAACCCTTGGTGTCCAAATTAAAATCAGAATTGCTTTTCTTTCCATGGTACATTGCTTTGTGTTGCTATATGTACTCTATACATTCATGGAGTTCATTTCACCCTCCTTCACCTCCCCCCATACCAACCGACTAGACAGAGCCCTGGCTGGATGCCTAATGAGCTCTAAGGGTCTGGAATCCAGAGTTGATTCCCAGTTCCAATCCCTCTTTGTGTGATTTCACAATCTGCCAAAAACTGCTTCCTTTCTATTCTGGCTCCATCTATTGGACAAAAATGACCAGTGCTTGCCTGATTTCCCCGTTATGGTTTTGCTTGCAAATCTTCAAATTAAACAGAACTCTAATATATCTTACTTTAACATTATACTTGAATGTGACTCTGTGAAGCTCTATTATTCCTGGACAGAAGAAGTTTAATAGTTTTTGATCGTACCTTACGGGCACATTTCCTTCTTTGGAGGAACATTCCCATGTTCCTTAACGGTCAATAGTGGGTTAACGGGAGCTTATGGAAGCTGGAAACTTCTCTTCATTTTCAGTGATTCTCAATTACTATTTTCAATATGCAAAGTTTCCCTGTATGCAAGATCTTCTGTTGATGATTATTACTTCTATTAGAATCACAGGAACTGACCTGGGTCTTGGGTTCTAAGTGAACACATTGATTATATGACTTTCCAATCCCTTTGTCCTCCTTATCTCAGGAAAATCTGGTCCACCAGGTTATCCACATATTTCTAGCCCTTCGAATTTCATTTCTGGCTGTTTCACTGTACTTCTACTCTCAAGTGCAAGGATAAATATCTTTAGTTCATTTAATTCTTTCAACTAATATTTATTGAATGCCTACTATGGACAGAACATTGATTTATTTAAATCAAAGTATGTAATATATTTGTTGGGAGTATGTTAAAGTTCCTACCTTCCTAGTTTGGAGAAAAAGGAACCCTCCTACACTGTTGATGAGAATGTAAATGGGGATAGCCACTAACTATGGAGAACAGCATGGAGGTTCCTCAAAATAGAAATTATTCCTAAAAATATAGTTACCATATGATCCAGCAATCCCATTCCTGGATATATCTGGAGAAAATTCTAATTCAAAAAGATACATGCACCCCGGTGTTCACAGCCTCACTATTTACATAGCTAAGACATTGAAGCAATCTAAGTGTCATCAGTATATGAATGGATGAAGAACGTGACATGATGGATCACAATGGGTTTGTTACATATATTGGAATACTGTTGTTGTTGTTGAGTCACTGAGTCGTGTCAGACTCTGTGATCCCATGACTGCAGCACGCCAGGTTTCCCTCTCCTTGAAATAAAAGACTACTCAGCCATAAAAGGAATGAAATCATGCCATTTGCAGCAACACAAATGCACATAGAAATTATCATATTAAGCGAAATAAGTCTGAAAGAAAAAGACCATATTATATAATTTTATGTGAAATCTAAAAAATGATATAAATGAACATATTTACAAAGCAGAAACAGACTCACAGACATAGAAAACAAACTTATGGTTACCAAAGAGGAAAGTGGGTGGGGGAGGGATAAAGCAAGAGTTTGGGATTAGCAAATACAAACTACTCTGTATAAAATAAACAAACAACATGGCCCTACTCTATAGCACAGGGAAGTTTATTCCACATCTTGTAATAATTTATAATGGAAAAGAATCTGGAAAAGAATATATGTATATATTTATATGTTCATTTATATCACTTTTAGATTCCATATATATATGTGTGTATATATATATACACACACACACATACAGTTTCTGTGTTAGCATGCCAGAAACTAATACAACATTGTAAGTCAACTACACTTCTATGTAAAAAATTGTGTTCTTAAAGACAAGAGGAGAAAGCATTTGTAGAGGAAAAGAGTAATTGATATGACAAATGCTGCTGATGAATCAAGAGGAGGACAGAAAATTGGCCATGACATTTACCACTTGGAAATTGTTGATTATCTTGACTCAGGCAATCTCAGTGAAGTGATGACATGGAAGTCTGACTTTAATGGTCAAACATTAAAGTGGAAAAGGAACACAGAACACACAGAACTATTTTGAGGAATTTTTCTGTAAAAGGGAACAAAGAAATAGAACAGTTGCTGAAGGGAGGTGTGTTTTTAAACCAACTCCATGGAGGTGTATTTTATATACAGTATAATAAATGCTTACATTTTAAGTATACTCTTCTATGAGTTTTTGATATATGTACATTAACTAGTTACTACTACTACAGTGAACATATAGGACATTTGCATCACCCTAGAAAGTTCCCTCATACTTCTTGCTATCAGTGCTTTCTCATCCTCAAACCCAGGCAACCACTGATCAGATTTCTAACATCACTGGTTTAACCAGTTCTAGACAATATCAGCTTCACAGGTGGCACAGTGGTAAAGAACCTGGCTGCCAATGCAGGAGACAGAAGAGACTTGGGTTCAATCCCTGGGTTGGGAAGATCCCCTGGAAAATCCCATGGACAGAGGAACCTGGTGGGCCACAGTCCATAGAGTTGGCTATGATTGAAGCGACTTAGCATGCAGCATGCAGACTTAATATCATGGAATCGTTTACAAATTCTGTACATTATGCAGAATTCAGTAAAACATTTTTATATTATAAAAATGTGAAAAAATAATATCCAAGTGTATACCATAATGATTCTATATTTGCATATACTGCAAAATGATTACCACAATAAATCTAGTTAACATCTATCACTACACCTCATTATAAATTTTTTGTTTGCTTCTGTATATACTATACTTACATATACATTATAAGTATATATGGTGGCTCATTTGGTAAATAATCCACCTGCAGTCCAGGAGACTGCTTGCAATGAAGGAGACCAGGTTCAATCCCTAGACTAGGAAGATCTCCTGGAGAAGGAAATGGCAACTCACTCTAATGGCAAAAAGCGAAGAGGAACTAAAGAGCCTCTTCATGAAGGTGAAAGAGGAGAGTGAAAAAGCTGGCTTCAACCTCAACATTCAAAACACTAAGATCATGGCATCTGGTCCATCATATCATGGCAAATAAATAGGGAAACAATGGAAACTGTGACAGACTTTATTTTCTTGGGCTCCAAATCACTGCAGATGGTGACTGCAGCCGTGAAATTAAAAGATGCTTGCCCCTTGGAAGAAAAGCTATGACAAACCTAGACAGCATATTAAAAAGTAGGCACATTACTTTGCCAACAAAGGTCTATATAGTCAAAGCTATGGTTTTTCCAGTAGTCACGTACGAATGTGAGAGCTGGACCACAAAGAAGGCTGAGCACCAAAGAACTGAAGCTTTTGAACTACGGTATGGAAGAAGACTCTTGAGAGTCCCTTGGACTTCAAGGAGATCAAACCAGTGGATCCTAAGGGAAATCAACCCTGAATATTCACTAGGAGGTCTGATGCTGAAGCTGAAACTCCAATGCTTTGGCCACCTAATGCGAAGAACTCACTCACTGGAAAAGACCCCGATGCTGGGAAAGATTGACGGCAGGAGGAGAAGGGGATGACAGAGGACAAGATGGTTGGATGGCATTACTAACTCAATGGACAAGAGTTTGAGCAAACTCCGGGTGAATGACAGGGAACCCTGGCGTGCTGCAGTTCAGGGGGTTGCAAAGAGTCAGACGCAACTGAGCAACTGAACAATAACAACTCCCTAGTTCACACCTTGTCTTTTTCTCTTAACAATGTACCTTGGAAATTATCTTACAGCAGTACACACAAAGACTTTCCTTTATTTTTTCCAGCTGTATATTATTGAACTGTGGGACAATACCACAGTTTATTTAACTGATTTCTTAATGAAGGACACTTGAAGGCCATTTTTAATATTCTGCTATTATAGACAATGCTACAAATAAATAAAACTATACACATACCATTTCATATTATATACATCTGTATCAGAAGGACAAATTCCCAGAAGTGGAATTCCTGGGTTCAAGAGTAAATGAATTTGTAATTTTTGTAAATACTGACATGTGCTCAGTTGTGTTTGAGTCTTTGTGACCCTATGGACTGCAGCCCACCAACCTTCTCTTTCCATGGGATTTTCCAGGCAAGAATACTGGAGTGGATTTCCAGTTCCTCCTCCAGGGGATCTTCCTGACCCAGGGATCGAACCCACATCTCCTGCATTGGCAGGCATGTTCTTTACCACTAGCGCCACCTGCTAAGCCTATACTGTTCTCCATAGAAGTTGGACCATTGTCCACATCAAGTAGGGCTATATCAGAGTGCCTGCTTCCCCACAGCCCCACCAACATTGTGCTGTCTAAACTGGATTTTTAAGTAGTCTGACAGGGAAAATGGTATGCAGAGTGATTTTAATTTGCAGGAAGATACAGCTTTTAGAAAAGAGTTGGGAAGTTGAAATGCTGGTCAAAATTCAAGGTAAATTTTAGTAAAAATGGATTCTTCAAAGCAGAGCCCCCAAGTCTGAAGCTTTGCAACAGACTAACACATAACAAATGACTCTGGAACAAAACAAAAAATATTTTTCTGTAACTCAAGAGTTTTAGGCCAGGGAGGTTCAAGGAAATTTGGCAACTGCTGTGTAGTTGCTCAATCTTAATTCAGAAAGATCAAATGCTGCATTCCTGGAGACTGGCCTTGAGCTCTCCCACAGCCCTATTAACTGAATTCTATTTTTTTTCTGAGTTTTAATACAGCCTGCATACAGTAACTCAAATCAATAACTGCATATTGATAACTCCAAAGGCAAAATAATACACATATAATGTCTTGAACAGATATCACAGAGCAAAACTGGTATAAATGATGCGGAATAGAACTAGAGGAAATCACTTTTGGTAGTAAGTCAATTTCTCCCTCTCCCTCTCTTTCTTTCTCTCTCTCTCTCTCTCTCTCTCACACACACACACACACACACACACACACACACACACGATCCCAGTGGAGGCAATTCTTTCAGAATCAATAAAACAGAAGTGTATAGATTCTGTCTGTTTTTCCCCTAGACTCCAAGGGAGGAAAGGAGTAAATGCATTTGTTTGGGGGGGGGGTAGAATGTAGTATACCCCTATCATATTATAGAACAGAATACACATTTCTGTTTGTATGTTAGAAAAACTACAGTACTGAAGGTCATCTAGTAACATTTTTTTGGTAACACTGCACACCTCATTTAAATATAAATTTTGCCTCAACTTATTCATCAAATAAAATAGTAATAGTGCTGATAGCCACCTCATAGGATTTTTCATGAAGATTTAAAAAGTCAAACATGTAAAGCAAGTGCTGCACAGAGGAAGCATGCACTAAATATTAGCTGTTATATTATCAGTGGTGCTGGTGGTAAAGAACCTGCCTGCCTGTGCAGGAGATAAAAGGGACATGGGTTCCATCCCTGAATCAGGAAGATCCTCCTCCAGAGTTGGGAAGGTCTCCTGGAGGGAGAAATGGCAACTCACTCCAGTAATTCTTGCCTGGAAAATCCCATGGACAGAGGAACCTGGTAGGCTACTGTCCATGGGGTCACAAAGAGTCAGACACGACTGAGTGACTTCACTTCACTGAGGACTAAAGCCCAGGAGACACTCCTCAGAGAGCTCTGAGGAGCTGCTCTGGAGAGGGTAGGGGTGAGGAGGTCAGTAGATATGTGATTTTGGAGAAGGGTTACGTGCAGCCAAGCACACATCTTGGTAGAAGGTTACTGTAAGTCACAAGGCACGGGTCTCTCAGTTAATGATTTTAGTGCTTTTCTAAGTGTGGGAAGATGCAAGAATCTGGATTTATGAAATTTCCTCCCCAAAATATCTAACTATCTGAGGGCCAGTTTTGCAGTTTAACCAGAGCACAAAGTGCCTCATCACTGATCTTCACCCTGAATTCTCTGTGTGTTGCAGGTCAGTGGGAGCAGTGGCTAATGACTGGATTCTTATAGAGCTAGGTGGTGGGTGACATTCCTTAGTTGGCAACATCGAAGAAGCAATATTTTGCAAGAACATAGAACTTAACTCCATTTATTACATGTTTTGTGCTAAAAAAATTTGAATGAATCGTGCCATGAATAAACAAATAGTACCCAAACTACACATTCCACTGGCTTGAACCACAGATGAGTTAGGCAAGCTACATGCTAGTTTGCTGTTCTACAACATTTGAGATGGCCTAGCCTGGACCTGAGGCTGCAAGAAGACTTTTGAGGAACTGGCAAGAAAGTCAAATCACTGGTATTTCAGGGCAATGCTGAATCCGTCTCTGTTGGAACATTTATATAAAGATGTATAAATGCACTGGGTGGTTTTGTCATGCTTGTGAAATTGGACCTTTGGGAAGCTCTTTTGGCAAGAAATAGTTTGGTCTATGTTTCAGAAATTTAAAATATGGCATACACTACGTTTATAAAATTGTAGAGTTGAAGGAATTTCAGACTATTTTGTCTGACAAAACTTAAAGAAAATAAATCAACACTGTGCTGTTCATCTTTTACAATAGCAACACTGTGGATGAAGACTACTGAGGTTTGTTACTGACTCACAGTGCCGTGTGGTCCTGCAAACCAGTGATGCCAACAGTGAAATATCAGGGATCATTAATGTAACATAAATTCATTTGGAAAAATTCTATCTTCTGATGTACTTATATTGTAGAACAAAGATATGTAAATAACACATTTTAACTTATTTCAACTACTTTTTTCTCTATGATATCATTTTTTTTGAAATGTGCTGACACTTTATTACCTAGTATATTGTCAAACGTTCTCTCTAAACTTATTAGAAAATTGGATTATTTAAGTACAGGTTACTAATGTATGAAATTTAAGATACTTGTGGATTNTAATTACCTTACAATATGTTAATTTAAATGTTTAGCATTAGATAGTGGCTCCATTTATCCTTTATAATGCTTTTCCCCTTGAAAGTCCATTTAATCAAACAGCAATACAAAAAATTAACTTTCTTTGAATTGTTTTTACCTAATATTTGTTTTTCTAACCTTTTAGCTTCAATCTTTTTGTCTTTATAATTTTGATGAGTATTTTCTAAATGTGGTAGTATAGAATTTTTGCTTCCTAAATAAAAGTCTGCCTATTCATTGGTGTATTTAGTCCATTTGCTTTTGATATAGTGGAACTTACTTTCACTATTTCATTTTACTCTTAAAATATGTTTCTTTTAAATGTTTCTCACCTCATTTTATTCTTTCTTTTGGAGCTTAAATGATCAGGATAGATGCTAAACTGCAAGGATAATGAAAAGAATTCAAGTAGGTTAAAGAGCATAAATGTTGACTTCTCTCTCATGGGACATTTCAGAAGTGAGCCAAGATGGGGATGGGGTGGGGAGAGGCGCTGCCACGCGGACACAGGCAGGCAACTCCACTACATGAGGTTCTTCAGGAGCTTAGGCCCGTAGGTTGGTTCTGACACTCTGCTATCTTTCACCCTTTAATGAATCTCATGTGAGCACTCTGGTTGCTGCCATCTTCTAGCCTGTGGAAAAGGAAAATAGAGAACGCTTCCTTATAAAAAAAGATTATCTGGTTGCACACATCACTTCCACTTGTGTACAACTGGCAAAAACCATAATAAAGACACACCTAGCTAAAAAAGAAGCTGAGAAATGTGGCCTCTGGCTGCTAAGTCATGTGTTTAGCTAAAATTCAGGGTATTCTATTTCTAAAAGGAAGAAAGGGGCAAAGGATCTTGCCAATAACACTGTGGCTCATTATATATGACATTTTGGTCCAGTAATATAGTTCTGTTTTTATCTTTGTCTTCTGATGAGATCATAATTATTGTTATTTAAATTTACCCATACAGTTGCTTCCCAGGTGGAGCAGTGGTAAAGAATCGGACTGCCAGTGCAGGAGACCAAGAGACTTGGTTTGATCTCTGGGTTGGGAAGATCCCTTGGAGCAGAAAATGGCAACCCACTCCGTATTCTTGCCTGGAAAATTCCACAGACAGAGCAACCTGGGGGGCTACTGTCCATAGAGTCACAAAGAGTCGGACACAACTGAGCATGCATGATTCAGCTGATAATTTTTTTGCTTATAATTTCTTCTTACCTCTTAGTCCTTCCTCTTGCATTCAGCTTTGCTATTCTAGAAGAACACTGTATTGTCTATTGTTGCATAACAAATTGCTCTAATATGTAATGAATTGAAATAGTGTTTATTATCTCATGGCTTCTGGATGTCAGAATCTGGTGCGGCTTTATTGGGCCCACGGCTTCAGGGTCTCTCCCAGGCTGCAATCAGTGGGGGGCGTGATTATGTCAAGGTTCAACTGAGGAAGTATCTGTTTCCACCTCACTCAAATATTTGTTGACAGGATTCAGTTCTTTGAGAGTAGACAATTGGACTGAGGTCTTGGTTCCTTCCTGGCTGTTTTCCAGAGGCAACTCTCTGTTCTTTGCCTAGTGAACCTCACAAACATGGCAGGTTCTTCATATCATGGAAGCCAGGAGTATAATAGAGGAAGAAAGTCAGCAAGACAGAAGTTACAGTCTTTTAGTAACCTAATACCAGAAGGGACATCCTATCACTTTTTCTGTATTTATTTGTTAGAAGCAAATCACCTAGTCCAATCCCATGTTCCAGATGAGGGGATTAAACCTAGGCATGAACCCCAGTAGGTGGGGATCACTGGGAGCCAGGTCGGAAGCTGCCTACTACGAACTTTTTCTTTGTGAGTTCTAGTGAGAGTCTGAGGGCGATAGCTCTTTTAATTTCTGTTGGCTTTAAAATGTCTCTATTTCAGTCTCATCTATTTCTTCTGGACTTCATATTGTTAGGCCACCTGATCAGAGAAGGCAATGGCAACCCACTCCGGTACTCTTGCCTGGTAAATCCCATGGATGGAGGAGCCCGGTGGGCTACAGTCCATGGGGTCGCAAAGAGTCGGACACGACTGAGTGACTTCACTTTCACTTTTCACTTTCATGCATTGGAGAAGGAAATGGCAACCACTCCAGTGTTCTTGCCTGG
The DNA here is from genome assembly GCA_006410935.1 of Redunca redunca. Classification (NCBI taxonomy): domain Eukaryota; kingdom Metazoa; phylum Chordata; class Mammalia; order Artiodactyla; family Bovidae; genus Redunca; species Redunca redunca. The sequence goes on along the minus strand of SJYQ01013576.1, from coordinate 6,022 downwards.
AGAATCCCAGGGATGGGGGAGCCTGGTGGGCTGCCGTCTGTGGGGTCGCACAGAGTCGGACACGACTGAAGCTACTTAGCAGCAGTAGCTGCAGCAGGCCACCTGATATTGTAACAGAAGCCAGTGATGCCGTGTTCTTTCTCTTTTCCCCCAGCCTTTTTCTTTTTAATCTTTGGATGCCATTTTGGAGAGTTTACATTGCTGTTTTCAGGCTCACTAATCTTTACTTCTGTCATGCTATTGATTTCTAACCTTTGTACATTTAGACATCAAAACATACTTCCAAATGGCTGTCAATGAATAAACAGAGTAGAAATTTGAAAATACTTAAACAAAACAATAAAGTGTTCTGTTTCAAATTGTGGATGCAGCCAAACTAGAACTTGGGAAAATTTAAATAGAGAACCTTAAATACTTAAAAAAAAACAAAATTGAAAATTAATGAGCTATAAATCTGGATGAAGAAGTTAGAAAAAGAACAACCAAGTAAATCTAAGGAATTTAGAGTGAAAGAAGTTGTTAATATAAATGAATAAATAAAATTGGAAAACAAAGGTACAGCACAGACCAATGTCCAGAGTTATTTGAAAAGCTTAATAAGATCAACTTTTGACAAGATTATTTAAAAAAATAGGGAGATGAACCAGAAAATAATATATGAAATATAATTGTCAGTATAGCTATAGACACATCAGAGATTTTTAAAAGATCAGTAATAGGAAAATTTTTATGTCAATAAATATTGCAAATTAGGTAAAATACACCATTTGCTAGAAAATTATCACTTTCTAAACCAGCTTTTGAATAAATGGAAAATAAGAATAAACTTGTAAGTATGACAGATAAATAAAAGGAGGCAATCAAACATCTATTCTGCTTTTCCCATACAGGCTCTATCTCAGAATATCTGAATAGAAGATGACGGCAAATCTGTCTTTGCAGAAGTAGCCTAGGCAATGAATGAAGAAGGATTGGCTGAATTAGAATACCTCATTCTGTGCGCCCAAGTGAACTGTTCATCAGGACTGACTAAGATCACAAAAAGAGACAACCAACTATTAACATTTGAGGGTCATGTTTAAAAGTTTAGATGTACCTAGAAAGTAAACTTGAAGAATGGAACCTGAAACTGGGCATGCCACTTGGTCCAAGTTCCTATTGCACATAATGATTTAATTGCAAGCAATGACAAAGGGATTTATAGTGTTGTAAGGGTCACAAAAGTTGTTTATGTCAGAGAATGGTTCTTGCAAGGGCTGAACTGAGTCCTGGAGGCTGGTTACACTTCAGCCAGCTACAGGCAGAAGAGTACATAACATAATTCAGGGGAGAAAAGCACGAGGCAGGATGGATGGGTGATGGAAAGAACTTGAAGGACACTGTGGGTCCAATTTAACAGTTTGTTTTATTCTACTAATAAATGATGATTTTCACTTCAAGGGTGATGGAACAGCACATGATGATGGAATGTCATTCACAGATTTCATACAGAAAGTGAAAATAAAGGAAACCTCATTTAAAATGGAGTCGGGGACTTCCTTGGTGGTCCAGCGGTAGTCAGCGCTCCCATTACAAGGGGCCTTGTAATTTCTCTCTTACCAGGGAACTAGATCCCACATGCCACAGCTAAGACTCGGTGCAGCCAAATACACACATATTTAAAAAAAAATAATTTAAATACAATGGAGTTGGGAAGTCCTGAAGGGGGAGCTCTCACACACTCACTAACTGCCCTTTACAGACTCCATCAGGAAGAAGCATTCTTTCACTCTCTAACAGGAAGCAGCTTACTCTACATACCCAACAGTAGGCTGTTGCCCAGCAACAACCCAGCCAATGAGAAACTACTACACTCCCGGTCAATGAAAAGCCGTTACCACCCTGAACTTTCATTTGTTGTTGTTCAGTCGCTCAGTTCAGTTCAGTTCAGTCGCTCAGTCGTGTCCGACTCTTTGCGACCCCATGAATCGCAGCACGCCAGGCCTCCCTGTTCTTCACCGTCTTCTAGAGTTTGCTCCAACTCATGTCCACTGAGTCGGTGATGCCATCCAACCATCTCATCCTTTGTCGTCCCCTTCTCCTGCCTTCAATCTTTCCCAGCATCAGGGTCTTTCCAATGAGTCGGTTCTTCCCATCAGATGACCAAAGTATTGGACTCTCATTGGCCTCCAGTGAATTTTTGTTCAAAACAGCCCCTCCCTCTATAAAAGCAAGCCCCTCCCCCCCTTTTTTTTTGTTTTCTGATCTTGCCTGTAGTTTGCTATAGTTTGCATGGCCTGAGTTGCAATTCCTCTGCTATTCCTGAATAATCTTATTTTGGTGGTTGAATAACTGGCTATTTTATTTTTAAGGCTGACAAAAGTAATTGATCATATCAATATGTTAAAAGGATTAGCCTACTGGTAGTATGAAAGTGAAAGTGTTAGTCGCTCAGTCCTGTCCAGCTGCAATCCCATGGACTGTAGACTGCCAGGCTCCTCTGTCCATGGAATTCTCCAGGCAAGAATACTGGAGTGGGTTACCATTTCCTACTCCAGCGGATCTTCCCTACCCAGGGATTGAACCCCGGTCTCCTGCATTGCAGGCAGTTTACCTTCAGACAGGAAGATCAATTTTTTTTCCTGCAGACAGGAAGATCAATTAAGACAAAGACAGTGATTTATTTACATACTGGTGATTTAATTTAAAGTTAGGAAATTCACCAATTTTATCAGCGATATTAATAAATCACTAGGGGTGGAGTAATTTCTTGGGAGTGAAATATACTTAGCTCAATTTCATACTTCTTTTTAAAATTTTAGATAATGCTAATTTCTGATCCTATTTCTAAATTATATGGATTGCGTAGCCTCTAAAGCATCTACTATTGAATATAGATGTGAAAAATACATGTGATATAAATATACTCATAATAATATAATGTAAATAATATAAGAATTAAATTTTATGTGTAAATATATATAATAAAATAATAAAATGGTCATTTCTTGTGCTTATGCCCCAGACTTGGGACTAGGAAGACCTGGTTTTAAATTTTAGATTCACAACTTAATAGCAGTATAATTCTAAGAAAGTCACAACCACTGTGTACCTCAGTTTGCTCATCTGTAAAATAAGAGGGTAGGGATTGTTTTGTTCACTAGCATAGTGTCTTCAGCACTAGCATCGTGACTTTTCACACTGCTAATGTCAGTAAATATTTATGCCTTCTCTACAGAGTTGCTGAGCTAATGGTATGAGATAAAAATTATGAAAGTTTCTAGAACAAATAACCCTAAAATTTATATGGAATCATAAAAGCCCTAGAATTGTCAAAGCAATCCTGAGGAATAAAGAACAAAACTAGGGGTATAACCCTTCCAAAATTCAGGCTATACTACAAAGCTACAGTAATCAAAACAGTGTGGTATTGGCTCAAAACAGACATATAGATCAATGGAAGAGAATAGAGACCCAGAAATAAACCCACATACCTATGGTCAATTAACCTATGACAAAGGAGGTGAGACTCTACAATGGAAAAAGACAGATTTTCAATAAGTGGTGTTGGGAAATCTGGATAATCACATGTAAATAAGTGAAATTAGAACACTCTTTCACATCATATACAAAAATGAATTCAAAATGGTTTAAAGACCTCATAGCTCAGTTGGTAAATCATCTGCCTGCAATGCAGGAGACCCAGGTTCAATTCCTGGGTCGGGAAGATCCCCTGGAGAAGGAAATGGCAACCCACTTCAGTATTCTTGCCTGGAGAATCCCATGGACAGAGGAGTCTGACAGGCTACAGTCCATGGGATCGCAAGAGTCAGACACAACTTAACGACTAAACCACCACCACCACCATAAGATATGATACCATAAAACTCCTAGAAGAGAACATTGGCAAAACATTCTCTGATGTAAATTGTAGCAATATTTTCATAGCTCAGTCTTGCAAGGCAAAGAAAACAAAAGTAAAAATAAACATGTCCTGTTTCTTGCTCAGTTATGTCTGACTCTTTGTGACCACATGGACTATAGCCTGCCAGTCTCCTCTGTCCATGGGATTTTACAGACAAGAATACTGGCGTGATTAGCCATTCCCTTCTCCAGGGGATCTTCCTGACCCAGGGATTGAACTGGTGTCTCTTGTGTCTACTGCATTGGCAGGCAGAATCTTTACCACTAGTGTCACCAAACAAATGGGACCTAATAAAATGTAAAAGCTTTCGCTCAGCAAAAATACCCCATAAACAACATGAAAAGACAATCTATGGAATGGAGAGAATATCTGCAAAAGATGCAACAGACAAGGGTTTAATTTCTAACAAACAGCTCTTATACTTCAATAGCAAAAAAACAATTCAAACAAAAAATGAGCCGAAGATCTATAAACACTTTTCTCCAAGGAAGACATGTAGATGGCCAACAGGCATATGAAAAGATGATCAATAATATTAACTATTAGGGAAATGCAAATCAAAACCACAATGAAACACCACTTCAGTCCTGTCAGAGGATTAAATGCTGGAGAGGGTGTGGAGAAAAGGGAACTTTCCTATAATGTTGATGGGAATGTTAATTGGTGCAGCCATTATGGAAAACAGTATGGAGTTTCCTTAGAAAACTAAGAGAGAGTTCTCATATGACCCAGAAATCCCACTCTTGACTATATATGCAGCAAAAATGAAAACTCAAATTCGAAAACATACATGTTCATAGCACTATTTACAGTAGCCAAGACATAACAATCCAAATGCTCATCAAAAGACAAGTGGCTTAAGATGTGAGATAAGTATTATAGACATCACTGGTGGGCATTCTAGGACTAGAAGGGGAGGGGTATCAGTTATCTCGAGTGGGGTCATGCTGAGGTTCCCCCAATACTGCATGCAGATGGTGCCAGGCATCAACATGTGCAGCATTCTATAGGTGCCTTGTGTTGCAGGCACTGAGTCCCTGCTGCTTATTGGGTCCTGTGGTCTGGCCATGGGGCTGATGCTGGTGTATATATTACTCAGCCACAAATAAGAATGAAATGTTATTTTCAGCAACACGGATGGACCTAGAGTTTATTATACTTAGTGAAGTAAGACAGACAGACAAAGACAAGAGTTATGTGATATCACTTACAGGTGGAATATAGAAAGTAACACCAATGAATCTATATACAAAATAGAAACAGACTCACAGATACAGAAAACAATCTTATGGTTACCAAGAGGAAAGTGGGTGGGATAAATGTATGGTATTAACAGATACAAACTACTATACATAAAGTAGATAAGCAAAAAGGATTTATTGTGTAGTAAAGGGAACTATTGTTCTTGTCTGGAGAATCCCAGGGACGGGGGAGCCTGGTGGGCTGCCATCTATGGGGTCGCACAGAGTCAGACACGACTGAAGTGACTTAGCAGTAGCAGCAGCAAAGGGAACTATATTCAGTATGTCGTAATAACATATGGTGGAAAATACTCTGAAAAAAAAAAAGTAACTGAGTAACTTTGGTGTATACCTGAAACATAGTATTGTAAATCAAGGACACCTTAATTTTAAAACATTGTGAAAGTCTGTAACACAGTTCTTAACAAAGATACTATTAAATGGCTGCTTTTGTGCCAGGCACTATGCCAGGTGCTGGGAATATGAAGATGATTAAGTACCAGACCACCTGACCTGCCTCTTGAGAAACCTATATGCAGGTCAGGAAGCAACAGTTAGAACTGGACATGGAACAACAGACTGGTTCCAAATAGGAAGGACTATGTCAAGGCTGTATACCGTCACCTTGTTTATTTAACTTATATGCAGAGTACATCATGAGAAATGCTGGGCTGGAAGAAGCACAAGCTGGAATCAAGACTGCCGGGAGAAATATCAATAACCTCAGATACGCAGATGACACCACCCTTATGGCAGAAAGTGAGGAAGAACTGAAAAGCCTCTTGATGAAAGTGAAAGAGGAGAGTGGAAAAATTGGCGTAAAGCTCAACATTCAGAAAACGAAGATCATGGCATCTGGTCCCATCACTTCATGGGA
>SJYQ01013574.1:47915-97837 GCA_006410935.1 Redunca redunca | reverse complement strand
CCTTGCATCCCTGGGATAAAGCCCACTTGGTCATGGTGTATGATCTTTTTAATGTGTTGTTGGATTCTGATTGCTAGAATTTTGTTAAGGATTTTTGCCTCTATGTTCATCAGTGATATTGGCCTGTAGTTTTCTTTTTTGTGGCATCTTTGTCAGGTTTTGGTATTAGGGTCATGGTGGCCTCATAGAATGAGTTTGGAAGTTTACCTTCCTCTGTAATTTTCTGGACGAGTTTGAGTAGGATAGGTGTTAGCTCTTCTCTAAATTTTTGGTAGAATTCAGCTGTGAAGCCATCTGGACCTGGGCTTTTGTTTGCTGGAAGATTTCTGATTACAGTTTCAATTTCCGTGCTTGTGATGGGTCTGTTAAGATTTTCTATTTCTTCCTGGTTCAGTTTTGAAAAGTTGTACTTTTCTAAGAATTTGTCCATTTCTTCCACATTGTCCATTTTATTGGCATGTAATTGCTGATAGTAGTCTCTTACGATCCTTTGTATTTCTGTGTTGTCTGTTGTGATCTCTCCATTTTCATTTCTAATTTTATTGATTTGATTTTTCTCCCTTTGTTTCTTGATGAGTCTGGCTAATGGTTTGTCAATTTTATTTATCCTTTCAAAGAACCAGCTTTTGGCTTTGTTGATTTTTGCTATGGTCTCTTTTCTTTTGCATTTATTTCTGCCCTAATTTTTAAGATTTCTTTCCTTCTACTAACCCTGGGGTTCTCCATGTCTTCCTTTTCTAGTTGCTTTAGGTGTAGAGTTAGGTTATTTATTTGACATTTTTCTTGTTTCTTGAAGTATGCCTGTATTGCTATGAACTTTTGCCTTAGCACTGCTTTTATAGTGTCCCACAGGTTTTGGGTTGTTGTGTTTTCATTTTCTTTCTTTTTTTTTTTTTTAAATGCTGATTCTTTATTTTTATGTAGCAATTTACAGATAAGTTAGTGCACTATTAACCTTCAATGGCAACCAGTAAAGTTTATGTTTTACATTTTTATGGAATTTTACATATCTCATATGATTCAATGAATTGCAATTATTGTTCTTTTGCTGAAGTCTAAATTTTTCCCATTAATTTTTTTTTCTTTTCTTATTTTTTTATTTTTACATGTTTCAATGCCATTCTCCCATCTCATCCCACCCTCTCCCTCTCTCTCTCCCCCAGAGTCCAAAAGTTCACTCTATAGATCTGAGTCTCTTTTGTTTTCTCGCATACAGGGTCATCATCCCCATCTTTCTAAATTCCATATATATGCGTTAGTATACTGTATTGGTGTTTTTCTTTCTGGCTTGCTTCACTCTGTATAATCGGCTCCAGTTCCATCCATCTCCTTAGAACTGATTCAAATGTATTCTTTTTAATGGCTGAGTAATACTCCATTGTGTATATGTACCACAGCTTTTTTAGCCAGTCATCTGCTGATGGATGGCCATTTTCCATTCATTTCTATGCCTATTGTGATTTCTTTTTTGATTTCTTCTGTGATTTGTTGGTTATTCAGAAGTGTGTTGTTCAGCCTCCATATGTTGGAATTTTTAATAGTTTTTCTCCTGTAATTGAGATCTAATTTTACTGCATTATGGTCAGAAAAGATGCTTGGAATGATTTCAGTTTTTTTGAATTTACCAAGGCTAGATTTATGGCCCAGGATGTGATCTGTCCTGGAGAAGCTTCCGTGAGCACCTGAGAAAAAGGTGAAATTCATTGTTTTGGGGTGAAATGTCCTACAGATATCAATTAGGTCTAACTGGTCTATTGTATCATTTAAAATTTGTGTTTCTTTGTTAATTTTCTGTTTAGTTGATCTATCCATAGGTGTAAGTGGGGTATTAAAGTCTCCCACTATTATTGTGTTATTGTTAATTTCCCCTTTCATACTTGTTAGCATTTGTCTTACATATTCTGGTGCTCCTATGTTGGGTGTATATATATTTATAATTGTTATATCTTCTTCTTGGATTGATCCTTTGATCATTATGTAGTGTCCTTCTTTGTCTCTTTTCACAGCCTTTGTTTTAAAGTCTATTTTACCTGACATGAGTATTGCTATTCCTGCTTTCTTTTGGTCTCTATTTGCATGGAATATCTTTTTCCAGCCCTTCACTTTCAGTCTGTATGTGTCCCTTGTTTTGAGGTGGGTCTCTTGTAGATAACATATATAGGGGTCTTATTTTTGTATCCATTCAGCCAGTCTTTGTCTTTTTGGGGCATTCAACTCATTTACGATTAAGGTAATTATTGATAAGTATGATCCCGTTGCCATTTACTTTGTTGTTTTCGGTTCGGGTTTATACACAAAAGTGTTTCCTGTCTAGAGAATATCCTTTAGCATTTGTTGGAGAGCTGGATTGGTGGTGCTGAATTCTCTCAGCTTTTGCTTGTCTGTAAAGCTTTTGATTTCTCCTTCATATTTGAGTGAGATCCTTGCTGGGTACAGTAATCTGGGCTGTAGGTTCTTTCATTACTTTAAGTATGTCTTGCCATTCCCTCCTGGCCTGAAGAGTTTCTATTGAAAGATCAGCTGTTATCGTTATGGGAATCCCCTTGTGTGTTATTTGTTGTTTTTCCCTTGCTGCTTTTAATATTTGTTCTTTGTGTTTGATCTTTGTTAATTTGATTAATATGTGTCTTGGGGTGTTTTGCCTTGGGTTTATCCTGTTTGGGACTCTCTGGGTATCTTGGACTTGAGTGATTATTTCCTTCCCCATTTTAGGGAAGTTTTCAACTGTTATCTCCTCAAGTATTTTCTCATGGTCTTTCTTTTTGTCTTCTTCGGGGACTTCTATGATTCAAATGTTGGAGTGTTTAATATTGTCCTGGAGGTCTCTGAGGTCTTAAAGTTTTGTTGCCAACTAAGTTATTATGTGAGTGCAGAGGGAAACTCGATTTGGCTTTGTGGGTTTATTTTAGGTTAAATGGGCTTCCCTGCTGGCTCAGGCAGTAGAGAATCTGCCTGCCATGCAGGAGACCCAGGTTCGATCCCTGGGTCTAGAAGATCCCCTGGAGAAGGAAATGGCAACCCGCTCCAGTATTCTTGCCTCGAGAAACCTATGGACAGAGGAGCTTGGCAGGCTACAGCCTGTGAGGTCGCAGAGAGTTGAACACGACTGAGCGACTAATATTTTAGGATAAATAGATTGCATTCTTAATCTTGAGATTATCACTGAACTGTTTCTCATCCCTTATGAAAGGAATCTAAGACATGGGCTTTGGAGATCAAGTCACGTGCTAATAGAACACAACTATCCCATCAAGTAATACTCTGCAGGAGACAGGGCAGGTCATTTCTTCTCTGGGATGCCTTTTGGTAAATAATGAGAGGCAGTGTAGCACAGTAGACAGTGCAGACTCCAGCTCAGCCCTTCTGGTGGAACATCTCAGACCCCAAGGTCTTTGTGCCTCAGGTTCTGTATCTCACAAATGGAGCACAGTACCCCACTGCGGCTGAAGTCCCAGTTCAGTGTTTCTTCTTACTGTCATCAGGAAATTTTCCTTCTAGGTCACACAGCAACTGTTGACATTTTATGGTGTGTTTGTAGTTTGCACAATGATATGTTTCTTTTTGTAAAGGAGAAATTGTTGTAAATGAAGTCAATTTTGTGAGAAAATGCATCGCATCGGACACAAGCCAGTACGATTTGTGGGGAAAACTGATATGCAGTAACTTCAAAATTTCCTTCATTACGGATGATCCAATGCCATTACAGGTGCGTTTGATTTGTATGCTGTTTAATTGTATCAAAGCTTTATACTCTTATACCTTATACCTGGAGAAGGACATGGCAACCCACTCCAATATTCTTGCCTGGAAAATACTGTGGATGGAGGAACCTGGTAGGCTACAGTCCATGGAGTCACAAAGAGTCAGACATGACTGAGTGACTTCACTTTTGGATCTCCTTGCAGTCCAAGGGACTTTCAAGAGTCTTCTCTAACACCACAGTTCAAAAGGATCAATTCTTTGTTGCTCAGGTTTCTTTAGAGTCCAACTCTCACATCCATAAAAGAAAGCCGGGCACTGAAGAATTGATGCTTTTGAACTGTGGTGCTGGAGACTCTTGACTCTTGAGAGGCCCTTGGACTACAAGGAGATCCAACCAGTCCATTCAAAGAAATTCAGTCTTGAATATTCATTGGAAGGACTGATGCTGAAGCTGAAACTCCAATACTTTGGGCCACCTGATGTGAAGAACCAACTCATTGGAAAAGACCCTGATTCTGGGAAAGATTGAAGGCAGGAGGAGAAGGGGATGACAGAGGATGAGATGGTTGGATGGTGTCACCAACTCACTCAATGGACATGAGTTTGAGCAAGCTCCAGGGGTTGGTGATAGACAGGGAAGCCTTGTGTGCTGCAGTCCATGGAGTTGCAAAGAGTCAGACACAACTGAGTGAATGAACTGAACTGAACTGAATGTAAGGTTAGGAATGTATTACATTACAATCCAAAGTAAAGTTTAAGGAGAATGTTGAGGCGGGTAGAGTTAGGGAGATGGTTTTAAGTCACATTGCTATATTTATCCTCTGTGATCTTTGCTTATGTAACCTTTTTAATAAGAGAGCTATTATTTCCTTCTAAATCTTTTAACCTACATATAAAAACAAAGAGATCCTTTTTGACTGGTCATAAAGAGAAAAAAGTATACCGCAAATAATCTCATAAATGCTGCATGTTTTATGTATTTCATAGTATCTTTAACTGGCATTTTTCAAAAGTCAAATTCTTATTTCAAATTTCTAGTAAGAATGAAGAAAAATATTGATAAAGTTTTTCCTTAATAACCTCTTGCTATTTTATTTTCTAACTGGATAAGAGTAGCTCCATATGATTTGAGTTCTCAAAAGTTCAGTCATTTGGCTAACTTAATAATTCTGGACTTTTCCTCAATTCTCATTTTCTATTTTGATTTGTAAAATGTTATATACTTTGCCCCCTAAACCTTTATTTGTGATAGTTATATTTGGATGTAATTCTAAACTTTTGACTGAAGTATTTAACTATGGATAAGTATATTTCAATCTATTGCAGTGTGTAGGTATATTTAAATTTAAGGCATTTAGATATGCCTACTGTGTAAAGACACTAGCTTGTTAGACTGTAAACTTGGGTTTTTCCTTTTGTTTTTAGCTTTATTTCTATCTTTGGCCCCAGATTTCACTGTAAATGAGACCAATATACCTGGAAGAGCTTAAATCCAGTACCACTCATAGAAAAAAATTAGCCAGTGCCCCACCAATAGAAGGTTAATAGCATCAGCTATGTCCTTAGTTTGAAAGTGTGTTTAAAAAGCGAGTTTAACAAACAAGCAGTAGTTTGACTAAAGATGTTTATTTCTGGTAGACTTTCTGCTCTAAAATCTCCATTGTGAAAATCAGGCCATGACTTTACCCATTAAAATCTGATGACTTTGAAGGCCCATTTCTTTACTATTTCAGTGACAGTTTTACCTGAACTAGACATGCACGTGTTTGTTGTGAAGTGATTGACAGGATACTGTAACACATCCTGTAAGTTATAGTGACACTGTGGAGAAGTCAATTGCACCCCACTCCAGTACTCTTGCCTGGAAAATCCCATGGATGGAGGAGCCTGGTGGGCTGCAGTCCATGGGGTCGCGAAGAGTCAGACATGACTGAGCGACTTCACTTTCACTTTCCACTTTCCTGCATTGGAGAAGGAAATGGCAACCCACTCCAGTGTTCTTGCCTGGAGAACCCCAGGGACGAGGGAGCCTGGTGGGCTGCCGTCTATGGGGTCACACAGAGTCGGACACGACTGAAGTGACTTAGCAGCAGCAGCAGCAGCAGCAGCATAGTGACACTGTAGTATGTAATCTGCCCTAGTTTTATTGTTTAAAGTGTGGGAGAAAGGTGGAGAGAATGTGATTGAAGCAGGCATGTCATGTCTCTCTTCCTCCCCTGATTCCTACTGGAATGCATTCTGTGCTGCCACAGTGCCAGCACTGTCATAGCTGCTGCTGCTGAGTCGCGTCAGTCATGTCTGACTCTGTGCGACCCCATATAGACGGCAGCCCACCAGGCTCCGCCGTCCCTGGGATTCTCCAGGCAAGAATACTGGAGTGGGTTGCCATTTCCTTCTCCAATGCATGAAAGTGAAAAGTGAAAGTGAAGTCACTCAGTCGTGTCCGACTCCTATCGACCCCATGGACTGCAGCCTACCAGGCTCCTCCATCCATGGGATTTTCCAGGCAAGAGTACCGGAGTGGGGTGCAATTGCCTTCTCCAAATGTCATGGCTACACACAGGCAAGAGCTTTCTGTTCTTTTCAGAGAGCGTCCTTGCAGCTTCTCACCACACCTAACAGTAAGGCTTGTTATTACCGTTGGGAAGTGATTGCTAACAGAATTAACATGAACGTACTTTTTTATTTCAGAAATTCCATTACAGAAACCTTCTACTTGGCGAACATGATGTGCCTTTAACGTGTATTGAGCAAATAGTCACACGTATGTATTATTCTTCACTCAGTTGTTAAATTCTCACTTGAAGAATTATATCCCTCAAGTACTTTGGTTGGAATTTTATTTCTGTAGGTTTTTTCCTTTTTTATTTTTATATTTTGGGTCCCAGGAAAATTAATTAAAAAGTAATCAGTAAATTATTTTAAAATAGAGATATAAAATATACGGCTTTTTATATTTTCTGGTATTTGTCCTCTTTTTAATTAAAACTTTAATCATTAAGTATAGATGGTAGTGATTTTGTGTAAAGAGCTATCTTTGGTATCATCAGAAGCAGGGTTAAAACTGACTCCCCAAAGTTCTCAGAATCATATTTGAACAGGAAAGATTCCAGAGAAGCCGTACCCAAGTGGTGGGCGATCTTCCAGTGGTTCTCAGCAAGAGTTTGTTAAAATATACTAAAGAGTAAGTATCAAGAAAGAAATGTTTTTCCTTTTCAGTAAATGACCACAAGAGGAAGCAGAAAGTCCTGGGTCCAAACCAGAAGCTGAAATTTAATCCAACAGAGTTAATCATTTACTGTAAAGATTTCAGAATTGTCAGATTTCGCTTTGATGAATCCGGTCCTGAAAGTGCCAAAAAGGTAATCCTGTTAAGTTCTGTCACAGCTTTTGCACTGTGTTCACCAGTTACAGTTCCTATGGAAATTCTCATTTCTCAGCTGCTCAGGTTTATTTTATTTTTTTTTAGGGGAAGTTATTAGATGTCTCCCTATGTAAAGTGAAAGTCAGGAATGTTTCTAGAACTGTTTCCTTGGACTAGTTTATGGCTACTTTAAGCTATTCTACATGATTTTTTTATCAACTTCTAAAATAAAAAAAACTATCATGTACCTTTTATATTAAGATCATTATCAGCTGGTTTTTTTCTCATTAAAAAGATTGAAAATATGATGCTATATTGTAATTGAGGTTTGGTAAGACTTTTAATTCAGAACCTCAGAGCTTTATTATCAAACTAAAAGCTTGATTGAGGTTACATAAGGTTAGGTAAATATGTAGTTGTAAGAGGGGTCTAATAAATATTAGTACAATAAAGAAATTTTAATGAATTAATTTAAATGATATTCCACAGGGCCAACTAGAAGCTAAGGACTTTTTAATTGCCTTGTTTTTCCCCTGCCTTCCAGGAAATGTTTACTGCAAACTCATGGAGTGAGATTCAAGGGCAGAAATTCCTTCTTTGAGTCCATATTTTGGCTTTAGTAGAGGAGTGAAGCTGGTCCTAAGCAACCTCCCACCCCGGCTAGTCTGTAGTACAGCAAGTGCAGAGTCTCCTAACAGAATCTCCAGGGGAGACTTGCTCTCTTTTACTGAGAATAGAGGAGCGATGAGGGAGTCTGGGGCCACGAGAAATGGGTGCATTTGTTCTCCATGGTCAGTAAACTTACTGCAGTTAATTTTCTGTTGATATCAGTGAGGCTACAGGAAAAATCTTATGGCAGCTGTCTTCATGTACTTTGGTGGGGAGGTGATCAGTTTATTTTTAGAACCAGAGTCAACCAGGAGGGCAAACATGAAATGAATATCTGAAGATGCCTGGCCATTGCAGCTTGATTAGGTAGCAGAAGTGGTGGTGGGTCTGTGGCTGACCAGTTTTCAGAGAGAGTGTGTTAAGACCATTTTTCTGCATGCTGCAGGATGGGAAATTCAGCCAGAGAACTTTTATGGCTGCTGTTAGCCATTCAGTTCTGCAGTTTGTGATTTTGTCATTTTACTAGTTTGAGGTACCTGTTCTTATGTAGAAAGATTTCAGAATTAATTAGGTGGTAGATTGCATATAAAATAATTGAACCAAGTTAATTTTTAAAATTCCTCTATAGTTGTTGTTTAATCATAGCACCAGGAATCTGCTTATGGAAACATTACCTTCAGTATGTATAGCATGTCAAGAGTAGGGACACCATTGGAACTGAGGGAATGGAGTTACAACAGGATTTTTTTTTTTTTAAGTAAGAAATTGATACAGTGTCCCAACAGTCTTCCAAGAAGTTTACGTTTCTCCCATCCTCTATTCTGTGTTTCAGATGACACTGTGTCAGTCATTGAAAATCATAATTATCTGACTCCTTCTTGCACCATCTAGGATACTTGTTGCTAAGTATAATTGAGGCAATAAAGCGTGAACAAATGAAAATTAAATTTAACAGTACACAGTAGAAGCATGAAAGATATTTCCACATAAATGATTAGTTTCCAAATGAATGAAACAGAAATTCAGAATATCCCTTACCTGTTGTTGCTGCTTGCAAGTGCTTCAGGGGCCTCACTGAACCATCTACACAAAACTGACCAGGCGGCTCCAGTTTTTTATGCCCTTTCTGCAGACCAGATTGCTGGCAAAAATCCTTTCCACACTGTCTTAAAATATAAAAAGCAGTTACATCACACCCTAAAGAAATACTGTTTTTGTCTTTGTATAATCATAAGAGGGGAAATACAGGAAAGAAACATAGGCATTAAGAATATAAATGGAGGAACTTCCCTAGCAGTCCAGCAGTTAAGACTCTGTGCTTTCACTGCAGGGGACTCAGATTCATCGCTGGTCAGGGACTCACATGCTATGTGGTACAGCCAGAAAAAAAGAATACAAGTGGAGAATTTTTCCCCTGATTTACATATCTTCAAACACAGGTTAAATCATGTATGGCTGCCAAAGCTTAATGTCTTCTTGAATTTAAAACAAAAATTCTAGTATACTCT
This sequence comes from Redunca redunca, assembly GCA_006410935.1. Taxonomy (NCBI): domain Eukaryota; kingdom Metazoa; phylum Chordata; class Mammalia; order Artiodactyla; family Bovidae; genus Redunca; species Redunca redunca. Next base: position 88,654 of record SJYQ01013574.1, on the reverse strand, counting down.
TTTATTTCATGTGAAAATTTTCGTTTGAAACTAGGGCACAGTTGGGAAGTTACAGCTTGATTCTACCTCCTGGAAACTTTGAATACTGTTTTCTCTGGAAGTACTCTGATTTTTGTAAATTGTTTTAAAATGACCAGATGCGTGTTCACAGTTCTCTGATGTGTGAACCATTGATAATTTTTGGAAATGCAGCAGTTATATTCCTATTTGAATTACGAAATCTTGAAATGTTAAATTGGTTCACTTATTGTTAAATATTGCTCCAAAGCATTCTGGTAGTCTATTTCGTTATTGCCTAAATATCAATCAATAGTATTACAAAAAATTACAATTTCCTATAATAGCCAGGGCAAATGAACTATTTCAGAAGCAGTTTTCAAAGGTGTAGAGTTTTTCTGAAAATTTTTTAATGCTTAGGGAATATATTACAAGATTGGAATAATTGTACATGAAAATGAGACCTACTTTTTTTAAGTCTCTTATTACACTCTTAGTGATAGAACCTAGGAATGTGGACATAGTCTTTTTAGGTAGTATGTGTGGAAAGGCTGAAGGAAGAGGACTCCTGGCTTTCCTGCTCTTCTGAGTGTCCTGCAGTGACAGTGGGAGTGTGACACAGTTGTGTGTGCCTTTGTCTGGGTTTCCAAAGGTAGCCCAGACTGAGGTTACCTGAGCGGAGTCATGTGCACTTGTGGTTACACTGCTGACCAACAGCTTAGGTCCGGCTGTGTCTCCTTCCCCCAGAATCAGCTGTAGTGCAGGAGATTAAACTGAGTCAGTGTCACAAGATTATTTTTGTAGTGTTCTTTAAATGCGAATGTTTTTAAAGGCTTGTTTCCTAACCTTTGTAAATGTGATGTGCTATTTTTAAGGGCTTTTTAGAAATGAGCTGCACTCGGTTTTGCCTAGCAGATAGGCTTGGTGGCCATAAAAAACTTATTCCATCATCAGTGATCTGTGGATTTCTTTTGTGTAAACACGGCCCCTGACTGCTTTCTAAAGGTCTCAGACAAAGTGATAACTAGTATGGGCTTGGGTTACTTCCTGACTACATTAGGAACTCATTCTGTAAACTAGTATTTTCAGTGCAGCTGTTCTGAAGTGCAGAGCACCCCCAGAAAGTACTAAGGAGATGGCAGAAGTGCAGAGTCTCCTGGGCTTCCTCAGATGTGCGTGGAGGCCTTGCCTGGTCTTATCTTCTAAAGAACTAACGTGCTCTCTCCTTCCCTCACTCTGTCACCTCACATCCTCTTCCCTGCTCGTTTTACTTTCCCTTTTAGCACTCACACTTGTCTCTTTTACTATAGACTTTCCTGTAGATCTGGTTCAGTGTCTTTCTTCCCCACTAGAATGTAAGCTCATGGTGAGCACAGGGTTTGTGTTTGTTTTGTTCATTCTGCGTGCCCGGGGCTTAGGACAGGTGGCTGCTCCGAAAGTACCTGTTGAAGGGAGGAGACCTGGTATCTGCCCTGGAGGAATTGAACTTCATAGTAGAAGTAAAACAGAGAACCCGGTATCCTCCTCCTCATTCATGCTCATGACTAGTATGTGAAGCCCTGGAAAGGACCACTCCTTTAACTACAGAGCAAGCTCAGTTAACTACAGAGCACTGACCAGAGATGACAGTTTCAGAGAAAGAGTGGTTGGTTGATCAGTGGGGAAGGGCTTTTTGAACAGAGTGTGGAGAAGAAGGTGGCTGGGACTGAGTCAGACGGACCATATTCAGACAGGTGCTTCCAGACCAGAGACTGCTGAGGGATGGGGTTGGGGGTGGGGGTAGGTACAGGAGGGCTGGTAGAGCCAGCCTGATGGAGGAGATTTAATTCAGCATACAGGTATCTGGTAATTGCAGCAGATAATCCAGAGAACAGAGTTGTTGCTCAAAAGATCATCTTTAGAAGAGAATCCTTAAGTGTTATTAATTTTTTTTAGAATATAGGGAAGCCCACAGAGATGCCATAAGGCAGGTACGGCTTAAGATTGTGGCTCTGGTAGTGCTGAAAAATGGGACAAAAATGAAAAGAACCTTGAGAAAAGTGCAACAAAGCTTATAAACTAAACATGGTGCCCAGAGGAGTAGGAAGTGAGAAGGACTTTTTCAAGGTGTAGATTCTGTAGTTTGCTCCTAGAAGTGCTCCTAGGTGAGCAGGCAGGGGATGGACATGCAGGTCACTGTCTCCTAAACTTCCCAAGTGGCATGGACTCTCAGAGAAGGCTCTCCCACAGGCGTTAAGAATAGCAAGGTATTTCGTAAGTGTCAAGGAGCCATTATTATTGTCATTGTTTTTTGTCAAAACTGAAACTAATGATAACCATTCTCCTAGTTTTATGTTTTAATTTAGTAAGACAGGAAGCATTTATTCTGTAGAAGGCTTCTAAAATATATTTCTAACAACTGACACATACTTACGAGTGAATAGAATCTGCATCAACCCACCTCAGACATGGCTAATTTGACAAGGACTAACAATTAACTAAACTTCTTGCTTGCTCACTGTCAAAAGCATATCATTCTGGCTTAATGCTTTTTCTTCTAAAGGATAACTTTTTAAGTAAGATGGCCTGTTGTTCTCTCCTTGCGTCTGTCTTCATTTTCTCTGTCTGCTCACGTGAGATTGTTTTCTCCCATCTCCCGTCACTAGTCCGGGGCTCTGTAAGCTGGAATACCATCCTTCAGTCCAGCAGCAGTTGAGGTTGATCGCAGCCATATCCCCCGTGTGCCGCTGCTCCCGAAGCTGGCGTGTGCTCGAGTTACCATCCTTAGTGCAGCCTCGATTTCATCTTCATGATTCACATGCCCAGACTGAGGCTCCAGGCAGTGAGTTGACTTCACACAGGTTCCTGGCAGGTGCTTGGTGGGGCTGGGTTCAAGCCCTGATCATTGGATTACAAAGATCATGCTTTTCCCAGCACAGGCAGAGTCTCAACCATTTTACTTAAACAGTTTTTTTTTTTTTTTAATGCATCTCTTTTAACCACCCATGAACTTTTGGGTTTCTTACTAATTTTTATTTTTTGTAAGAAAAAAATTGTAGCTTTTCTGTTTTTAGATTTTTCTGAAATCTAAAATGAGTTATGAACATTAAAAGAGCATCCCTTATACTGAGCCTTCCGAATTGCTGGTATTAAATAATTATCGTCCTTAAAAATTAAAATTTCTCTTTTTTTTAGGAGTGGATATGTCACTGCCTTTTTTGAGAATGCTTCATTTACTTTCCAAGTTTTGTTTATCTAAGTAAAATTATTTCCCTGTTAAAATTCAGCTCAGCAAACACGTACTGAACACTTAGCATGTAGTCACTAAAGATTGAACAGTGTCTGGGTGCACAGCAGTGAATGAGGTCACTGGCCTGAGAGAGCCCATTCCAGCTGTAGGCCAGCAGGAAAACATGGAAACAAATGTCCATAGACCTTGCCCCAGATGATGCTCCCCACATCCAAGGCCTCGTTGTACGTTTCATTTAACCACGTGTGTTGAAATCAATTCTAAATGTAGAATTTTTCCTAGGTATGCCTTGCAATAGCTCATTATTCCCAGCCAACAGACCTCCAGCTACTCTTTGCATTTGAATATGTTGGGAAAAAATACCACAATTCAGGTAAATATGAAAATATTAACTACTGTGACTAACTTTACATTGTCTTAAATTTTATTCTTATGTTTTATGAGAAGCCTCCAAGTACTTGAGCCTTAATAATTGTTGAGTTATTACCTTTATAACTATTAGAGAATTAAGCACTCTGTGCTAAAAGAGATAATATTTGTCAGATTATTTCCTTTAAAAGTGAAGAACCTATAAGCAATTGTAACAAAAGGCTTATGGGAAGCGTGTTAAGTATTTTACCTGCAGTCAGTGGCTTGTATTTTATGATGAAGATAACTCTCCCTCTCCACCATTAATTGGTAGCTTGAGTTAAAGTAATCTTACCTTTTAAGAAAACTGGAGGAAATTAGACGACATCTAAAATTCATAATCTTTTTTGGAAAGGTGTGATTTCATGCAAAAGCTGAAGTGGCTGAACTCTTTAATGGACTTCATTAAGTCAAAATATTGACTTTATAATTATGAATAAGATTCATGAAAGGAAGATGAGCATTCATCTGAAAGACAAAAAACAATGTATTTTAAACCATTTTTACAAAAGTGAATAGTTCTGTTCAAATAGATGTCAGTGATGACACCACCAAAGAAAATTGCAAGTGATATATAATTCTGAGTTCTTTTATATACAAATGTAATTTTGATCAACCGGTTTCCTTTTTTTAACCTCATAAAAGGCTAGAGGAAAATCAATGAGGTCATGTGTCCCTTCACCCCCTCATAGGTTAGTGACCACCTGTCTGTTGCTTGCTGAATCTCATGCTTGCCCTGTCTTTAAGGGAGCAGGATGACTCAGCTGCATGTTTGTGGTGAAAGGTACCTTCACCTAGCCAGTATGGTCCTAATGGGGAGCTTGTAAGTTACTAATTTTACTGGCCTTTTATATTTTGTTAGAACATGTATAGTAATCTAAGTAATGTGTGTAATAAAAGTGTATTCCAGTATCATCGTGTTGTAAGTGCATTAAGACGCAGGAGCAGCATATAGCACCCACAGATGCATGTGGTGTCAGTGTACTTCACTGCTTTAGACGATGCTCCTAAACACTGCAGATATGACAGGTGGAAGTCATAGTTTTTGTCTTATGGTACTATACTTGAAGAAATGGGATAACAAAATGTTTGTAACTTAATTTTTCGTATCAAAATATAACTGTTTGTAACTTAGGTTTGAACAATACAAATAATTTTTTCATTTCTTAACATAAAGAAAATCCGCTTATTGTCTGAAGATGAGGTGCTCTAAGTCTGCACTAGGAGGTGGACAGATGGCCCTCTGGCACATCATCAGGCTGCAGATGCGATCCTTAGTCACACTCTCACCTCTCCTAGGAGGGCCTTTGATTCCCACTGTTCATGATACAGACCAGCTGCCTTTTTTCTGGTAGGAACGAGTCCAGTGTAGAGACCTGCAAGTTCTGCACAGTGTGATGCCTGGAACTCAGCCAGGACAGTGAACTGTCTAATGCATTTGGTGACCCGAGGCCTGATTCCCTGACTGCTCACAGTTGTCTCCATGCACTGTGGGCATCTCTGGGATGTTAATGTTTTAAATAGTTTATTCAGTCCATAGCCCTTCTACCACTGGGTTTCCTTATTCCCGTCCATCACTTCTGTATCTTGTAGCTTGTCAAGAAAGTAATGATTGACGATTAACATGTAAAATATCTAGGAGCACTTTATATTGCATCCTTCAGACTCCTCCTTCTCAGCAGGCACTTCATACATGTAGTGCTCAGCCAGAGTTCTGGGAAGGTTCCTCGTAGGGTAATATCCTTTCATACCCTCCTTGAAGGTACACTGCATTTGTAATGTAAGATCAAAGGAGGCCTGAAATTTCCACACACTGCAGTCAGAATCCGTTAAACTGATTCTGAAACTGATTGGAAGACCCAGTAACCCACCCTTGACCTTCAGGATAACACCTTGATTCAGCGGCTGGATTAAAGAAGCTCTTACTACAGGCAGGCAGGCGACAAAGCTGTTCTCACAGCCGGGACGAGCAGCAGGAGGATGTGGCCAACAGTTATCTAAGAGCCTTTTAGCTGGCCTTAGTCGTTCTGAGGTTTTCTCTTGTGTTCAGCATCACTTGAATACTTCTGGGAGGATCCTGATATTTGGGAAGATGCCTGGCACCCGCGGGGTGGGACAACCCCCATGCTGACACCTTGGCAGGCATAGGCACAGACAGAAACAATAGTTCTGTTTTTCCTCTTTTAACCTGAAGACAACCATGAGGATGCTGTTTACACCAGTCAGTGTATTATTGGACAAATAACGTCCAAAAGATACAGGTCCATCTTTGTTATGAAATTGACAAGAGGTCAGATTGTGCTTCTGGACTAAAGAGTGAAAACCTCGGGTTCCTGACAGGCCCAGGGTCAGCAGCTCCACCCTGTGATAGACCCCTGCTTACAGATGGGGCAACAAGATCTCGGGTACAGTGGAAACTCTGCAAGAAAGTCAAGTCAGTGACGTCGTTTTGTTTTGCAATCTTATCCTCCTCTTGTAAGCATTGGATGGTCCTTTAGGTGCTTATTGGAAAACCACTTGCAGAGAACAAACTCCATTCAAAACTGTAGAAAGTTTTAGTTTATTGTTTGTCAGTTCTTCTAACATTCTCATGTAGCTGTGAATGGTTGTGACTGGTGCTCCGTCTCTGCAGTAGGAATGCGTCAGCCAATACACCAGAATCCCTGTTGGGAGAGCTTTTAAAAGACAGTAACAGTGGCGCCACCCAGCCCATGAGGTCTGAATGTTGCATCTAAACCACTGTTGACTCAGCTCTCTGGAACTTCTTCATGATCACAGTGCTGTTCTTCCCTTCCTCGCCCTCTGTGTGACTGATTTCTGCAGTGTCATTGAAGTGATGGGCTTTGTTTTCCTGTGTTGACTGCTTTATGGTCTTTACTGTTGCTTGAGGCCATTCTGCCTATGGAGGGGCTGGTTACATGGAAACTCTGTAGGGCTGGAGTCTGGGATAAGACCTGTGAACTGTGTCACAGGAGCTACTGAAGGTCAGGATTGCTCCCTGTCCTGTCCCTGTCAGCTGGCTGAGGACAGCTATCCTGAGACCTAAGTCAGCAATGTCAGGGTGGCCGGCTGTTCTAGAGGACCAGCCCAGCCAGCCTTCCCTGGGTACCCGTACACAGGCATGGGCTTCGGGCCTTGGGACTTCCTGGAAAGCATAAAAATTGCCAGACTCGCTAGTGACAGACTGAGTACCTGCTGCACATACCATAATAAGCTCTCGCTGGAGAAGATGTCGAGTGTTCAAGATCCCTGATCCTGGCGCCTGAGACGTGGACGGGTTCTGAACAGGCAGAACCTGCAGAATAGCATACAGTGCAAGACCCTGTAGGTGCCTTCGCTTCATGTTCAGAAAAAGCTGTCTCTTCATCCTCTGATCTTGAGATTTTTTATATTTTTGCCAGAAGAGCAGTCTCATAAACAGTGAGTGTGTTCTCAGCCTAGCTTCCTAGTCTGCGACCTCAGGACACTGAGAAGCATGCAGTCCTGGCTACCCACTAGGGCAGAGCTGCCAGAGTATTTACAAGCTCCTGGCGAAAGTCCGTGGTGTTCTTTCAGCTTCTCTCTGGTGGTGGTCTCAGTGCGTGGCGGGCACCTCTGTGCGGTGGTGGTAAAGGCAGCGTTTCTTTTCTTGGTTTGAATGTGGATGATGTTTGGTGTTTATTTCTGACAAATAGCCTTTATTCCTAATTTGCTAAAATTTGCTATTTTTTACATCACGAGCACGTGTCGAACTCTGTCAGATGTTTTTCTGTTCTCGAAAGGGTTTTCTCCCCTTTAGTTTGGTCATATGATGAAATTCTTAGGTTTTCTAATATCGGCTAGCTTGCTGTGGGTTTCGGTGTTTTGGAACACTGGGTAAAATGGGAATTGCCTGGGAGTTCCATGTGGGTTCTGAGTTCTAGAGCAATCACGGGTCCTGGGTTTCCCAGAATGTTCCTGTGGCTGTCACTCTAAAGACCAGGTGCTGAGACGGAGCGCCATGCCAGAATGTGGGCTTAGAAGGAGCATTTTAACTGTTAACAAGCTCTGTTAGAATCATGATCATCATAATTCTGATGCCACTTAAAGGATAAAATCGGAAATTTCTAGCCTGGCGCCTGAGACCCTTCCCAATCTAGAGTCATGCGTGCTGTCCAGTGGGGGCGTGTCCTGTGCCTGCATTGTCTAGTAGAGAAGTCGCTGGCCGTATGTGGCTGTTGAGCACTGGAATGTGCCTGATGCACTGAGGAACTGAATTTAAATCTCGGTTAAACTTAAATTTCATTTGAAATGTAAAGAGCATGTGTGGCTGGTGCTTGCTCTTTGGTACAGCACACCTGTGCGTCTGGGCATTCCCCAACCTCCCTGCCACCACCTCTGGCACCCTTACTGCACTTAAGGTAGTTCATTACTCAATGGTATACAAATCGGCCACATTTCTTAAGTCCAGCTCTGCCCAGCACGCCCCTCTCCTTCTCATCAGCCACTGGGCAGTGCTTGCTTTGGCTGGTTCCTTAGGACCCTGCTCAGAGCATCTCGGGTCAGAAGCCTTCCTGCCCCACCCAGCCTGTGGCCCCAGCAACAGCGCAGGGCTTCCTGCTCCTCATCACTCACGTCCACTCAGTGCACTGACAAGCACCTTGAAGTAGGGGTGAAATCTTACTCGTTTATCCATTTTCAGGCCTTAGCCTGTGGTCACATCTCAGTAAATATCTGTTTTACAGCAGGTTTAGTAAGTAGTCCATGGGAACGGGCGTGTCATGTTCACCGGACGGAGAAGGGTCTTCAAAACTACAGGGGGATGGGAGTTGGAGAGCACTGGGCAACAAGGGTCAGGGCAGTTTGCGAGGGTACTTTAAGAGAATGCAGTTGGAGACCTTGGGGCAAGGGCGGCATCCTGAAAGCCTGTTTCTCAGGTAGGGTGTCATGTGGCAGCAATTGGCTGGGCTGAGTGCAACTCAAGTAGGGGAAGCCCAGGCTGAGAGGGGTACCCTCTGTCACCCAGAGTGGACCCTTCTTTCCCTCTGGTCCCTGTGAGGCCCTCCTGAGGCTGTGCACATGCTCCCAGCAGGTTGCAGCACTTCTCAAGTGGAAAGGTTCCTTGCTTGGAAAGGTCAGGTCCTGGCCTCTGTCCATTGCACCAGCCCTCTAGTGGAGTGTGAGGAGTCCACGTGAGCTTATCATCAGAGGAAAGCTGAGCAGAGACCAAGAGTGTCACAGTGAGTCACAGTAGGAAAGGGCTGCGAAGTCAGTAGCGGAAAGATGAAAGGTCCAGACGGCTCAAGAGTGCAGGCGCTGGTGGATGCATTCTCTCTCTAGGCAAAACCAGCAGTGACCTGGGTTCATGCTTCAGCTTGGGGCAAGGGGTTAAGAGTGACCACAAACAGTTGAAAGTTGAGGAGGAGATGACTGGAGAGGAAATGTGGGGGCAGCATCGTTCATGCCCTGAGAAGGTAGTCAGTGAATGTCACGGGCAGTGTGTGATGTAGAGTGAGAGTGGTCCAGGTGGCCATGTGAGAGCCTTCTCTAGTGCCGGAAGGCGTTGAAGGCAGAGCTAGTGGATGGACAGGACATGGAGTTGCTGCAGGAGTGGATGCGGGGCATGTCCTGAGAGAGGAGGGGGCTGCCTCTTGGCCAGGACAGGTGAGGACAGGCCAGGACAGGTGAGGTGGTCTTGGAGAGACCGGAGACAAACAGGGATGCTACATCGCAGTGTGTTGGCGACAGGAGGCAGGAGAGAGGATTCAGAGCTGGCTTAATACTGTTTCTTTTTCTTGTAGCCAGCAAAGCTAATGGAGCACCCTTGGGAGCTGGGGGTGGCAGCAGCCAGAAGACGCCACTGTTCGAGACGTACTCAGACTGGGACAGGGAGGTGAAGAGGACGGGTGCCTCGGGCTGGAGGGTCTGCTCCATCAACGAGGGCTACATGATCTCCACGTGGTGAGTTCGCTCTGGCAGGGTGCTCACTGCCGGAGCGCTTGAGGGGTAGTCATCAGACTCTGCCATCATTGGTAACTGGATGGGAAATAGACAAGAGGGAGAGAGAAGGAATTGATGCTTCTCGGTAGATTTGAGGGTCAGGTTGGGTTGGTGTGACTGGTGTTTCCTATCCCGTAGCCTGTTGAGAGGACCAGGGTGGATTTTTTTTTTTTTTCTTTTTTCAGAAATTGCATACATGTTTGATTAATAGTTATTCTAGACAATATTTCAAATGCTTCCTTTGGATTCTTCCTCTGCTATAATACAGCGTTTGGGATAACTGACCACGTCACATCTGTTTTCAACTGTGTCTAGGCTCCTCTGTACCCACAGTGCTCACCAGGTGGGGTGCACATTAGTTAAAGTGGGGTCTGCAGAGCATGCTTGTCCCACTGGAAGCCAAGCTCTCACGTCATGATTTGTGTTTTCATCTGCAGCCTTCCAGAGTACTTCGTGGTGCCGAGCTCGCTAGCAGATCAAGACCTGAAGGTCTTCTCCCATTCTTTTGTTGGAAGACGGATGCCAGTAAGTGAGACCTGCTGGGTCTCTCCAATACTGTGTTCCACTTTCCAGCCGGTTAAGTAAAGACCTTGCTTCTCTCCTAGTTCTGGTGCTGGAGCCACTCGAACGGCAGTGCCCTCGTGCGCACAGCCCTCGTAAGAGACATGCTGCAGCAGAGGAAGATCGAGCAGAGGTGAGTGGGCCACCACCCTCAGAGCTTGTGGTATCTTTGTTCTAGCTAGAGAGTCAGAAAGCACCATGTACTTCATACAAGCATTACCACTGTGGAGAGGATGTGAACATATTAAAATTAACTCTCAGGTTATACTAAACATAGTTTAGTTCTTTGGCATACAAGGATCTTATGTTGCTGACATCTTGCTGTAGTGTTGCTTCTAAAGAACTTTCAGAGTGGAGTGATTCCTGGTCAAGACACTGCAGAATGAATAGGGTTTTTCTTATAGTTCAATGCATCCTAGGTTTATCAAGTCACACCAACTAAGACGGTGGCATAGTTACCTCATAGTAGGTGCTCAAAACATATATGTTGAATAAAAGAATGAATAGTGACTCAAAGGTTTTGTCTTTATTAGGATTTGTAATGCAATAACTAAAAGTCATCCACAGAGAAGTGATGTCTACAAGTCAGATTTGGACAAGACCTTACCCAACATCCAAGATATTCAGGTGGCTTTTGTAAAACTTAAACAACTTTGTGTTAATGGTAATTTTATTTTTATTATATATATACATATGTAAACAATGACTGGGTGATTCTATGAGGCATTGTATGAAGCATGTCAGGAAAAATGACATTACTTAAAAATTTAGAAATAGTTAATAAGTAGAGGTTCATTGAGATACCTGTACAAATTATTATTATATGAGAATGTCAGAAGCTCTTAGAAAATGAAGTTTAAGCTGTTTTAGTTTTGGAGGAAAAGTATCTGCTAGTAGAACAGTGTGCGACCTCACAGACAAACAAAGACCCTAATGTGCTGAGTTATGTCTTGAGCCACATGAGAATGTGTGCAGCCTCAGAGTTCGCGTACGTTTGCTGGAGCACACGCTCACGGGGTGCTTCGATGTGCCCCTGGGTGGCTGACTCACAGGAAAGGGCCCTTGGTGTGAAGGGTGTGCAGAGAGCCCCTCATCACTGGGCGGTGGAGAGGCAGCAGGACTAGAAGGCAAGCTGGGTGGGGCTGGGGGTGTGTGTTTGGAAACACAGCAAATGTATCTTTCAGCTGTCCAGTACTCGGGGTGGCTAGGGATGGGGTTTGTGAGGTGAGGGTCACCTTGAGACGAGCCAGGATAGGCCCTGCCAGGAAGCTGCCCCCTTCCCTGCAGGAGTTACCACCAAGGCCATGTCAGCCAGGCACTGGCAGCAGGGAGGGGTGGGAGGCAGGGAGGGCTAGGCCGGTGGTGGGGAGGCTGGGGAGGGAAGGCCAGAGTCAGGAAAGGCGAGGTCAGCAGCTCTAGGAGGCAGAGGTGGTTGGAGTCTCCGAGATTTCCCCGGAAGGGCCAGAGAGGAGACAGAGGCCTGGGAAGTGCTTGGTTCTGTTCCTTATAGAACTGTAGTGCAACTTCTTAAATGTTTTTATTATTAAATGCAAATGTATTGCACTTCTTGAAGCCAACTTTTAAGTATTAGAAAACTGTGATGTATCACCTAACTCTCAATTTGATCATGTTAAGAAGCCCAGAAGTGTTATATTGAATATATATGCGAGTGTATAGAATTACATATGTAATTATATTAATTGCAGAACCGTTTGAAGAAACTGAAGAGAAATGGCTATCTTCACTGGAGAATACACGGTGGTTGGAATACGTAAGGTTTGTACAACTGCTTTCTTTTTCTCCTAACTCTTTGTTTTGAAATAATCATATATTCACAGGAGGTGCAAAAATATTACAGAGCCATGCACTCCTCACCTGCTTCCCAGTGGTAACAGCTCACACAACTGGATGATGGTTGTGGAGCCTCGAGAAGCTGACAGTGGTATAAGCTAGGCCCTGTTCAGCATTTATAATCAGGTGTTCTCATGTGTTTCTGTGGTTTCATCACATCTGTAGACCCATGTGACCACCAACAGAGTCAGGGTGCAGACTGCCCCATTACTACATCTCCCTCCTGCCACCCCTGGAGGGTTGCACCCCTATCCCCGACAGCTCCACCCCTGCCCCCGGGAGCCACTCATCTCTTCTTCGTCTCTATAGTGGGGTGATTTCAAGAAGGTCATGTAAATCAGCAAAGGTTAATGAATTTCCCTGATACAAAAACCAAACTGTGTTCATATAAATACTGAAGAAACTCAGAAAGGGTACAGAGACTACAAATGAGTATGGTGAGAGATTAGATCTGCTTGACTTCAAGTACTTTAAACAGTTTATCTGTAATGGAAGTTTAGTTTTTAACATTGTGTTTCCCTTTCTGTTTCCAGGGCATTTCTTAAACATGCAGCAGAACTCGTGTACGTGCTAGAGAGCAAGCGTCTGTCTGTAGTGCTGCAAGGTAACCTCTCCTGACCACCGTGGTCCCTGGGCCACAGTATCTTGGGTGCTGTAGCTTTAGGGTACACTTTGAAATTAAGACATGTAAGTCCTCCAACCTTGTTACCAAAATTGTCTTGGTTATTCTAGGTCCTTTGCATTTGTGTGTAACTTTTAGGATCAGCAAAAAGCCTACTGGGTTTTGGATAGGACTGTGTTGAACCGGAGACTGGGGAGAATACTGTCTTAACGTGGAATCTACCAATGCATGAAATGAATGTCTCTCCATTTATTTGGGTTTTCTCTCATGTCATGTCAGCTTTATAGTTTTTAGTTTAGAACCCTTGCATTTATTTTGTTAAATCTGTTTTATTTTTGATGCTGTTGTGAATAGTTGCTTTTTAAATTTCATTTTCAGATGTATTGTGTACTCATTGTGTATAAAATTCCTGCAACCTTACTAAACTCATTCATTAGTTTTAGTAGTTGTTTATGGATTCTGCAGGGGTTTTATTTTACATATGGACACTCATTGTCTGCAAATACAGTTATTGCTTGTTCCTCTCCAGTTTGAAATGCCTTGGATTTCTCTCTCTTGCCTGACTTCCCTGTACAGAGCTTCCCGGACACTATTCAGTAGAAGTGACAGAACAGACATCCTTGTCCTGTTGCCCATCTTAGGAGGAAAGTGTCCAGGATTTCACTGGCAAGAGTGATGTTAGTTGTAGGTTTTTGTGGATTCCACTTGTCAGGTTGAAATTCCCTTCTCTTCTTAGACTGCTGAGAGTTTTTATCCAGAATAAATGTTGAATTTTAATCAGACAGATGCTTTTTATATATCTAATGAGATGATCATATAATTTTTGTCCTTTTATTTTTTATTATGGTGTGTTACTTTGTCAGGTGTTAAACCAACCTTGCATTTCTAGGATAAATTCTTGTATTTCTGAGATAATTTGGTTTGTTTATACTTTCTTGATGATATTACATAAAATGGATACTATATGATAGTTTTCTTCTGATTTTTGTGGCTGGCTTTGATATCAGAGTATTCCTGATCTTATTATTAAAGGACATCAGATATGAAAGATGGGAGGGAAGCATTTGCCACCTTGTCAGATGATGGTGGATAGTTCCCTTTCTCTCGTTCACCTCTGAGTCACCCTGTTGAGCTATCAGTGGAAAGATTGTGGGATATTTAATACTGTTGCCAAAGCAGGAATAGAATGGACTCTTGGGAGATTTTTACCACAGATCATTGAAATGTAAAAAGAGCGAGGGCTACACTTCTGATATTTAGAAAACATTCATATGTAAAAGTCCATCTCTCCATTAAACATGAATGTAAATGATCTGTAGGTAATATTTAGAGTTGCTAGCCTGAATGAAATGTCCTAACACGGATGATCTCAAAGGCCGCCGCACACAGAACACTGAAGTGTATGCTCTGTCTCCCCTTCCGTCCTTCTCTGAGCATTCTGCTGTGTACTGAGCGTTGTCTTTCCATTTCACTGACAGAGGAGGAGGGAAGAGACCTGAGCTGCATCATAGCTTCTCTGGTCCAAGTGATGCTGGACCCCTATTTCAGGACCATCACTGGGTTTCAGAGTCTGATACAGAAAGAGTGGGTCATGGCCGGATATCCGTTCCTGGACAGATGCAACCACCTGAAGAGGTCGGAGAAGGAGGTAACAAAACCTTCATGCTTATCATCAGCCCTTCAGCATGCACAGGGTAAAACCCTGTCATCGTGGGGAGAGATATTCTGTGCAGAAGGGGACAAGGAGGCTTTTAAAACATTGCCTTCACTACATCCTATCTTCTTAGTTCAAGACTGACCCATGGATTAGAGTTCAGGTTGAGGTGTTTATGAAGACTATCATAACTCTATGATAGGTGACACTCTAAAAAGTAATCTATTGAGTTTCTCTTAGTTGAAAATGGCTTGAAGAAATGCCATTAATATGGCAGGTCTTCTGTAAGCAGACAATTGGCATGTTAGGTATTTTGGAAAACCAGTTCTGGAGTGTCATAGTTTCTTAAAATGGGGTACGTCTGTTGAGGGAGGCTGGGGGCCACATGTAAGAGCTGCGAGGCTGGCATGGCCTCGGGTCCTTGTGGTGCTGTGAGAGCCCTGCAGTGTCCCATGTCAGGGAGGCTCCTAAGAGCACTGCTGACTTGCTGTCCCATGTAACAGTCCCTGCCATCTGAGGAAGCCCCAGCAGTGAATGCTTCCCGTGTTGACTCTGACTCATCAAGGCACACTGGGTGGGTGCAGGGGCTGCTGCCAGCTGCTGCTTTGAAGGTATGCCCCGGGACCCCGAGGCCACACCAGCCAGTCTCTGAAACCCAGGAACGTCTCTGGATGCTCACTGCAGGGTCAGCCAAAAGTTGTTACAGAAGCTGCTTTTTGGTTTGAAGGTTTTTTGTTTTAAATGTTCTGAAGAACTGTTTCCAGGTTTGACTTAAACACTTATTCCCCTTAATCACTGTTCCCCCTTCACAGGGCGATTCCCTGCCTGTCTTTCTAGTTCGCCACTTTACTGTGGTGGGCTTGCTGGGCAGAGGTGCTAAGACACGTCCCAGACCAGCCTCGGTCTGAGGGTGCCATGGCCGTCTAGTCTACTTATGTACGCTGAGCTCAGCTTCAGGGCCACGCACACAGGCTTCACTATCTACTAATCTCTTCCTCATGTCAATGAGAAGTTTGGGGGTAGACGTGGGCCCTGCAGACCACCACTGAGTAATCTCATTTCGTCGTGTGTCTGCCAGGCTCCCGTGTTCCTGCTCTTCCTAGACACTACGTGGCAGCTGCTGGAGCAGTGCCCAGCGGCCTTTGAGTTCTCTGAGACTTACCTGGCGGTGCTGCACGACAGCACCCGTGTGGCCCTGTTCGGCACCTTCCTGTTCAACTCTCCACACCAGCGTGTGCAACAGAGCACGGTGAGCACCCACCATGGCAACGTGCAGTAGCTATGTTCCTATTAAACTGCCTCAGTTATGAATACCGTTTTAAGCTGTAGTTTCAGATGGATAACAGTCCAGGACCTTGAACCTGTTGGATTTGTATGAGTGAGCATTCTAGGTCTTTCTCTCTGACATTTATTGAAAGATGCAGCTTATTTTAACTACCGTAAATGTTGTACTTTTGTATTTATATGTTCACCTTTGAGCTGTCTGAATGGGTAATTGGTAAGATCCTGTTTGAAAACATTTATTTCCTAGGATAGTAGAATAAAAGGGGTATAAAGCAAATTACTTTTCTTCAAGAATTCTATGGGGAAGGAATTTGAGCGGAAACACAGGCATGATGCAAGACTGGAACTCTCGCTGGGCACTGCTTCCCGAGTGTCCTCAGACCCTGATGCCATGGGGCAAGTCACTTTTACGTCAGCCTGTCAGCTTCCAGGCCCAACTCTTAACCCAGAGGAAGAACCACGACTAGGGAGGGTCTCAAGCCAGACTTGAAACCAGCTTCTGGTTGTCCTGGTGGAGCCTTCTGGAACCACGAGTTCTGTCTTATCCATATCTGGAGCAGTGGGTGTAGCCACAGAGGCTGCAATGCCCAGAAGGACGCGCTCATGGGCCTTCAGGAAGACTGCAAGAGGGCCTGCCTTCACAGTGAGCTGTGGTCCTAGCCAGGGCTGGGACTCTGCTGAGTCTGAGTTCCTCATCTGTGAAGCTGCTGCCTCAAACCAGCAGCCAAGCGTCCTGAAGACACATGCTGTTCAAGACTGTGGGTATGAGCATGTAAGGAGAGGGTTTGTTCAGGCTACTGCGCCAGGGTGAGCTCCCTCCATGAGTTCACGCTTATGAACATGCTCACTGCCCAGGGCCCCCCTCCTCCTCACGCAAGGGCCATGCCTTGTTTGTGCTGGGTGCCAGCAACGTCTGTTCTGGGGAGAAGAGTGTGTTGCTCCAGAGGGGTGGGAATTGCCCTCATTCAGAAAATTGCATTCGTATAATGATGAACAACTCATCAAAAAGGAAGTTACCACGAGGAAATCTTGCGTTTGGCATTTTCCACAAATGTTCAAATATTTTATTTTGCAGGAATTTGCTATAAGCAAAAATATCCAGCTGGGTGATGAGAAGGGTTTAAAATTCCCTTCCGTTTGGGACTGGTCTCTCCAGTTTACACCAAAGGATCGCACCCTTTTCCACAACCCCTTCTACATTGGAAAGAGCACGCCTTGTGTACAGAACGGTTCTGTGAAGTCCTTTAAAAGGACAAAGGTAAACTACAAAAACGCACTAATGGTGGAAACCTGGTGTTTGCACACACATAACCAAAAACATCTTTTTCAGAACAGAGTATTGAAAGTCCAGGTGCATCCCATGACAGCATTGCTAATGCAAGTTTGAGGAGTTATTTGCTTTCTTTATGGCTGTGCCATGCAGCTCAGGAGATCTTAGTTCCCTAACCAGGGATTGAAACTGTACCCTTGGCAATGAGTGGGAGGAGTCTTAGCCACACACAGTTTTTTTCATTATCATTATATTTGTGATGGTGATCTGTGACCAGTGATCTCCGATGTCACTATTGCAGAAAGATTACAACTTGCTTAGGGCTCAGACGAGGGTTAGTATTTTTAGCAGTAAACTATTTAAGGTGTGCACATTGTCTTTTTAGACATAATGCTGTTGCACACTTAATAAATTACCATATACTGGAAACATAACTTATATGTGCCGGGAAACCAAAAACCTGGTGTGACTTTATCACGAATCCACTGTCTCCCAGAGGTCTGCACAGATAGAATATATCAGCTCCACCCCCATACAGGCCACAGCCTGGCAAAGTCAAGGCCCAAGTGTCCAGCTCCAGTGGAGGAGGATTGGAGCAGGTATTACCAAGGGAGGGACAAAATGTCCTTTAAGGTTGAAATTCTGCCTGAGTCTATGTTCACCATCACACCTTTACCATCTCTCTGAAAGGGGAAGCTCCAGGAGAATAATGCTAGAATCTCTCTGTACAGAAAAGCTACAGCTCCACACTGAGAGGAATGCCAGCCTCCTTAAAGAACGGCATCATCAGTGAGGAGGAGTTACGGCCAAGGAGAAACTCACTAATCCTGCAAGTGAAGCCAGCGCCTCTGGAGCCGAGGGACAGCCAGGACTGGGACGCGGAGCGGTTCTTCCGAGAACGGGCCTCCAGGCCGGCTGACCTGCACGGGACCATCCTGCCACATCTCTCAGGCGCACACATCAAGCTGTGGAAACTCTGCTACTTCCGCTGGGTCCCTGAGGCCCAGATCCAGCACGGGGGCTTCATTACAGCCTTCCACAAGCTCTCGCTGCTGGCTGACGAGGTGGACGTTTTGAGCAGGGCGCTGCGACAGCCCCGGGGTGGCCCCACGCCAGCCCCCAGCCCCGAGCTGGCCCCAAGCAGGCTGTACTTCTGTGCCGGCGGCCCACACGACGCCCCAGGCACTCCGGACTTCCTCTCGTCCTCCTTCCCCTTCTCCCCAGTGGGCAATCTGTGCAGGCGGAGCATTTCGGGGACACCACTGAGCAAGTTTCTCAGTGGGGCCAAGATATGGCTGTCCACTGAGACCCTCGCCAATGAAGACTGATCATCCTGAGGGACGAGCGGGACTGCTGACCCATGTGGGGCTGAGATATGGCTGTCTACCGAGACCCTCACACGTGGACACCAAAGGGGTCTTCCTGCACGTCCTGAGGGGTGAGCAGAACTGCTGCCCTAAATGTCGTACACACTCATCATTTATCTGTAACAACTGAAGTTTGCACTAATTCTTAAAAACATGTTGAATTATGTTCCCTTCACGGTTTTTTAAAAGACAGGCCTAACTTTTGTTATTTATGTTCTCTTTCTGTCATGCTTGGTCTGGCTCATTTTTAGGTCATTTGCAGGCAGACATTCCCATGATTTTATTACTGTGATCAGACTAATCAGGTTTTGTGTGTGGTGTTTGTCTTTCTAACCACCTATTAAAGCTTCCCTGATCCTTGACTGGATTAGCAGCCTGAGCAGCAACCTTCAGGGGAGTCAAGAACTAGTGTCTGGTGTATTTTCAAGAAGCATCCAGCAGACCCCCGTGGGTATTCAGGGGTATCTGTGCATTTTTCTGGTCACCTTCATTATCTCTAGTTGAACTCACCTGAGAGTTGTGTGTTCCCACACTGTAATTTCTTTTAGATTGCTGTCTGGGACCATAGATCACTGTGGTTTAAAATCATGAGTTTGCTTAGGGCTAACTTTAAAATGATGTGCACTGTTGACTTCAAAAGCATTTGCTGTAGATAATATAATTAAACTTAGAAGTGCCTTTGATTATTAACTATTAAGATATGAATAACTCAGAGTAAAACAATTTGAGTTAGGATACCGGAGTCCCACCACACATCAGGAGGAGGCTAGTCACGAAGCCTCCAGCTGAGAGTCACCTGGACACCCCAGGTCTGGGGCGGGGTGGGGAGCGGAGCCAGCATTGGCAGTATTACTGAGACCCAGCCACTCTGGGCACCTGCCCATGGAAAGGGGTGGTGAGCTCAGGAGTCAGGTCACCTGCAGGGAAGGACAGAGTGCCTGGCACTTGGGGAGGGAGGACAGGTGAGTAGAGGTGGACTTCTCTCAGGACATTGCCATTTTAACCAAGAGCACCTGCCCCGCCCTGCCTGTGACAGCAGCGCTGAGCAGACGAAGACAGGTGTGCCCTTGTCCAAGCTCCTGATGGCAGGTGTGTCATGGGAGCTGCACCAACGCTGTGCTGGTCAGAGTCATCACACCCCTCACGTTTGGGAAAAGATGGATGTTTGAAATGTGGCTGTCATATCGTCTTAAACTGCCGTCTTATGCTACTTAAAGTGTGCAGTTAGATTATGTCCTTTTCTAAAACAGGTGTTTTTTTTTTTTTTTTTTAAACAGTGCTTTACCTTCATATGTAACAAATAGGTATTTCTGTTTGAATTACTTGCCTTTAAAAAATTGTTGGATAATATCTCTGGATTTAAAAGGATAGAAGTTCCTATGCAGTGTCTAAGGAAATCCATCTTGTGGTAAACTCAGTGTTTCTCCCAGCCTGCCTAGAAAATAAGGGCTATTTTAGTTTGTATAAGTTTATATAAGTAGCACTGTTGCCACAAGGACTTTTGTAGTCCTTGACTGGAACCAGCTCCAGACCCCTGAAAACCCCAAATCCCATCTTGCCACTGAAAGTGTAACAGTTCTTCCCCATTTTTCATTAGGCTGCTTTTTAATTATTACAAATTGTCTTAATTTGTTACTGTTTTTCCGGGTTGAGCATTTATATCTCTATACCTTTCTTCCCTATCACATTTATTTCAACCGTTTTAGTAAATGTTTTTAACTTGCAAGTTTTAAAATGATTAGGTACTCTTAAATGCTGTTTTAAAGTAGAAAATGTGCATATTTTTGTATGATAATCAAATGTAAATTACAGTATTTTGTTTTATTTTTGCTGAACAGTTGTTATATCATGATTATTGTGCCACAGTTTATCGTGCATAATATGAACAACAACTATCCCAGCATTAAGTCCTGGCCCCTGCAGAGCCACTGGCCCCGTTGCTGGCCAAGGATGTGGGGACAGGGTCCGAGGGCAGCACCGGACATGGATGCCCAGCTTCTACTGACAGGGCCATGCGGGCAGACTCTCGGATCGGACTTCAAGGTGTAAAGCGTCTTACTGTTGTTCGTGATGGAAACCAACTTTAAAACCAAAAGTGTCTAACTTTATTTAAGAAAGTATATTAATTTGTGCTAACAGAGGGTGAAAACTGTTCAACACATACTTCAACAAACTCTTCTTGCTATAGCAGTAACCTCGAGTAGCTGAAACTTGATTTTGAAAGAAAATGAAAACCTTTGTGCCTAAAATTGATTGTGACTTGCATTAAAGTAGGATGGGCAGGAAGATGAGAGACTCTGTTTTCCAGCAGTGATGAATGTGAAGGAAGTGCTGAGTGCTAATAAAATGTCATAGAAATGGTTGCCTTTGTTACTGATGTGAGAGGCGGGATGTTTTCTTCTAGCTGTGCCTGTGTCTCACCCCTGCTGCTCTGCCTGCTCTAAACCTCAGTTCACAGCTGGCTGTCATCACAGCCTTGGGGGTTCACGGACCAGGCCCTAACTTGGCCTTCCACTGTATACATTAAAAAGCCAGGCAGTGATGTTTCCTTAAAAAGATCAGGGAGCAGGTCTGTGGGAGCAGGATCCTGGCCGAGCTGCCCAGGCCTCCCATCCTGATCAGTCCCTTCCTGTGTCCAAACCCTCCCCACCCTGCCCAGGGTTCTGCACGCCTTGGAGACACTGCAGGTTGGTTCCACATAACCACAGTAAAGTGAGTGTCACCACAGTCTGCAAGTCATGTGAATTTTCTGGTTTCTGAGTACATGTAAAAGTGATGCTTCCGGTACACTATAGTCTATTAAATGTGCATTATACCTAAAAGAAGTATACACACCTTTAAGTATTTTAAAATACTTTGCTGCTGAAATATACTTACCATCATCTGAACCTTCTGCAAGTCAAACCATAACAAATATAACAGAGAAGTCTGAAATCTGTGGGAATCACTGGAATGTGACCGAGACCCAAAGTGAGCACTGCTGGAAGGATGGTGCTGACAGACCTGCCCGACCCAGGGCTGCCCCAGACCTTGGATCTACACAAACAGTAGTGCTAAAGCAAGTTCTGCCAGTGTGGGAGACTGCCTCAGTCATCGGGGACATCCCCAATGGTCAAGACGGAAAGGGACAGCCAAATGCCTTTGGTAGAGAGTGTCCCTCCCCATCCAGGGTGTTCTCGCACTAAAGCGAGTTCTGCCAGGGTGTTCTCGCACTAAAGTGAGTTCTGCCAGGGTGTTCTCGCACTAAAGCGAGTTCTGCCAGTGTGGGAGACTGCCTCAGTCATCGGGGGAAAGGGACAGCTAAATGCCTTTGGTAGAGAGTATCCCTCCCCATGGTGATACAGGCCCAACTGGAGCAAGTGTTGACAGAAATAACAAGGCACTTGATGACAATGTGTTTCTTAATTCCTAAAGAAATCAGAGAAATCAGAAAACATAAATTCAAGAATCTATTTTTAATATATTTTTTAGAAACATTGGGTATGCTACTTTCATAAAAGACTGAAAGCTGTGAATCATCTCGTTTTGCAGTTTTCCAGTTTTCTGTAAATATAACTTAATAACATAATGCATCCAGCTCCTGAAATAGCCACCAAGGTTCTGACCTTTTTGAAAGTTCTTTACTAATGCGTGGGATCGTTAAGTGTCCTGAAGCCAGTCACTGAGGTTCATGATACAGACACTGTACGATGATGAGTACTTAAGGTGCCAGGTTTATTATGACAACAACAAAACCAAAATTAAATAGGATGTAGTGACATGCTATGCTCTGATGGTCTTAGATGCTTCCGAGCCCTCGGCTCTCCGTCGGGACCCCTGCTCCTGGCCCCGACTGCAGCCACGTGGCAAACCTCCACGTCCGCCCCCAGCCGGCGCAGCTCGTCCAGCCAGATCATCTGCTTCTGTGACAGCCGGTCATGGGGTCCTTTCACTTCCACCAGCTGGGAGACAGAAGGGCTATTCAGGTGGGCTGTGGCAGTTCCCACTAACGACCATTTATTTAGAAGGCTTGTTCAGCTCCACTGCTGTACTTACATGTCTATAATAACTAAACAGTACATATGAATTCAGTGAGAAAGTCCCCTATTCTGTAGAAATCAGACTCTCCTCCACAGAGAATTAGGAAATGGATTCATACGTAATATGGCAGCTGAAATAGTTTTCCAGCGCACACAGCACTGTTACTCTCATGCTCAACACCCCTCAATCACTTTTGTGTTGTGTCTGCAATTCGACCCAAGCTCCTTGCCAGGACCCACAAAACCATGTGGTCTGGTCTCTTCCCTGCGCAAGCAGGGCCCTTGCCCGTGCTTGCCAGTCCCACTGCCTAGGACATGTCTCCCTGCTCTTCACATGTCTGACACCTTCCCCCTCAATGATAAGCTCAGATTCATTTCTAGGAGGGTCCTTCTTCCTGTGCACTTGTTTATGATATGTATCGTAAGATAAAACTGCTCATCACACATCAGCTCCATGGAACCAGAACTGTGTCAGTGTTGTCTACCACAGAGCACCGAAATTCAAAACACAGCGATGGAGACTACCAACATGAACTACAAAAGTTTTTTTTAAATTAATAAAGCATTTCCACAGCTTAACAGGAGTTAGATCTTAACAGAGATCCCAAAAGGCAGAACAGAGAGAAAAAAATATTTGAATAGACAATGGCTAAAAAATTTTTCAAAGTTGATGGAAATTATAAACCCAAAGATCCAAGAAGCTTGGTGAACTCTACAAGAAGTTGGTGAACCAAAAGAAGCTTGGTGAACCCCTAAAGAACATGACTTTAAGAAACATAAATTGCATATAAGTTTGAAAAAAAAAAAAAAGGCAGGTCGGTGGGGGATCTGCCAGAATTGTCAAAAGCCAGAGGGGAGAGACTACAGACTTCTCACTAGAAACAATACAAGCTAGATGACAGTGGACAAATATTTTAAGGCATTGAAAAAAAAGTTCTTTGCTTAGGAAAAACTCTCAAAAATGAAGACTTAAAGTTTTAAAATATATAAAACCTAAATAATTCATTGTTAGCACACTTCCATTGCAAGAACTGTGAAAGGAAGTTGTCAGGAAGAGAATGATAGTACATGGAAATCTGAATCTATATAAAGGAATAACCATTAGAATTTGTATCTATATGAATAACTATAAAGGCTCATTAGTCCACTGTAGAAAGCAAAATAATGTGTTACAGGGTTTATAACATGTTGAGGCATAATGTATGAACACAGCACAAGGGCTGATAGAGGAGATATACTGTTGTAGGGTTCTTTATATTCTATGTGGGCTGGTACAACATCACTTGAAAGTAGATAAGTTTAAGTACACATTGTAAACACCACTCCAACCACTTAAAACACATGAAGAGTGAGAGCTAACAAGCCAACAGAGGATAAAATGCAACCCCAGACAAAATGAAGAACTGAGACAAAAAACAAATAGAAGGTTTAAAGCCAGACATGAATAATCACATTAAATGTAATATTCCAAATTCTAACAAATTAAGACCACAGGTTGTCAGATTAGATTAAAAGTAAGACCCATGTAGATGCTGCCTACAGAATGTAAGAAACTCAAATATAAAAACAAAAGTAAGTTTAGAGACAGGAAAATCCTAAGTTTATATGTTGAATAATAAAGCTTCACAATATATATAAAGCAGACATTGATAAAACTGAAAGGAAAAATACCCAAATCCACAACTGTAGTCAGAGGTGTCACATGACATCAGAAGCATGACCCAGAGAGAACAGATGAGCTGGACTTTATCAAAACTTAATGCTTCAACTGTTCAATACACTATTTAGACAGTGAAAAGTCAAGTCACACACTGAATGAAATGTATCTGATAAAGAACCTGTACCATAATTTTCCTTTTCATCTCAAAATTCAGTAGTTTAAGAAAACCACTAGCCTGTGACAGGCAGGATGAGACCAGGTGAGGAAAGGGTGGTGGCCAGCCTACAGCACGTGAGCAGGCGCTCACTCTCAGAGCTTAGAAAAATCACCCCCAGCCATCCCAGGTGCTGAGTCCCTGCCCTTGACCTGCTTCCAACAGTGGACACAGCACAAGCAATGGTTTGTCGCTGCCAAGCTCAGCTGATAAAAAGAGACTGACTTCCATCCTGCTTACAGCCTGGCCCTTCTCCCTCACTTGCTCGGATGAAATAGGCTGCCGCGTGGGGAGAGGCCCAGGTGTCAGCACCGTGGATACCTCTACCAGCAGCCACCGAACAATCCTAGCCCTCAGTCCAGCAACTCTTGAGGGATTCAGTCTTGTCAATCACCAAGCAAGAAATGCCTGGATTGTGGCCTTCAGTTGATCATAAAATTTCAAACATGACTTTCCGCTCTAGCTCAACTGACCTTGACGTGATGACTCTGGGAGCTCCACACAACCAGGTCGGGGAGGCCCCCTCGGCAGTGCCGGAAGTCCGTGGCCAGGCGCCGGCACACGCCACTGAGGATGGAGCCCCCCAGGCAGGACACAAGATCCTGGACAGGAGACACAGAGACGGTCAGCCCTCCCCTGGGCTGGAGACCCTGGAGCCCCCAGTGATGGTGAGATGGGGGAGACCCCATGTGTCATTCAGCAGGGATGGGGTCCTAGGACACCAAGCACCCCTCTGCCCCTGGTGCTGGCACCCTGGCCTCTGGGGATGCGTACTCCTTGGTCAGTTACCAAGCTTTCACCCGATCGGGAACATCCAGGGAGCAGCTAAGAAGAGAGGATTTGGGGTGAGCACTTAGGATGCGACAGTGGACCTTGGAGGCCACTGGTCACAGGATAGGGAGAGTGTCCTCCCTTCAGGGGCCACAGGCCAGGCCAAGGAGGCTGCCAACCAAATGGGCAGAAGGCATAACTGGGGCTTGTTCACACTTGGGACTGTCCCTTCAGGAACAGAGGCCTGTGGGCAGCAGTACGACAAGCACATGCATATGCACATGTGTATGTGTGTGCTTGCATATATACATGAACAGGTATACACATACACAGGTACATGGGTGTGTGCATACATACGTGCACACATATATGTGAATGTGTGCACACGTCTTCTGTTACAATTGCCAAAAGGAAATCCACATTGGAGGCACTTCCTGAGCAAACCCCGCCTGCAGACTCTCACCTGGGCTTGCTGCAGAGAAGAGAAGCGATCCCAGCTGACCAGGGAGGACACCCTGCCTTCCTGGGCCTGCCACGCGGCTGCCACCCAGGCCCGCAGGCTCTCCTCGGGGGCGCTGTGGATCTGCTGCAGCCGGGCTTCCATGGCTGGTGCCCTGCTCTCAAAGAAACTGTCTGTGCAGAGGTCCAGTGGGGCCGCCTGTGTGCAGGGAGAACCAGCTCACACTAAGCCTGGGAGGCTGGGGTGAGCAGAGGAGCCAGTGCCCGTCAAATCTGGAAACTGGCCACTCTGATGAAGTGGACTCAGGCTTTTTCTCAAAAGATAAATAAAAATCACCCAAGTAATCTGATATAAAAGCAATTTATGACACTGGTTTTTTAGAGAGCTAATTTGCAAAGACAAGCACAATTTGCTAAAAGAGTTCTTAGGTTAAACTGGTGGAGCTCTTGGACTTTCCAGGTGGTGCTGTAGTAAAGAATCCACCTGCCAATGCAGGAAACACAGGTTTGATCCCTGGGTCAGGAAGATGCCCTGAAGGAAAGAATGGCAACAGACGCCAGTATTCTTGTCTGTAGAATTCCATGGCAGGCTACAGTCCATGGGGACACAGAGAGCTGGACAGGACTGAGCGACTGAACATGCACCGCACAGCGGAGCTCTCAGCAGACATGTATGACAAAGCACATGAGTGAACATGGGCCCCACCAGGGTGAAGCCGAAGACACTGACACTAAGACTTTCAAGAGCAATGATTCCAGTAAAGTAGCTTACATTTTAAATTCTATGAATCAGATTTAAAAATGAAAAGCCATTCTTACAGTGAAATTAGCACTAGGATCCAGAAGAGTATAACTGGGGGCATGTTTCTGGGGCAGCAACTTCAGGATCCCAGGGTGGGAGTGACTCACGTGTGTGTGCAGAGTCTCTGCAGCCTGAACGTGGCCAGGGTTACCTGATAGGCATTTCTGAAGGCGTCCGGCACCCCGTCCATGAAGATGATGTCCCACAGCAGAAGGCCAAACAGCGTGCTGAAGGTGGACCCCTCCCCATGGATCCCTGAGACAAGGCACACATGAGAAAAATCCATCTCTTCTATTCTCCAAAGATACCACCATATCCTACTGCCAGCTCAAGTTGAAGAAACTAGCAAAAATATTTTAGATTCAAAGGCAAAGGCTGTTTTCGTGCCATTTCCTGCTCATTTTCTTAACATTAGATTGCTTATATACAGAAGCCTTGCTTAAGGATGAAAGTCTCAGTAATTATGACAAAATTCAAATGCATGTTTCAGTGTGGAAAAACCTAAGGAACATGTTTAGAAACAAATAGGAGGTCTGATGGGGGAGGGTGAACACCCAGGAGCCTTTGCCTTCTGACCCCATTCGCCTCCTTCCACAGCACTCCTCTGCCTTGACCTGGACACCACATAGTGCTGGGGTTTTTAAGACTCAGGGTTTTACAGAAAACTTCCACATCAGAGACCACCCAGTCCAGACCCCCTATCCCCATCCCACATCCAGACCACAAGATGGGGTGGTGACCTCAGAGAGGCCCAGCCCAGTTCCAGGCCGTGTGAACAGTGAAGCAGGGTCCCCAGGGCTGGGGCCTCTCCAAGTGGGCCCCTCCTGGCCCTTTGGCACACCTGATGCCCCCACCCGAGACCCCAGCGCTCCTCCACACACTGCAGTACCTTTGAGCGGCTGGCTATGGGTAGCACTTTGTGGTCCTCTCCAATCCTGCCCACCTGCCTGACCCAAGATCTCCAAGAGCAATCCAGCCACCCTTGCTCCTCATGTCCCTAGCAGAACACGCCACTCTCATGGTGGCAGGTGTGAACACTGGCCATGAGGAAGCACATGGCCCTGATGAACTGGGGTGATAAAATTCTCTCCTGTGCCCTCTAGGGCCTCCCACAGGACAGGATAGAGTGACAACAGCCCCTAGTGTGGCCACATGGCCCAGTTACCCTGGTCAAAGCCACAGTGTCTATAATGGGCCAGCGCCAGCTCCTCCACAGAGCACAGGACAGTGGTGGGGGTGGCCCCCCCAGCCTCCAGCATGAAGACAGACTTCCCTGATCCACGCTGCGGGCACAGCCGGCCTGTGACGGTCACCTGGGTGNAGATTGCCAGGAGAAATATCAAAAACCTCAGATACACAGATGACATTACCCTTATGGCAGAAAGTGAAGAAGAACTAAAGAACCTCTTCATGAAACTGAAAGAGGAAAGTGAAAAAGTTGGCTTAAAGCTCAACATTCAAAGAACGAAGGTCATGGCATCACTTCATGGCAAATAGATGGGGAAACAAAACCAGTGAGAGACTATTCTCTTGGATTCTGAAACCACTGCAGATGGTGACTGCAGCCATGAAATTAAAGGGCGCCTGCTCTTTGGAAGAAAAGCTATGACCAACCTAGGCAGCATATTAAAAAGCAGAGACAATACTTTCCCAACAGAGGTCTGTCTAGTCAAAGCTATGGTTTTTCCAGTAGTCATGTGTGGGTGTGAGAGTTGGATCATAAAGAAAGCTGAGTGCCGAAGATTCAATGCTTTTGAACTGTGGTGTTGGAGAAGACTCTTCAGAGTCCCTTGGACTGCAAGGAGATCCAACCAGTCAATCTTAAAGGAAATCAGTCCTGAATATTCATTGGAAGGACTGATGCTGAAGCTGAAGCTCCAATACTTTGGCCACCTGATAGGAAGAACTGACTCAGTGGAAAAGACCCTGATGCTGGGCAAGATTGAAGGCAGAAGGAGAAGGGGACAACAGAGAATGAGATGGTTGGATGGCATCACCGACTCAATGGACATGAGTTTGAGCAAGCTCCTGGAGTTGGTGATGGACAGGGAAGCCTGGTGTGCTACAGTCCATGGGGTTGCAAAGAGTCAGACACGGCTGAGCGACTGAACTGAAGAGGTGACAAAGCAGAATGAATTTCTTTCTTCTAAGAAGATACATTCTGAACACTGCCTGTCATGTGCAGTTTTTTACACCACAAATCTATGTTCTCATGGCCACCTGCTTAAAGTCACCAGACGGCAATGTGAAATGAGAGCCAGAGGTCAGCAGACACCAGCCCCCAGGCCGGACTCAGGACCTCCACCTGATTTTAATACAAGTCCAGTGTGGTTTCCGTGCTTATAAATGGCTAAAAAAAGTCAAAAGGAGAAAAACTGTGTGGCACGTGAAAATTACAAGAAACACACATTTTGGTGTCGGAGAACACGCCTGCACTGGGACAGTCCCACCCATTCGCTGGCAGAGCCTGACTGCTGCCCCACTGGGCCTCCACCCAAGAGGCTACTGATCTCTGTCCTGCAGGAACCCAACTTCCTGGCCATGAGGTCTTATCTTTTTTTTTAACCAAGAAAATTATCCATTAACTTGTTTTAACCATTTGTTTTCCTGTTTAGTCTGAGAAATGTTTACACATTTGCCCAATTACTTAAGAAAATCCCCCAGGGTCCATGCACATCATGGGCTAACACTCGTTGTAAACACTGGTTGTCTCCTTCCTACAAAGGACTGTAAGTAAATGCCTCACTCTGTCTACTCCCAAACAAAACAGAGAGAAAATATTCAGTTGTTTTTCTTAACAGTAAAGGCTATTTTTCTGGCTATGGTTTAAGTTTGTATTATTTCTGTGTAGACTTTTGTCCTAAATGTTTTTCTGAAAGAGATATCCAATACTACTAATTTTTCTCATCACTTTGTACTAAGGAAGGAAAAAGTTTCTTAACCATATGGAACACGCTGAACATTTATTAAACCAAAAAGAATGAAGGATCATGTGCTGTGTACTTGAACTCTTAAAGTAAATGTTCAATTTAATTTTCTTTTTTTTTTTAAGGTATGATTCATTTTCTTGTTCAAAACAACAGCTCCTGGAATTTCCACCAGAAGACAGCTTCTGTCCTGCGGCCAGGCTTCCCCTATGGTTGTAATTCAGCTGACCAAACCCCAGAGGGGCCAGTCCCCCTGCAGGTGGCAAGCCACTGACTGCCACAGACGGACTGGGGGTATAAGAATCACTCCAAACTTTCAGACACTCTCTGCTACTCACCAGGTACTTTTGACTCCATGAAAAGCGAGGAGGAAGTTCAACTACACACGCTGACCTCACCACAGAACCAAAGGAGCATGTTCCTCATGCAAAAGATGATCTTACGCAGTTAGAACAACTAGGTCAGTTGGTAACCCTCACAGGCACTAGAGAACCACCTCACCTCAAGGATGGGTGGTCTTTCAGTCCATCCCAGTCCTGCTTTGCACACCGAGCGAGCTCCCTAGCCTCCTCCCAGGCCCCATTGGCCATCGCCGTGGAGATGTCATTCAGCGTGTGTGCGGCCATCGCATACCTGGTGGGGGACAGGTGGGAAACCACAACATTCAGGTTTCAGTGGGGGATGAGCACTGACATACAGAACCTCACATCCCTACATCCCACCCAACACATTCAGATCTGCTTTTGAAAACACAAGGGTTACGTTTTATCTCAGTAATCATTTGACTATTACTCCATGAATAGCCTAGAAGTAAGTGTTCATACAGGCCTCCCAGCCAGAAAGATGAAGATACACACACCTTACCATCACATCACACGTCACATTACATGATGCAACACTGACCAGCTCTTCCTCCCTGACCTCCAGTGCCCAGTCACTCATTCATCCATTCAACAATCTGGGAGCAAGTATGACAACATGTAACCAATCTCAGGATTATACGGAAGTGTAGGTTTGGTCATTTAATCACTAAGTCAGAGATGGCCAGAGGGATACTGCTCAAGGTAACAGAATTATTTGGGATTTTCAAAAACAACTTCAGGGACAGTATCTGGGAGATGGTGATGCTGAAATGTTCTGAACCCATGTAACTGAAGAGACAGCTTCTTAGCGTGTCTTTAGATACCAAAACAAAGACATGGGCCCCATAGTTCTGTAACACTGCGTGCACAGTCACTGGGCTCTGGACTCACACTTGAGAGAAGAGCACACACTGGCCCTGTGTGCAGAAACTGTCAAATAAGCGAAAAACAGAGTGCCCTAAGTGTAAAAATTTGCTCATACACGCTTCCATCTAGCTCTCTTTTAATACTCAACTGGACAGCTCTAAGGCAATGAAAAATGGAATTGGAGAAAACATTCTAATTAGAAGATCTGACTGAAAAAGTTATTCCTACTGAATACAAATAAGATATTGACCTTCCTAGTAACTAAGGCTGCCGCTGTTGCTGCTAAGTCGCTTCAGTTGTGTCTGACTCTGTACGACCCCATAGACGGCAACCCATCAGGCTCTGCCGTCCCTGGGATTCTCTAGGCAAGAGTACTGGAGTGGGTTGCCATTGGCAAAATGGGCTAAAATCAGTTTACACTGACTCTGTTTTGATCCAATCATTTCAATAGCTTATTTTTTAAAGCACATACTAGACAACACTTAAACATCGTCCCTAAAATCAAACATCAGAAACCATTTCAGCTAACTTTGAATCATAAACCTGCAACATCTATGTAAATTTTTTTTTTAATCAAAATCCACTTTTGCTAAACACTGGCTAAATCCATGCATCAAGATAGATTCATGAGAACTTCTATTGTCTGCATGATTCTGGTATATGGTCCACAAGTTAGTTACTAGCTTTATTTTAAGCATCATTACCAGGAAGATATTCAGCCTTGTTCATACCAACAACATACTCACAAGGCAGGTTTGTTCAAATGTCTATATTTTAAAAATGCTCCCCCTGCCAAAGCTATTTGGGAATATAAACCAGGGGAAAACTGTATAGCTCTAACTCAAAACTAGTGGGTTTTGGCAACCTTAATCAAACTGCATTTCTACATTCTCCTCACAGTCCTGGAAAAGTATACAAGTGAGCAAAAAACTAAACAGGAAGCAAAAACTTAAAAAATGGTTTTGAGCAGATGTTTCTCTTGTGGATGGCAAAAAAATAATAATAGATCCTTCTGCATAAATTTAAAAATACACAGATGTTATAGTGAGTAATCACTCTCCTACCTAATGAGATCATCCCTGTCCTGGAAGATCGGGGTCTTTCGATTGACGGTGTACCTGGGGAACTCCAAGCGGCCCAGGTTGACCAGTAGCACAGTGGAGAGCTGACCCTGGCCCCCACAGGCGGCCTCCTCATCTTCCACCATGTCGCTCAATGAGAAGAGCAGCAGGGCCCGGGAAAATACCGCCCGAGGGCCTCGAGAGACCCTCAGGGAACGTCCCGCCACGTCTTTAGCTCTGAAAAATACACACTATGGATGAGACTTGCTGGTCTGTAAGCATTTGGACATCAGATTTCATAGATTATTTCAAGCTAAACAGCATTCATTATTCCAAGCCTGAAGCAAACCTCTGGCCTCTGGCTGTGTGATGTTAAAGTGTTTGTTAACCTCTGGAGCTCAGAGCCCCACTTTGGAACACGGTGAAGATTCGATGAAATTAAACCTGCAGACGATTTCACATAGTGTTTGCCTCAATAAAAGAGCAGGATAAGGTTTACGCTGGTCCCGAACACGTGAAATACCAGAGAAACTCCAAGTGTTACCTGTTTGACATTAGCCACTCTCGATTCTTGACTCCAGTGACAATTTAGATGAACTAACAGATATTTATTCATTTAAAATAACTTTGTTTGTTCATTTATGGCGGTGCTGGGTCTTTGTTGCTGTGTGCAGGCTTTTCTCTAGTTGCAGCAAGTGGGTGCTATTCTCTAGTTGGGGTGCACAGGCTTCTCATTACAGTGGCTTCTCTTGTTGGGGGGCACAGGCTCTAGGGTGAGTGGGCTCAGTAGTTGCAGCTCCTGGGCTCTAGAGCACAGGCTCAATAGTTGTGGCACACGGGCTTAGCCGCTGGCAGCATGTGGGATCCTCCCAGACCAGGGATTGAAACCACATCTCCTACACTGGCAGATGGATTCTTTACCACTGAGCCACCAGGGAAGCCCCACAGGTATTTATTTAGAATGTCATTATCAAAGGCTCTTGGTCAGGCAGCAGGTCACAACCAGGGCTTTCTGGCTCTAACAACCTGGACACCATGCATGACAGGGTTTCTCTATTGACATCCGGGCCATGAATTCTTTTCTGGGGGCTGGGGTAGGGGCAAGGTGCCCATTCTGTGCATTAGACGACGCTCAGCTATGTCCCTAGCCTCCACTCACTAAATGTCAGTGACACCCACTACCCACCTCAGTCACAACAAGAATGCCTCCAGATGATGCCAGATGTGCCTGGAGGTCGAGGTCCCCCAGTGAGAGCTGGAGTCCAGTGGAGGACCTCACCCTTCCTACCAGCCCAGAAGCTATGAAACCAAAAGCAGAGCTGGTTCCCTGGGGAGTCCAGAGATCAATGCCCCCAGTACGGTCTTGAAGACACAGGGGTAGGGTTCCCACCTCACCACCATCTACATGAGGACCACGCAGCCACAGAGCCTGACTGCACCCCCAGCCTTCCTCCCCATGCAGAGTCCCAAGCATGTCCAGTGGACCAGGACTCTCAAGTTGCAGAAGGAAACATTCAGCGTGACTAAAAACACAGCCACTATCCAGAAGGATTCAGAGAGTGCAAATAAAGACGCTTTTTCTGCAGAGGAAGGTAACCAGGTATTACCTTCATGTGGAGCCGTCAGAGACTCAGGTTCCACTCGTGGGTTCCACAGCTTAATGAAGAAATAAAGGACACTGTCCATCAACAGACAAAGTGATAAAGGTGTGCTATGTAATGGAGTATTAGCCATAAAAAAGGAATTCTTCCATTTGCAACAATGTGGAGGGATCTAGAGAGTATTACCCTTAGTAAAACAAGTCAAAGACAAATACTACATGTTATCATTTCTTGGTGGACTCTCAAAAACAAAACAAATGAATGTATATAACAAAAGAGAAATAAATTCACAGCTAGAAAACATAAACTAGTGGTTGCCAGCAAGGAGAAGGAGGCAGGGAGAGGTGAGACAGGTAGAAGAGTAAGAGAGATGAACTACCCTATATGAAATAGATAAGCAACAAGGATATACTGCACAGCACAGGGAAATACAGTCATCATTTCGTAATAAATTTAAATGGAGTATAATCTGTACAAATACTGAATCACTATGCCACACACCTGAAACTAATATGTCAACTATACTTCAATTAAAAAAAGTTTTAAAGGATAGTGATTTTAGTAGAAAACTAAAATAGTCTTAACGGGCTTCCCTGGTGACTCAGTGGTTAAGAATCTGCCTGCCAATGAAGGAGACACAGGTTTGATCCCTGATCCAGGAAGATCCTGCATGCCACAGAGCGGCTAAGCCCATCTGCCATTAACGACTGAGCCTGTGCTCTAGAGCCAGGGAGCTGCAACTACTGAAGCCCGTGCTCCACAGCAAGAGAAGCCACTGCAACGAGGAGCCCTCACACCACAATTCGGAGAAGGCAGCGGCACCCACTGCAGTACTCCTGCCTGGAAGTCCCATGGACGGAGGAGCCTGGCGGGCTGCAGTCCATGGGGCCGCGAAGAGTCGGACACAACTGAGCGACTTCACTTTCCCTTTTCACTTTCATGCATTGGAGAAGAAAATGGCAACCCACTCCAGTGTTCTTGCCTGGAGAATCCCAGGGACGGGGGAGCCTGGTGGGCTGCCATCTATGGGGTCGCACAGAGTCGGACACGATTGAAGCGACTTAGCAGCAGCTGCTCACCACAACTGGAGAGAAGTCTGCACAGCAACGAAGACCCAGCTCAGCCAAATAAATAAAATTATATATATATAAACAGTCGTAAGATTCTCATTTTTCTATAATTCTCATGTCAGTGATAAAAAATGTTCATCTTACTTCTTCCATTTCTGTTCCTACATGCTCAGTGCTTACACTAAGAAACAGCTAATTTAGTGTTCACTTACTTTTAAAATATTACACACATGAATACCATGAAATACTTAACAAATAAAATTAAAGACTTAGAAGACATTTAACCACAGGGATGAGGATCTTATACCCCTAAATCAATTAACTATAAATACATAATCTAGTTGAATACTTCTGGAAAATCTACAGTATAAACTCTCTGAAGTGTTGACAGTGACATTTTTCTTAATAATGTATGCCTTATTTATTCCTGTGTTTTACTAAGATTAATATTTGTAATATCTTCTCAATAAGGATGGGCTCTTGGCACATTAACAGCTCAAAGTTACACACACACACACATTATATAAAATAACAATGACGTTGCTTTAAATTGTTTGCCAAAAGCATTATCTCATCTCGTTTTCAACAACTCTGGAAAGTGGATTCCCAGACTAAGGTTGATATAGTTATATTTTAGACATAACATAGCCAGAAGAAATAAATTCTGAGATTTTTTATGATCTTTCCCAACATGAAACTGTTCAGGAACTTTTATAAGGACAAAAGAAACCATCCACAGTTTTTGGTAAATTTTTATGTTTCAACTCAAGAGAAATTGCATATTACTGCTGACAGATTATGTTTCAATAAAAAGTCTACTGAAATAAAAATTTGGCTGGATAGTTCATGTTTAACTCTTGTTAAGGAGAGAAGTTAAAACTGCATTTTTCTTGAGTAATAAAATACTAGAATATGCCAAGGGCCCAGTGCCTCTAACCTCTTGCCTCTTGGTTTTTCTTGTCCTAGAAATCAGTGTGGTATGATAAGAATTATGAAAGCTAACCCAAGAAAGAATCCAGACCTGATAATTAAGGTTCTCTTCCTTTTCAGTCTGGCAGCAATTGCAAAAACAATCACAATCTGGAAACACGTACCATTCATTTTAAGACCTTAGTATGTGCTGTGTGTGTGTGTGTGTTAGTCGTTCAGTCATGTCCAGCTCTTTGTGACCCCCATGGACTGTAGCCTGCCAGGCTCCTCTATCCATGGAATTCTCCATGTATGAATACTGGGGTGATTTGCCATTTCCTTCTCCAGAGGATCTTCCTGACCCAGGGATGGAACCCAGGTCTCTTGCATTGTAGGCAGATTCTTTACCACTGAGCCACCACGGAAGCCCAACCAACAACTCAAATGTTCTTACTGTAACAAGTTCCTTCGCTGTTCACCCGAAACTACCATAACATTGTTAACTGACCACACCCCGATGCAAAATGTTTTTGGTGTTAATAAATAAATAAATAAAATGATTGAAAAAAAAGATCCACAAAACCTTTTCAGGATCACTGCGCCAATGCCAGGCTGGTTCCGGCCCCAAGTACAGACTGAAGGCTGCTTGGCCAATCTGAGGAACGCGTCCACCAGCTGCTGCTTCTGCCCATGGGCACTTGCCAGGTGGAAGGTCTTTGCCAGGGCTTTCAGTTCCGGAGCAGAGAGGAGCTCCAGCACCTCAGGGAGCTCCTGCAACTCAGATTCTGAAATATTAAAAAATTTAAAAAAGTACTTTAAATAAGTTTATTATTTTCCAGTTTTATTGATACTTTAAGAAGAAAGCTTATGTGTTGTCCTAAGACTAAGAACTCAATTTAGGGATTTTCCTGGTGGTTCAGTGGTTAACTCTGAGCTCCCAGTGCAGGTGGCCTGGGTTTGATCCCTCATCAGGGAACAAATACCTTATATGCCACAACAAAGACCCGACACAGCCAAATAAATTTAAAACAACAACAAAAAACAATTTAAAAGACGCACACACAATCACGATTTCTCAGGCACCAATCAGGAGATGACACGGAACCAGCACCACCCTCATTCTGCAGATACTCCCTTCACCGTGTTTCCACTTTGGTTCCCCTGGACGAACCGTACCTGTCTGCAAGAAGCCTGCATGTGTCAGCTCTCCAACCACGGGGGTTAAGTCCGCAGAGATCTCTTCATAGTCCAGCTTGTTCACCTTAATCCAGCTGAATTTACGTTGAAAAAGTCTTACGTATAACTTTTGACCATTGGCTGTGACAAAGTTAAGATAATCAGTGAAAAACATTCTATTTCTTCTCAAAAACCACATATGCTATCACTTCCTTTTGTAAACCAAAGTGAGTAAAACATGCTGTGTTACAAATACACATAGGCTGGCTGACTCAACTGATCTTCCAAGAATATCATTTTCTTCCTTTGGAAGACAGAACTTATTTCAAATACAAAGTCCCATAGGAATGTCTCCTTGCCCTGTGTGCAGGACAGGAGGAGCCAGAGGACACAAAGCCTTTGTGACAGGCTTTGGAACTAAGGCTCCCTCTTCTCTTATGAAAAGTGGGAGTGGGGGCCAGTAACACCATCCTCCCAAAGCCTGTGAAAAGATTAAATGAGATGAGTGTATAAGCCGCTCCAAAGTTGGTAATGATTATTAGTCATTCAAAAACCTAAAGGACTTCCTTGGTGGTCCAGTGGCTATGAATCTGCCCATCCACTGCAGGGAACTAAGGTCCCACAGGCTTGTGTGGCGTGGCCAAAATTAAATAAATAGAACTAAACAGAGAAATAACACCATCTATTTAAATATATATATATATATCTTTTAAAAATAATAAAAAATAAAAGTGTAAGATCCAGGTTCCCCACTTTCTAACCAACATTTCTAGTCCCTCAATAGAGACACACCCCGTCCCCTCACCGAGAGTTCCAGTTATTCTGTTCTCTGCTTTTGGTTTCATATGCAATATTCTATTTTTGGCTGAAAATCATCTGAAAAGGATTTTTCAAAAAAAGTCTGGCTTTGGTAGAATGGCCATCTCTAACAGTGATCTCCATCAAGCTATTTAATTAACCTGGTCTCAAGTTTGCCTATCACCCAAATTATCTTTCGACTTCCAATTCTAGAGTGGTCTCGGGACTTCCCTGGCCATCCAGTGGTTAGGACTCTCCTCTCCCAATGCAGGAGGCACTGATTCCATCTTTAGTCAGGGATCTAAGATCCTGTATGCTGCATGGTATGGCCAAAAATTTAGAAAAGTAAAATGATACGACCTTATTTATTAAATTTTCTACAGTTATTTCCCTTTTCTCTTGAAAGAGGGAAAATTGATTCACAGTAGCCATTTTCACAACAGAGACACTAAAGATTCTCTGTGGAGGGCAGCCCACAAGAATCTGCAGAGCTTACACTAGGAAACTTTCCTACTTCTCAATCAAACCACAGCCCAGGGTTACTAACTACTTTAATAAATGCTCGTACACCAACCAAAGATGTGTGACCACCCTGGATACAAGAGTCGATGGGGTGTCACTCACACAAGCAGGACCACACTTACACTGTGTGAACGTAAAACTGAATTCCTTCTCTTACCCGTTACTGGTAACATTCAGGATTTCTTTTTTGTAACTGGACCAGGAGTTAGACCTGCTACTATTACTAGTGGTCAGGATGGTCCCCAAGGGAGCTTTTCCTGCTTGAGAGGGACTCGTGTGCACACAGCCATCAAGGTCCTTTGGATGAGCAGCTGATGGCAGGTGGAGATGGCGTGGTGGGGCGTGCGCAGCTCTTGCTCTAAACCTGTGCTATTTGCTTTGAGCCACAGAGCTGGCTGACAAGGAATGTAGGTATGCTTTTAAAGGTACCAATTTACAAAATTAAAAAAGAAAAAAATTAATGTACCAATTTAGCTTGAAAGCTTCCATTTCCTGCACACCTTTAAAAGGCAGAGCTCAGGCAACTAAAATGTTATTGGAGAAAAAAATATGCCTCAGTACCCCTTGGTTTATTTGCCTGTATTTTATTTTCATTTTTGAGGAAATGGCCCGCAAAAACAAATCCACCAAATACAACAGCAAGCTTGATTACATGCCTGAAATGCAAGGTACACTTTTCTAAGTCACACTATTTTTTCCCCTAATCTGGGAAAAATCATGTGAAGAGTTGACTCATGGGAAAAGACTCTGATGCTCGGAGGGATTGGGGGCAGGAGAAGGGGACGACCGAGGATGAGATGGCTGGATGGCATCACGGACTCAATGGACGTGAGTCTGAGTGAACTCCGGGAGTTGGTGATGGACAGGGAGGCCTGGCGTGCTACGATTCATGGGGTCGCAGAGTCGGACATGACTGAGCGACTGAACTGAATTGAACTGAATCTGGGAAAGGCTGTTTTACAACCATCAAATATACATAAAAAGGACAAACAACTGCTTCCATTACAAGCAAAGTACAGTTTATAAGGATGACAGTGCAGAAGCAGGCATCACCTGGCCCCAAATCTTATCTCTTTTTAAACGCACATCATTGTTGAGCTGAACACCATCACTGGCTCTGATTCCCCTGAGTACTCCCAGGGGGCTCCCCAAACCACTGATTCCTCGGGGTCATCAGGTTTCTGCCATCATATCCCAGACCAACTCAGGGCAGCAAATGGCAAACAAAGCCTCGAAAGCAAACAGGCTCAAGATACCTGATAACTGATGAAACTTAGTTACAATGTCCTTCTCGTGTTCATCAAAGAGCATCCTGTCTTCTTCATTCTCGAACACGGCTTTCAGCACCACCAGGAAACTCCGAAGGTAGTAAGGGTGGTCCGGCAGTTCTGGACTTGTGACCCAGGACACATCACAGCTTGACCTCTTCTCCAAAGGCGTCTGATGAGTGATTTCATCCTCTAAGCCACTGTCTGGAGGAAGCGTTTGGCTGTTGATCTGTATAGAAGCACCAAGTGTGGAACTTGGAGGTTTTGCCTCCCGATGTGAGCCCTGATTTGTCACTTCTGAAACAATATTCATTTTCACCTCTTCACAATGACTTGTCTCACATTCTTCAGTAACTTCACCATCTACTCCTTTGACACTCTCCTGGTTTGCAACATGGTCCTCAGAAGCAGACTTTCTATGTCCGAAAATTAAATCTGATGAAAACAACCCAGGCGCATCACCTGTGCAGGCAGGGGTTAGGGTTGATTGCTCACATTCCTGGGCAGCTGTCTGGCCTTCAGCTTCTTCCACTTTAGTGCCTTCCACTGTATGTGCTGGGGTGCTCAGCTCCTCCTGAGAATCACCAGTAAACACGTTCTCCTTTTGAGAGCTGTTCTCCAAAAGTGGATCCTGGCCCTCCACCTCCAAATGCTGATCAACCAGGCTCTTAACCCTTGTACATGAGGACCTCTGTTGACTCTGGTAAGTGAACCCCTCATTCTGATTCAGGGATCTTTTAGCCTTTATGTATCTTCTGGACAATTTAGAGGACAGGCTTCCCAAAGAAATGACTTTTACATTATGATGTCTCAGCTCGTCTTGATTTCTGCACACCGAGTCACCTTTACTTTTGAAGTAGGGGCTGGTCTGCTGTTTTTTGCCCATTTTTACTGAATCACTTTGACCAGGGGTTAAATTTATCGTTGATGGTGACGACCTCTCTGGCGTTATATCTTCTAAGGCAATATTGGTCAAATCTATGGTGGGCATGTTTGAACTTAAGCCGACGTGCCCGGGGCCAGCAGGAGTCATGTCATCGTGGTCAGCACACATTTCATCAAGGTGCCGGTTCAGGTCATATCTTGGCACCATCTTACTACAAACTGGGCAGGCAAGTTTAGCAGGTGGTGCATTGTTAAAAAACGAAATAATAGAGTTAGATTCATTTTTTTTAGTTCTGCTGCTTGATAAACTTGTACAAGGCCTTTTTTTTGAGGATTTGCCTACAGACATCATGAGTATTATTAGGAAAGCTGGGTGGGGACTTCCCTGGTGTCCAGTGGTTGGGATTGTGTACTTCCACTGCAAGGGGCCCAGGTGTGATCCCTGGTCTGGGAACTGGGAGCCCCTGCATGCCCCAATGGGCAGCCAAGAAAAAAAAAAGCAAAGTTGGGTGTTGTTTCAAGTAGTAAAACACAAGGTAAGACCTGGGAAAAATACCAGTGGTTTACTTCTACTTCCCTGATTCGAAATCATAAAAAATGGGATCCTACTGGACTTCATGTTATTCATTTAGTTTCTTCTTCCTATGAAACAAAACATGTGGATTAAGAACATATTTATGAATTAACAACAGAGGCGGGAAAAGATCAACGATGGTATCTCACGGGATGGGGCCTTGAATAGACCCTGGCCTTAGAAAGAAAAGCCCAAGGCCATCCTCCGGCTGTCCACGCGACCCCAGGGTGTCCCTCAGCCGCGGGGATAAGTTCTAAGACTCCTCTGTAAGATCTAAATCAGCCACCCTAAAAAGGGACATCTGACTACGCGAGGTCTTCATTTAAAACGGCTGCACGAGGAACTTCTCCGGGGCAGAGCACGCGCATCCCGCCCGCACAGGCCTTTACTGAGAAGCGCCGCCGGGAGTCGCGGGCATCTGTCCACCCCCGCCCCGCCTCCCCGCGATCCCGCAGCTCCGGCAGCCGAACCTCCTGAGGCTAAAGCTCTGCCAGGCCAGCACTCCCCTGGGATCGTGTGCACACCTGGGATACGCACCTGGGAGGTGCACCTGGGGCTGCGCCGCTAGCCCGGCCGCCCTCCTCTCTCCTTTC
>SJYQ01013574.1:0-46945 GCA_006410935.1 Redunca redunca | reverse complement strand
TTATTGAGCCCATCTTTGCATGAAATGTTCCCTTGGTATCTCTAATTTTCTTGAAGAGATCTCTAGTCTTTCCCATTCTGTTGTTTTCCTCTATTTCTTTGCATTGATCGCTGAAGAAGGCTTTCTTATCTCTTGCTATCCTTTGGAACTCTGCATTCAGATGCTTCTATCTTTCCTTTTCTCCTTTGCTTTTCACCTCTCTTCTTTTCACAGCTATTTGTAAGGCCTCCCCAGACAGCCATTTTGCTTTTTTGCATTTCTTTTCCACGGGGATGGTCTTGATCCTTGTCTCCTGTACAATGTCACGAACCTCATTCCGTAGTTCATCAGGCACTCTATCTATCAAATCTAGGCCCTTATATCTATTTCTCACTTCCACTGTATAATCATAAGGGATTTGATTTAGGTCATACCTGAATGGTCTAGCGGTTTTCCCTACTTTCTTCAATTTGAGTCTGAATTTGGCAATAAGGAGTTCATGATCTGAGCCACAGTCATCTCCTGGTCTTGTTTTTGTTGACTGTATAGAGCTTCTCCATCTTTGGCTGCATAGAATACAACCAATCTGATTTCGGTGTTAACCATCTGGTGATGTCCATGTGTAGAGTCTTCTCTTGTGTTGTTGGAAGAGGGTGTTGTTATGACCAGTGCATTTTCTTGGCAAAACTCTATTAGTCTTTGCCCTGCTTCATTTCGCATTCCAAGGCCAAATTTGCCTGTTACTCCAGGTGTTTCTTGACTTCCTACTTTTGCATTCCAGTCCCCTATAATGAAAAGGACATCTGTTTTGGGTGTTAGTTCTAAAAGGTCTTGTAGGTCTTCATAAAACCATTCAACTTCAGCTTCTTCAGCGTTACTGGTTGGGGCATAGACTTGGATAACTGTGATATTGAATGGTTTGCCTTGGAGATGAACAGGGATCATTCTGTCGTTTTTGAGATTGCATCCAAGTACTGCATTTCGGACTCTTTTGTTGACCATGTTGGCTACTCCATTTCTTCTGAGGGATTCCTGCCTGCAGTAGTAGATAAAATGGTCCTCTGAGTTAAATTCACCCATTCCAGCCCATTTTACTTCACTGATTCCTAGAATGTCGACATTCACCCTTGCCATCTCGTTTGACCACTTCTAATTTGCCTTGATTCATGGACCTGACATTCCAGGTTCCTATGCAATATTGCTCTTTACAGCATAGGATCTTGCTTCTATCACCAGTCACATCCACAACTGTGTATTGTTTTTGCTTTGGCTCCATCCCTTCATTCTTTCTGGAGTTATAAGAATCTGAAAAAGTATATATATACATACACACGCACACACATATATCTGTATCTATAAATCACTTTGCTGTTCACCTGATATACTGTAAATCAACTATACTTCAATTAAAAAAGGTAAAGAATAAATGTATTGTTAGGTAACAGGGAATGGTGAGTTTGCATATTTTTTACATTAAAATGTAGTTTGTAAATGTAGTTTTTCTTTGTGCTAATAGTTTAATATAATGAGATTACATAATTTAACATAATGGCTATGTGTAACAACGACACAATTACTGAAAGTTTATTAGCCAGCCCTTGAGTGCAGATATCCTTATCGCAGAAAGTGAAGAACTAAAGAGCCTCTTGATGAAAGTGAAAGAGGAGAGTGAAAAAGTTGGCTTAAAGCTCAACATTCAGAAAGCTAAGATCATGGCATCCGGTCCCATCAATTCATGGCAAATAGATGGGGAAACAGTGGCTGACTTTATTTTTGGGGGCTCCAAAATCACTACAGATGGTGATTGCAGCCATGAAATTAAAAGACGCTTACTCCTTGGAAGGAAAGTTATGACCGACCTAGACAGCATATTAAAAAGCAGAGACATTACTTTGCCAACAAAGGTCTGTCTAGTCAAGGCTATGGTTTTTCCAGTAGTCATGTATGGATGTGAGAGTTGGACTATAAAGAAAGCTGAGCACAGAATTGATGCTTTTGAACCGTGGTGTTGGAGAAGACTCTTGAGAGTCCCTTGGACTGCAAGGAGATCCAACCAGTCCATCCTAAAGGGGATCAGTCCTGGGTGTTCATTGGAAGGACTGATGTTGAAGCTGAAGCTCTAGTACTTTGGCTCTCTGATGCAAAGAGCTGACTCATTTTAAAAGACCCTGATGCTGGGAAAGATTGACGCAGGAGGAGAAGGGGATGACAGAGGATGAGATGGTTGGATGGCGTCACTGACTCAACGGACATGGGTTTGGGTAGACTCCGGCAGTTGGTGATGGACAGGGAGGCCTGGCGTGCTGTGATTCATGGGGTCACAATGAGTCGGACATGACTGAGCGACTGAACTGAACTGAACTGAGTGCTGACGTCAGCTGGTTCTAACACCCCAAGGGACCCAGATGGAAACTTTCTGAGGATGAGGCGCCTGTCTGTGGTCCCTTACCATTGCCTACAGCAGCAGCCAGCACTGTGTGATTACTCCATAAATGTGTGCTGAATGGATGCATGAATAAATAAAGAGAAAAGGGATGTGAACAAGGAATTCACTGACAAATTGAATGGCATTGAGTGCCAACCTCATGCCTGGTAGTCCTTGATGCTGTGAACAGAACAAAGAATGCAG
This sequence comes from Redunca redunca, assembly GCA_006410935.1. NCBI lineage: Eukaryota > Metazoa > Chordata > Mammalia > Artiodactyla > Bovidae > Redunca > Redunca redunca. The sequence continues at coordinate 44,337 of SJYQ01013574.1, read as the reverse complement.
AAATGACTGGGGAAAATCCTGCCTTTGTGGCGAATACATTCTGAAGAAGGAAGATAGAGAAAAAACAAAAATATGCATAAATTATAGAGAGTTTAAAAGGCAAGTACAGATTAAATGAAATTCCTGTTTTATGGCAAGATGAGAAAAATTTAAACATGTCTTTCCCAGTTTGGGCTTCTGCATTAGTGTTGTGTGTTCTGTATCAGCATTAATCAGACCTCATTTTTAATATAATCAAGGGTCGCAAGTCCTTAGGAGATAAGCTTCCTTCTCAATCATGATGGTCCATGATGCAGAAATCTAGATGTGTAAACTGTCAATAATACAGCATTTAATGTACAGATCTGTGTCTCAAAACCATATGTAATTGTCCCTTGACCTCTAACAGGTGACAGTTGTCAGAGGAGAAGGCTTCCAGGAATTCCCTCTTTAGGGCAGCTTTTCCTACCAGGAAGGAGACCAAGAGTAAACCTCCCATAAATTCCCTCTCTGGGGGCATTTTATGGCTATGAAGATGGAAAGACCCCTGGTACCTGAATTTGCAAACATTATCACAAACTTATCTCCCATTTGTTCTTCTAGACACCTACCTGCTTTTCTTTTCCCTGACAAGTTAGGTGTATAAATCTCTAACCATTTACCAAGCTGCTTCTTTTGTAAAACTACAATACACGAATACTTTCTCCTGCTAATCTGTCTTCTATTGTCAGTTTAATTCACAGCCCTCAGGAACTAAACCTAAAAATCTAGATGGCTCTTTCAAGAGGTTTAGTCGTGAAGAGCAGAGAGGTGAGGCAGAACTGAGGGGGTAAGTGGGGTTAAGAGTGTTGTTACTAAACAAATGCTGGAAAGGGTATGGAGAAAAAGGAACCCTCCTACACTGCTCATTGCTGCTTCAGCGTCAGCTTTGTTCTCATTCTCTACTCCCAAAAGGGTAATGTGAGGCCCTAACAGATGAAAGACAGTCTTCCTTGAATGGGAGGTCAAGACAGGGAGCACCATGGTGGTCATGGAAGGCTCCAAGGGCCACCAGTCTGCCCTCCCAACACACTCACTTCTTCTCTCCTAGCCACATCACCCACCTCCTCCCACCTGAATGGGGATGGGACTCCCCAGCCTTCACAAGCCTCTGCTCACACAACACGATATCACTTCCCAAGGAGAAGGATGTAAGATACATGCATGGAAACCCCACTGTCCTGTGGAAGGATGGCAGGGCTGTGGGAGAAGAAAACCAAGGCCCCCTGAAGACACATGAGGACCTCTGCTGTGGGTAGCTGGCTATGACAGGGAAGGGGGGAGGAGTCAAAGCCTGCAGACTGGCCTCTTCCCTGGCCAGGCCTACTGTGCGGGGTCGCTGGGAAGAGAGGTCCCCCCACACACCCAGAGGAAGGCTTGCTATTCTCAAACATCTGTAGTCTATGTGAAGAAAAGTTCTCAAAAATTTTATTACAAAACTGAACCATGACAGAATATAAGCTTACACATGTAAATAGTATTTACATTATATGTAAAATATATTACAGCTTTAATTTATGAACCGATATATCCTGGTTCTTCTTCTTTTTCTTCTCTGTTTTCTTTGCATTGCTGATTTGCATTTTCACTTGATCTTGTAATTTAGAAAAGAATGCCTGAGATGATTTTAAGGCTTTGTCTTTACCTTCATCCTGCAATTAGAAATAACACAAGGTCATGCTGTAAGGGATTATGCTTAAAGATGAACAAAACCAAATGACTACAACAGGGGATCACAGTATAAATGTGGAAAAGAACTAGACAGAATTATGACAGCCTGCACCAATTAGAACAGAAGTGTTATACCCATTTTATATGACTACAGTGGTCTCACAATCTCAGGTGACCATGAGCCCCTGCACTTGAAACCCAAGGTTTAGGCTGTAACACAGCAGTGCCCACGGCCTCTCCCCTCACCTCCCTTCCCTTTCCCTTTGTGGGTGAGCTTGGTCACTAGACACCCAGGTCACCTAAAGTGTGCCATCGGCCCTGTATTCAAGCCCCTTGACAGCTCTCCTCCCCGTCCTCACCTTTAGCAGAGAGGCTTTGCCCGTCTTGGTCAGCTGTTTCAGCTTCTCAGAGGCTACTGCTTTGGTGTATCTCCCTGCCTGGTCTGGGTTATTCTTTTCAAGAAGTCTTCTCCGCTTTTCTTTCTCCTTTATTTTCAAATGCTTTTGATATTTCTTTTTCCTCCTTTCTCGTTTCTTGTCTGTAGCTGTTTTCTCAGCAGCTGTTTTTATATCTCCAGCTTTATTTTTCTCCTATTGAAAAACCATCAACAACACACGCATTAATCTAACCTAATGACTTCGGAAACTGTAAGAGAAGCAACTGCATGGACTGTGGCCCAAGTGTGAGAAGCAGCCCGACCCCATGTGGGCTCTGAGGGTCTCTGGCCACTCAGCAGTGTAAGACCTGGGAAGCGGTATAAGACCCGGCATGCACTGTAAGACCCGTGACGTGTGCTCTGACAGTAAGAGTTCGGTCTGCATACTCCTTCACGAAGGTGGCCTGGACAGCATGGGTGTCAGGCTTCCCCTCTTGGAGAAGCAGGCACACCCCATCCTGGGCTCCAGGGACCTGCCCACGGCTGCCCAGCTCTGAGCTGCTGAGGGCAGGAAATCTAGCTGGTGAAGGTCCACTTCCTCCCTTTTCTCCTTCACTCCAGCCCAGCCTAGGGTAGGAGGCAGAGGCTCTGAAGGGTGGGTATGGGTGGAGCAAAGCAAGTGAGCACAAAAATGGAGGGCTCTGCTGCCAGGCTGCCGGGGGGATGAGGCCCTGGCAGAAACCACCACCCCTGTGCCAGGCGAGGGCTCCCAAGTACACAAGGCAGGGGTGTCCTGTGTGTGGTATGTCCAGCTCTTCCTAGACCCACGCACTCTGTTCTAGACCATGGTTCCAGGACTGATAAGCCTCACGTGGATACAGCAAAAGGGGGAAATGCTAATATCAAAGCACTGCTAAATACATGCAGTTTGTTTTAAGTCTAACATCTTAGCTAACATCTAACAACCTCAAACTTCTAATATTCAACCTGAATTATAACAAGATACTGATGCTAGATATTTGTAATCAGCATTTACAATATTTCTCAAACCTACATCTCATAATAATACCTGATTATAGAAAACTTGTATTTGAATATTCTATAATATTACTAATTTGATTATAGGTAGGAACTGCTAAGATATGTTAGCATAAACACTATAAGCTCAAAGAAAATGATGTTAAATAGAGATCTGACTATAAACAACCAATTTATAAACAGACACTTCGACACTGGCTTCTCACCTTGACCTCCTCTGGGGCCAGGAGGGCTGCGTCACTGACACTCACTGGGGCAACCTCCTCCATGGTGACAGCGGGCAGATTTGATACCACTTTAATCTCTGGAACAGGCTAGGAAAGAGACAACACGTTTGATAGGAATTCAGATCCTCATGTAAAACACTTAAATTGTGAACCTAAAGAAGTATAACATACTTCATGGAGATTATTTAAGATGTGAGATGCGAGGTCTGTTGGCTGAGCTAGTGCACATGAAGGATCCAATCCGACAGGTAGCAGGCACTGATGAATGCCAGGTACAGACACCACCCACACCCCCAAGTCCATCACACAGTGAAAACATAACCAGAGACCAGACAGGGAGAAGGGTGGGAAAGGAGGAGAGCCTGTGGCTAAGACTGAGGATCTGGCAGGGACTGCCAAGGAGATGGAAGTCAGGCTGGACCAGCTTGGGGGTCCAGATCCGTCCTGGGACCAGACACGAGCCTTCCCCATGGAGGCCCAACCTGTGGTTCATGGGAAACCCTGCAGGTGTGCATTCTGAACCCCAAACAAACAGCGAGTCTCTCATCTGTCATCTACTCCCCGAGATGTCACACACTTACTGGCTTGGGGATAAAGTGGAAGTTTGAGAGCGCATCCAACTTTAAGAAGAGGGAGTCCATCATCTTCTGGATTTCTACATGCTCTGGATTTTCTTCCTCTGCTGTTTTTTCCTGAGGAAATCAGTTCAACATCATCAAACTAAAGTGGCGACACAGGACAAAATACTCAAGGCCCATGAGGGCATCACCAGTTTCTCATCGTCAGGCTTCAGTTAAAAGACACTTCCCAAGGTAAGGTCACTGTCACAACCGAACTGCTAACATTTAGAACTTACAATTTAGTGCCCTTAATAGTTAGGCATTGTTGGTGGGAATGTAAAATGGTGCAGTCACAGTAGGAACACGTCTGGCTGTGCCTCCAGAAGTTAAACAGAGTATCACCACAGGACCTGGCAGCTCCACTTTTACGTATATGCCCAAGAGAATTAAAGGAGGTACTCACTCATACACTTATTTAAGTACATATACATGTATGCCCATGGACACACTATTCACGAAAGGCAGAAACAGCCCAAATATTCATCAACTGTTGAAACTGGATCCATAAATCGTGGCACACGTACAACAGAGTATCATTCAGCTGTAGTAATTGCTGGAAAGGTAACAATTAGCTGTGAGAGTGCCAGGGGACCAAGAGTGACTGCAAGCCGCCCCTAGCCAGTGATGCTCCCTGGGGCGCTACAGCCCCTCTGCTCCTGTAGCCGCGCGGCCCCTCACTGCACAGTGTGACCCCAGCTCAGGACTTCTGTCTCCCACACCTCTCGAGCAGTAGGTAGAACCCACAGAACTCCATCTCTACATCTCTTCCCTGAATGGCAATGGCTTTGCCATAGTGGCCTCCTCACCTGGTTGAGTTTGATGTACTCCTGTTCGTAAATTTCAGCAAGGCTCAATTTACTCTTTTCGTGGTCTAGTGTTAAACGCTTTTTATACTCAAATGCATCCTCTTTAGGCTTTTCTTTGCGTACGACATCATCCCAAGCCTGAAACAGGAAAGGCACATGGAACATAAATTGACAGACAAAATCTGTAACTTCTTTCTAGGGTCCCTTAGGCCTCTTCCTCTGGAATACTGATTATCATTACAGAGTAAGCAAACTGCAGCCAAAAGCAGAGAAGGCATCACTCAAGTGTCCTTTTTTGTTTTAAATGCTGGTTACCAATTTGAATTCCACAGCTCCCCATGGTGGTTTGTCCAATAGTCAAGACAAGAGTTTGCTTCATATCAAAGGAAAAGATCCTCTGTGTATCATACCCATCCCTCAAACCCTTCCTATTTTAAACATACACATCTTACAAAGTCATCTCTTGCTATACATGCCCCGTACCCAAGTTTTACTCTAAGTTTACAAAATAAGATCAGTTTTTAAACAAAAACTCTTTGATAGATTTTACACACTTGAAAACTAGACCCTTCATATGTCACACTAGACACGGTGCCTGGACCAAGGGTCCTGGGTGTGAGCAAGTCAAACCAGACCCCAGTTGCCTTCCAGAGCTTCATCCCACACCACATGAAAGGTTAGCAAGGCTGGGGGGTTGCAGGGGATGGCAGGGGCTCTGGCTACTTTGTTCTCCTCAGGAAGGACACTCTTCTTTCTAGCGTGCTAGCAAGGACAGTACCTCACACAACAAAGGTCAAGGATACCTTTGGGGTAGACTTAGGGCTTTTAAACAAAAACTTGATAGGAACAAATATTCTAGGAAAAGAAGGTGCTATTCTTACTCCCAAAATATTCTATTTCTAAAAATGTCAGTGAATTTTGAATTAAGTTCAATTTCATTCTTACTGACCTGATCTCTTATCCTCTGCTTAATGATATCCTCTAGTTGGAGAGTGGTTTCCTCTGTGATCACAGGTGCTAAAGAATACAGAACATGTATTGTTAGGTAGATAGAAATGAACCCGTGGTTTTGTGAATTCTAGGGCCACCCCACACCTCTCATATCAGACATGGGGGAAGGGGACACTGATGTGTGTGTTAGCTAACTTTTCTGATGCTCCCTGCAATTTGAGAACCACAAAGCTACAAAGTACACACAGTGATAAATGCTAACACTTTTAACCTGTGCACCTGGGGATGCACTCCTTTTTGCACTAAATACAATGAAAATTCATTCTGATGTAATGGGTACAAGAAAGAATTCAATGAGATGGTCAGGGATTTTGGCTGGGGTCACAATTTAATCACTGGACAGTAACAGCAGGCACTGTAAACAGATCAGCTGCAGGACTGTAATTATGGGTGACACATCAGGCATCACCAGTACAGTAGTAATTCTCGGATGGATCAATGGCGTTGCGGCTATACAGGAGAATGTTCTAGTTCTCAAAAAATAGTAAAAGTACTTGAGACCAAAGTGTCATGATCCTGGGTACTTACTTTCAAATGACTTGGGGGGAAAAAGCACACACACAGCGCCACACGTGAACAGGGGGAGAAAGCAAACACGGCCAAAGGTTAACAATCGGCAAACCCAGGAGAATGGCACACATTTGTCCACTGTACTAGTTTTCGACTTTTCTGTATGTTTGCAAGTTTTTAAAATAAAAAGTTTGGGGGAAAGAAATATTACTCCAAATCTATGAAAACCACGGAAAAGGGTACGTGAACACCCACGGAAGCCCAGTGGGCACACGCACCCATGCGCACAGCGTGGTCAAAGTGCAGGGTCTCTTCCAGGAGGCTGTTCTCAGGCCGCTTCTGTGCTGTCACTTCTCCTTGAAGCTGCCAAGGTTTCTTCTCCAACAACTCTTTTTCCAAAGACGCAATTTTTTCATTCATCTGAGAAGGAGACAGAAAGAGTTACCAAACATTTGGAAACAGAATTAGACATACAGGTGAGTAAAGCAACTAGTATTTTTACTAGTGGGAGAGCAAGAAATGCACTGTTTCTGAAAAAATCCCGCTTTGTCTTTGCATTTTTTAAGGATGGCAATAGTGACTTCTATACCTATCTGGAGGTAGGATAAGGAGCTGTAAATGACCTCTTTCCTGCATTCATTTGAAATGTTATGTTTACTATTTACTCACTTCTCCCAGAAGCATTTGGGTGTATTTCTGGGCTCTATTCTAGTGAAACTGACCTATTTTATTTATTCACAAGCCACTATCAACTTAATTATTAGAGCATTCCAAGACTAAGTAATTTTTTATTAGAGCATCAGTATCTGATGGAGCCTGACCCTTCTGACTCCAGGCTTTCCAGGTGGCTCAGTGGTACAGAATCCACCTGGCAGTTCTTGGGTTGAGAAGATTTCCTCTGGAGGAGGAAATGGTAACCCACTCCAGCATTCTTGCCTGGGAAATGCCATGAACAGAGAAGCCTGACGGGCTGCAGTCCATGGGGTGGCAAAAGAGTCACACACGACTGAGCACGTATATACTACCCCTTGATCCACACTCACAATCCAAATTATCTCTAATGTCTAAAGAGGTGGTATCTATAATGACTTCATGGTGTATAAGATGACAGCCTTTTCAGCAACCTTACCAAATTATTTTTCCTAATAGCTTTCCAGTTCACCTGCTTGGTTTTTCTAGTTCTCTCTCCAAATATGAAAGCTTTCATTTCAGTTTTCTCATCTCTTATTAGTGTTTTCTTTCATAGTTGCCCTGGCTGAGTAACACTTCTATAACAATCTTAAGTAACAGTGGTAATGGAAATAAGTCTTACTCTTGATTTTAAAGGGATGTTTCTAGAATTCTACCAGTAAGCAGGATGGCAGATTTTGGCTAGATACGCTTATGTTTCACTAAAAGTGAAAAAAAAATTAGGAATGAATATTGAATTTTACTAAATGTCTTTTTTTTGACACATATGGAGGTGACTGTAAGATTTTTCTCCTTAACACACTGTAACAAGTATTAAGTTAAATTAATAGATTTCCTGATCCTGAATCAAGAGGATGAGGCCCACACAGCTGTGGTAACGGTACTCTTTCATTGCACTATTTTGCATTTCTACATCACTATTCACAAATGAGACTGCGTGTTTCAAGGTTACCTGTCAGGTTTGGGTATTCATGTAATCATAGCTTCACAAGAAGACAATTTGGAAGCTTTACTCTTCATATGAGGGAAATGATCAAACAGTACTAAATTATCCACTTCTTGAAGGCCAGATACAATTCCCCAGTAAACTAAACCCACTTTTATTTTTTTTGTGGCAGTATAAGGAGGGAAGGTCACTAATTCAAGTACAAGTTTCTCATTTTCTTTCATTTTTTTTCCCTTAAAGACTTTCTCTTCAGGGAACAATCCGATAATCATAGATTTAACTCAGATTCTCTTTTTAAAATAATGTTCTTGATAGCCTTGATATCTTTGGTTATTTACTTACTCTCATTTCAAGCTGTGTGATATAAGTTTAAGACAGTTAAATGATAAAGCCCAATGTCTGGAGCCAGGCTTTATCTATTATTTTCAAACAACATTTTGTTTGTCTGACAGCATGTCATAAGGAAATAATTTTTATCAACTTTGGAAAATGTGTTTGAGATGTTATTAATTAGAATTCTGGCTGCACGGCACCTCACTGCCGCTGCTAAGTCCCGTCAGTCGTGTCTGACTCTGTGCGACCCCATGGACTGCAACCTACCAGGTTCCTCCATCCATGGGATATTCCAGGCAAGAGTACTGGAGTGGGTTGCCATTGCCTTCTCTGACGGCACCTCACAGATACAAGCAATTGAAGTGGTTACCAGGAGAGGCTCATAGGACAGCCAGTTAGGAAAAAACCTGTCTCAGGTATAAAGACAGCAAGGACAGAGAAACAAGTTTTACACATGGGCTCCATACTGAAAGCGACAGGCTGGGAAACGCAGCACTGAATTTTTGTAAATTGGCTGCTTCCCACATGGTTATCTCTATGCACTGCCACAGAGAGCAACAAGATTTTTTTTAAAGGATAATTAGGTGTACCATCAGAAAAAACAAGCCCCCTGCCATACACACACACAGAAAACCAGGGCAGATTAGTTGGTAGTCTGAGTTCGACAGTCACTGTTAAACATAATTTAAAAATCCCTTAAATTTCCTAATTATTACCTTTTCTTGTCTTTTTTCAAAAGAGGATTTGACTTCATCAGAGTCTTTCTGTACATTTAAGACATTTGTATCTTCAGTGTCCTCATCATTGGGCAGAGCAAAGGTCACTCTTTTCGAGGTTTCTTTATGTTGTTTACTGTCTCCACTTTCTTCAAGGTCATCATCTTCATCCCTAAGAGACCAAAACACTTATGAAAGGAAACATACCAGTTTTCATTAGAATATCAAAAAGAAACAAACTTAGCAGTTAAATTTCCTTTGTAGACAATGCAATTAAATATTCAGAGCTTCCAGTATTTAGGTAAAATGGAACGAAGTGTCCAATATATAGAAAACAAATTATTCATCAATCTATAATACAGATTATCTCACCTAAGTAACAACAGGGTATTTTTATTGGCACAGAAAACACATCAGAGCTCCTGGTAAGGAAGGTCTGCCTGCTACTGCCAGTCACACTGATTTGCACTAGGTCGTCTCTGATGTCCCTTCAAATTTGGCGACTTCCTCTGGCTATTCTGAGACTGTCTGACCTTAGAGACCCACTTCTAAGGACAATCACATCTGACGACTAGTAGTACACAGATGACTGGGCAGCTCCAGCTTACAGTGTAAAGGACTCAAAATACTCACGTCTCAGAAATGCTTTCTTCTCCTTCTTCAGCAATCTCTTCCTCTTTATTTGAAGCCAGTTCATTCCCATCATCGTGGACACTTGCTACATCTTCATCACTTTCAACTGGATCAAAGAAATCTTTGTATTTCAGGTTTCTGGAACTTGTACCTGACTAAAACAAAAATACTTTTAAAACCTTTAATCAAGGATAGAAAAATACATTAAATCACACATAAATGTGTATACATACTGTGTAGGGGAAGTCGGCAACTAATAAAGCCCTAAGAACTATTAGACCACAGCAAACTGAACAGAAGCACAGATTCATTTATAACTGGTAAGACAGAGCACCACATTCTTCTCTCAAAATCTTCTAACTACAAGTATTTCCAAAACATTCCTGACTACATAAAGTATACAAATATCTTCTTTCATTCTTATTCTTAGTGCTTGGTGAAAATCCATGTTTGAGGGAAAATTCTGAATCTCCATAACATGTATGACTGTGGTTCTGAAGCTACAAAGGAGTGTTTCGTGATAAGGAAATGATGGCTTAGCTTTAATTTCTCCAGTCCCTTTCTTTTTTTTTTAAACTTATCTAAATATTTCACTGATCCCCTGGTGAATTTTGAAGTCTTTTAACCCTCTTCTGCAGAAACAGAACCCCATCTCATGTGATGAGGCAGAAAGAACACTCTGTCCTTTCCCCAAACTTTACCTTAAGATCCTGGCCTCCAAACAGTCCTCCTTCATCTTCATTGGAATCCACATCTTCAAAAAAATCAATATCATCTTCCTCTTGGTCATCTCTGTGTTCCTCTTCCTTTTCCATGTTTTCTAAAAAGGTCTCCATCTCAGAGAGCTTGAAGAATTTATCATCTACTATGGACTTTTCTGTTGGTTTCCTAGGCACTCTGCTTTGCACCTTGCTCTGACGTTCCAGTTTGCTGATATCAAAATCAAGATCAGAGTCCTCATCACTGAAATCTGGGCTTTTCCTCAGATCCAACTTGCTTGACTTTTTGGCTCTCTCATCTGCTTCAGGATCATCAGCACTCAGGTCTGACACTTCCTCTTCCTCTGCTTCCTCCACCTCCTCTTCCTCCACCTCCTCTTCCTGTAAATCTTGTTCCAGGTCCTCCTGGCCAGCAGCCTCCAGCTCCATCACATCCTCTTCACACTCCTGCTCTTCACTCTCTGGGAGAAGACTGATGTCTTCATCTCCAATGGTTTCACTAACTACACTCTGAAAGTGCTGTAAAATTGGTTCATTTTGCAGTTCCAATTGTTGCCAAATCTGCTCATCATCGAAATTATTTATCATCAATTTTTCTAAAGGACTCCCATGTTTCCTGTCATTCTCTAGTACTTTATTAAAATCATAAAGTACTTTTGTTAAAGAAGTAAACTTTGATGCCAGTTCACGTTGAATGCTGTTAAGAGGCAGGGAGAAGGAGTTCAATGAGATTTATAATTATAGTTAACAAGTTCACAGCACTCAGAAATGAAAGGAAAAAAAAGGCCAACTCTTGTGCAAAATCAAAATTTTAAAAAGTTGAAGTACTGCTTTACAATATTATATTAATTTCAGTGATTCAGTATTTTTATTGATTATACTCCATTAAGTTATTGGAAGCTAATGGCCAAGATTGTTCCATTGCTGTACAATATGTCCTTGTTGCTCATCTAGTTTACACATGGTAGTTGGTATCTCTTAATCCCACACTCCTATTTCATCCTCTGCCCTGCCCCCCGACCCCCAGCAACACTTTTTTGGTTCTGTATATTTGTGAGTCTGTTTCTGTTCTACTATATACATTCATCTATATTTCTTTTAAAATTCCACATGTAAATGATAACATACAGCAACTATCTTTCTATGACTGACTGCAACAGGCATAATATTCTCTAGGTCCTTCCAGGCTGTGGCACACGGCACGATGAAATCTCCATTTTAAGTATAGATTCTGGCCCCCAAGAGTGTACTGTCTTGCCCAAGAATTGCATTAGTATATAAAAGGTGACAACCCAGTATCTCTGAATCTGCTAGATTTCAGGCAGGGAACCCATTACAGACCTCTTTGCCTAGAGATAAAGAATGAATCTTCTGGATGAGGAAATGGCAACCCACTCCAGTATTCTTGCCTGGAGTCCCATGGACAGAGAAGCTTGGTGGGTTATGGTCCATAGAGTCACAAAAGAGTCAGACATGACTGAGCATGCATGGAGTGTATCTTAGCCTTAAATTCTCAACTCTGCTATATCACAGGCCACTCCATTCAGTCAGTCCACCTGCTGTGGCAAGAGTGGTCATAGAATAGCTATGATATCTGAGCTGATACCTATCTATAAGATGACAGTCTGACAAAGAACTGGAGACACATATTTCAGGCAGAAGAAACAGCAAGAACAAATTTCCTAAGACAGAAATGAGGCTGGTGATTCTGAGGAGCAGAAAGGCCAGCTTAGCTTGAGTGTGGTGAAGGAGGCAGAAGAGAAGGTTAGAGAGCTGGGTGGGAGCCAGATCATGCAGGCCTCAGAGATAAGAGGCTGTCATTTTCATAAGTGAAGGTACTTCCTGGTGTACTTCCCTGGTGGTCCACTTGCTAAGACTCCACACTTCCAATGTACAGGGCCTGGGTTTGATCCCTGGTCAGGGAATTGATCCCACATGCTGCAACTAAAAATTCACATGTAGCAGCTAAAGATCCTGAGTGCTGCAACTAAGACCTGGTGCAGCCAAATAAATCAGTAAATATTAAAAGTAAATAAATGAAACAGTACAAATATTTTAAAATCTTAAAAAAAAAATTAAAGATTTTAAAGCAGAGAAGCAAAATGACCTGACTTGTGCTTGGAGAGATGGCCTGCCAAGAAGAAGGAATGAAATGAAGGTGATCAGGAGGCTGATGCAGACAAAGGATGCAAAACTGTGCTGGGATCAGAGCTGCAGAAATGGTGAGAAATAGTCAAATTCAGAATATGGTTTGGAGATGTAACTGACAGGATTTGCTAATGAACTGGATGTAGAATCGAGAAGAAGACACTGAGGAAGTGGCTTGGTTTGCGTCTGAAAAACTGTATAGGGAAGGCAGGTGGAGAGGATGGGGAAAGGATCTCAGCGAGGGCAGAGGATAGGAAGCAAACAGAGCAACAGTTCATTTTGGACAGACTGAATCTAAGATGCTGAGTGTACGGCTTTAGTTGACTGTGAGCCTGGAGTTCAAGGGAAAGGTCGGGCTTGAAATACAAGGTCTCTATATAGTCTTCGAACAAAAACACCAAGAGCTCGTGCTAGGAAGGGAGATTTAAGACAATCCTAATTTTCAAGAGGCCAGTCGTGGGGTGGATAGATAAGCAAGTTAGTACTTTCAATAAAGTGTGATGATGAGTAAGCACTGGGTGCTGTGGGAACAGTTGTGAGAAAGAGCNAGACGCAAATGTGGTAAATGGCAGAGGGACAGTGAGAGACGGGGGAGGAACCAGAAGAAGCACTGAAAACGCAGGCTGAACTCCCGGCCCGCTCTGGAAGGTCAGTTGTGTAAAGAATATGGAAGGTGTGTGTCTTCTTCTCACGTACCCTAAGATATGCATGATCTTGTATAAAGCCAGGGAAGAAAGCAGCAGACGGATATGAAAGATTTCTTGAGTTCTCTATACCACCATTAACAAAGAAACAAAACCCTTCAAGTTCTCTGACATCCCAGTTCATCTATCATCTCCTTTTTTTTTTTTTTTCTTCATCCTTCATCAGGGGTAACTTTTTCTCTTAATCTGAAATTCTCTGATAGGAACGAGTTGCCAAGTGATGATAGCTCAGAGTTACTCCTGAACATTCGTGACAAATACTTAAGCTGAGAACCTTCAAAAAGTGTTCAAGGGCATGAACACTAAATAATGTTAGGTTTCTCTCCTAGAAAATGCTGTCTTGAAACTTACAGTTGAAGTCCTTTAAAGTCCTCTCTCTAACTGAACAAGTACTTTATTGATCACCGTTTTTGGCTCCCAGGTGGTTCAGTGGTGAAGAATCTGCCTGCCAAGCAGGAGACACAGGTTCCATCCCTGGGTTCGGAAGATCCCCTGGAGAAGGAAAGGGCAACCCGCTCCAGTATTCTTGGCTGGAGAATTCCATGGACAGTGGAGCCTGGGGGGCTACAGTCTATGGGGTTGCAAAGAGTTGGACATGACTTACTTAGTGTCTAAACAACAACATAGTCTTTCTTACAGTCAGAAAATGTCTTATACATCTATCATTGCAAGTCACCAAATCTAAGTGATGAGCCCTATACAAAGTGCACCGTAATAGTTGTAACTGTCTCAGCCCTGGATCAGTTTAAAGAGGTGATATATACATGAAAAAATACTCACAAAACAGTCATCTCATCTCGTAGAAAGCTATTTCTTAGAAAATAGATATTATTCATAGGATTTACCCTAAAGATATTAAAAACTGAGAATCAAAGAATGGTAAAGAAGGACTTCCCTGGTGGTCCAGTGGTTAAGTCTTCATGTTCCCAATGCAGGGGTCATGAGTTTGATTCCTAGTTGGGGAACTAGCATCCCACATGCCACACAGCTCAGCTAAAAAAAAAATGGTACATAATGTTAGTAGAATGGGAAAATTAAACATCATGGTTGAACAACATCAACTTTGTTGTCAGACAGACCTGGACTTGAGACCCAGCTTTGCCACTCATGGTGACCTGGAAGAAATCAGACCAGTTACCCCCCCCACTCCCCGAAGTGGGAAGATTATTAAAGTACTCTCTTGAACTATGACTATTCTCTCTAATTTATGGCCATCAAAACTAATAGGCAGAGCTGGACCACCTCACCGTGCACTCCTGTTTCAGAATTTGTGATCACAGTTTGCGTAGGCAAGATTGTGTGGTAGTATTGTTGCATAACTCTAATGTTAAGATAAATCGTAGGTCTTTAATGGGAGAAAGGTCAAATCAGCGAGGTGTTACACCATGGAATCTGTCCTCCATGGGTGAAAGATCCCAGCGGTGTGGAGAAGGTGTAGAGACTGGGCCGTTTCTGCAGTCTGACTGATGATTTTCTTGGTTGTTAGCATTTTTAAAATTCACTGTGCCCTTCATATGGCTTCTTGGTCTCCACTTAACCCTGCTTGCCACTGAACCAGCAGTTACTGTGTGTCATTAACAATAAGAATGGCCAAATTTGTTGTTTGCCAGTTATATATGTCTTGCACTGTAGTAGTATATTTTTTACATCAAATACCTAATTTTTACAAGAAACTAGCAAGGCAGATATTTAGCAGGTAGGACCAGTATTTTTTTTTAATTAAAATAAAATAGAAAAGATTAGAACACATCCCATCTAGTAAGGATTAGGTATTCTTTTTATGAAATTTGCTTTAAATGGTATATTTATGTGTGTACTGGCTTGGAGCACAATTGAATTTCATGGTGATACACTGAGTCCAAAGAACTGGAGTCGCCAAGGAGAACACGAGCACCAGTTGGGACAGTGTGTGGAGAAGACACAGCAAGATGACATCGGTAGTGGATGTCTGTCCCCCACGGCCAACAGGTCTATCTCCCTGTGGCTAGGGCAGGACACTCTGCCTGTACACGCTCCCCTTTGCCACAGTGCCACAGTACAAGGAACCTTGTCCCCTCCCTGCGGAGGACAGGTGTGACAGTCACGCTTTAAGCAGAGACAAAGGAAGTCATTGATCCTGAGTGAGGGAGAGGCCCCACGAGGTGATAAGAGTGACTCAGGCTGTGGGCTCTGTGTCACTTGGTGAAGCATTCCAGGCCCAGGCCCCTCCCCCTGCAGCCGAGGAGACTGCCTTCCCGACTAGGAAGACCAGACAGTCCTCAATCAAATCAAATGGTGCCACTTTAATTTCCCTTTAATAAAAAATTTTAGTAAAGGGAAATTATTAATAATTTTAGGTTAGCTGAAGCTCTGTGATACTAGGTACTATTTAAAGTGTTTTTCATTAAAAACTAACAACCCTTTGTTTAAGTTATGTGTTCTTGGGATTTCCCTGGTGGTCCAGTGGCTAAGACTCCAAGCTTCCAATGCAAAGAGCCCAGGTTTGAACCCTGGTCTGGGAACTAGATCCCACATGCTGCAACTACGAAAGGTCCCGCATGCTATAACTAAGACCTGGCTCAGCCTAATAAATAAAAATAAAATATGTGTTCTTCAATTTGCTGTTTCATACTTGTTTATTAAGTGATATAGTTTTGCAAGATTATATTTAGACCTCATACTTATATGTGATTTTCATTCTTGGGGGGAGTCCAGCTCTTAAAGTCCAGTGTTTTGGGAAGAACACATTGCAGGCTGCTTCTGTTTCCAGTTGCAAAGTTTCTTCACATTTAGAGGCATTTCTGCTTCTAGTCTTTGAAAATTATAAAAAGAACAATTAAACTCACTCAGAGAAAGTTCTCATAGGTTTAAGTACCCTCTTGATCTTTGCCTGTTTTTTCCCCTAATGAGATATTTTCTTTAGTTGATAATCATCCAAATAAAGTACACATTAAAAGGTACTTATAGTTATGACTTTCATTAACTTACTACAGAATATAAGACAAAAAAATTGGTTGTAGGTAGAGAAGAAAATTCCTTGCTCTCATCATTAAATGCATGTCATTTCACTGTCACATTCAAACTTATGCTTTATGAAATACAGAGAATAACAAATGATTCTTTGTGATATACAGCTTTCCTTTAAGTGTTATTGGTAAATATAAATTATCATGAAAAATGTCATCCTTTGTCCTGAATCTAAAAACCACAGAAGGGAATTCCCCAGGGGTCCAATGGTTAGGACTCTGTGCTTTCACTGCCAAGAGTGTGAGTTCAGTCCCCAGTCAGGGAACTAAGATCCCCAAAGCTGCATGGTGCAGCCAAAAACAAAGCAACAGCAAATAAGAAGTTCAGAATTAGCCTTTTAATTCCAGACAGTTATTTCAGAGCAGGATGAATAATTCTGATGTATATTTTTCATTTATCTCCTCTGATTTAATTTCCCTAATTAAAAAGAATGAGTAAATAATTTTTACATGTATTTTTACAAATTAATTTTAGAAAGACATCAGTTCTCAAAAGAGGGATGTCAATGGCAGTTCAATTTTTCAGGGCTTTTCCCCAGACTTCGGACTCCAGTTTCAACAGTAAGAACTTCCGCGTTGCTGTCCTCGCATCCAGGGGCTGGCCCTGTATGGAACCTGGGTCGACTCAACCATGTTGCAATCGCAGTGCCAGACTTGGAAAAGGCCAGAGCATTTTATAAAAATGTTCTGGGGGCCGAGGTGGGTGAGCCGGTCCCTCTTCCAGAGCATGGAGTGTCTGTTGTTTTTGTCAACCTGGGAAACACCAAGATGGAGCTGTTGCACCCACTGGGAAGTGACAGTCCAATTGCAGGATTCCTAAAGAAAAACAAGGCTGGAGGGATGCACCATGTCTGCATTGAGGTATTTAGTTACTTTAATCCTTGGTGTTGTAAATTTCTCTTTTAAAATATCTTTTATGTTTTTTTAATTTCTTCAATTTGGTTTGATCTCCTTGCAGTCCATGGGACTCTCAAGAGTCTTCCAGCATCCAAGTTCGAAAGCATAAATTCTTCAGCATTCACCCTTCTTTATGGTCCAACTCTCATGTCTGTACATGACTACTGGAAAAAAATCATAGTAATATTGGTCCTCTTCAAAGATGGATCTATAGATATAGTCTCTTTCCCTCTAGAAAACTGCAAATCATAATGAAAGTATGTCTCACTGAAGTTTGGATTTAACTGTCAATATCCACTGAAGTTGGCCAAAACAGATTTGCATTTTTGCTGTGGTATTTACTGATCATGTGCACCTTCCGTGCAGTAGGAATACACTGTTTTCCTTGTCACAAGGCAATTAGAAGAAGCAAGTGACAAGACTTTATAAAGTAAGAACTTCCATATAGATGCTAAGTATTATAATTATTTTCTGTCTTTAAAGTTTTAATAACTTGACCCTTATTACAAAGGCAATACATTTTCAGTTATCGACTGTGATTTCTCACATCTTCTCAGTTGCATCTGTTAACAATTTCTGGGAAAAAAAATGTTAGACAAGAACAGTCTCTTTAGAGAGGCTTTATCCATAAATGTTCACGTTCTGAAAACTTGCTTTTGGAATATCAGCAGTATTAATTATGCTTTGATTTACATTATTTTGGTAGGATAGGTCTCTTGATTAAAAAAATGACATAATTAATAGTAAGGCTTCATTCTCAGTCCAGGAAAGAGGGGGTTTGGATTCCAGCATGAACACAAGAATTTATTCAGTTCACATTGCAGACATATAAGAGAACCTACTGCGTATCCTCCACCAAGCGCTTGTGTTCAGAAAGAATGTAATCTGTTTGAAGAAATTATAGTTTATTTTTAGTAACATTTGGTATCCTCATCTGTTGTTCAACCAGTTAAAGGCAGTATGTAATCCTTGGCTCTTTGAAAATAAGTCTGTATAAATGTGAACATTTGTTAAGTCCATATTTGGATACATGGATGTTATCCTCTCTGGGATTTTGTATTTTTTTAAATTGTTTGTGAAGCTATTAGATCATTAAACTCCAGGGTGATGTAGGACTGCCTCAGAATGTAGGGGTTCTTACTATCCCTTTCTATCCACTTACTGGGTTCCCAGTCTAGGAGGATGACTTTCTAAGACAGGTACGTGTTAAGTCGCTCTATTGTGTCTGACTCCTTGTGACCCTATGGACTGTAGTCCTCCGTGACCCTCTGTCCATGACCTTCTCCAGGCAAGAATGCTGGAGTAGGTTGTCATGTCCTCCTCCAGGGGATCTTCCTGACAGAAGGATCAAACCTGTGTCTCTTATGTCTCCTGCATTGGCAGGTGGGTTCTTTTTATTAACACCACCTGAAAAGCCCTCAGAAATGAGAAAAATCACTCTTCCATCAAGTATTCAGAAACACATTTGCTCCTTTCTGGACTACCAATAAATATGAAGAAAATAGAAATGGCTTAGAAGAGAGTTGCAAAATTATACATGTCTGGATTTTTCAAGAATGGTGAAAGATATTTTGGTGACAGTTTAATAGTGATTTTCATGTATATGAAAGGCTTCCCTGGTGGCTTAGAGGTTAAAGCATTTGCCTGCAAGGTGGGAGACCCGGGTTCAATCCCTGGGTTGGGAAGATCCCCTGGAGAAGGAAATGGCAACCCACTCCAGTATTCTTGCCTGGAGAATCCCATGGACGGAGGAGCCTGGTAGGTTACAGTCCAAGGGGTCGAAAAGAGTCGGACACGACTCAGCGACTTCACTTCACTTTCACTTTCATGTATATGAAGTTCTGATCTCAAAAGTAACAACCAGTGATTTCCTTGGTAGTCCAATGGTTAAGAATCCACACTTCCAGTGCAAGGGGCGCAGGTTTGATCCCTGGTCATGGGACTAAGATCCCACATGTCATACTGCATGGCCAAAATAAAAGTAATAACCAGACAGTTTGGCAGATGGGAGGTTTGGAGATCAGGGAGGCACTCATATCTGTTGAGTACCTTTAACTCTGTGCTCAGAGCTTCTCATCTGTTATCTCATTTTGAAATCTTAGCTGTATATATGGTGGACCTCATCTCTGTCTTGTAAATGAGGAAGCCAAGAATCTTCAAAATAACTTGTGAAGAATCATCAGTAGTGTTGCAACAAGAACATGCTATGAAGTGAAGCAAACATCATTTAGGTCCCAAGGAGAAATGTTTACTAACGGAGAAAATGGTTAAGCACTGTGGTTGCTCACCTAGGAAAATTTAGCAAACTCTCATTTTTGTGATGGTTAAAGAATGGTTGTGCCCAAAGGCAGAGGAGTTAGACACACGTTTGCAAAGTTTCTTCTATGTCTTACGATACTATAGTTTGGTATTTTTTATGATCTCTTTGTGTTCTTGTTTATTTCCTTTTCTCAAGGTGGATAATATAAATGTGGCTGTGATGGATTTAAAGAAAAAGAAGATTCGTATTTTAAGTGAAGAAGCCAAAATAGGAGCACATGGAAAACCAGTGATCTTTCTCCATCCTAGTGACTGTGGTGGAGTCCTTGTGGAATTGGAGCAAGCCTGATGAATAATTCACAAGAAACTGATCACCCTGAAAAAGCCTTATCACAGGGTGCTTCAACATCGAGTCCTTCACTGCTTCTGTCACTTAGAAGTCAAAACTAAATTATGGAAAGAGATTTTTAAAATTATATGTGTGTATATACACATGTATATACACACAAAATATTTGCTGATTATGTTGGATTCTTTCTTCTTGATTTGCAGAAAACTTTGACTACTGAATACTTATGGAATACTATTAAAGTCATATTCATAGAAATAAATTATTCCTGTTCTGAAATGGGGTTGAGTACAGTGTGTCTGCTGTGTGGAAAGGGGGGCAGGATGGAGGCAGAGAGGACACCTGACAGCCACATGGCTATATATCTGGGACAAAGGGCTCCCTAAGGATGCTATAGAGAATTTTTTTAGAGCAAACTGTTTAAGGAAAGAGTGTTGAGCTCAGAATTTTTGTTCTTCTTTAGCAGTGCATGTTCACAAGCTCTTTATTTTGGGGGCTAGTGCTAGATTATAAACAGGAAGTTTTGTGGCAGACTTGGTGCCCAATCTAGTGGGTACATAGATAGGTAATTTTTCTTTAGTCAGTAGACATAGAAAATTGGAAATATCAAAGGAATATTTCATCCAAAGATGGGCACAGTAAAGGACAGAAGTGATAATGACCTAATAGAAGCAGACGAGATCAAGAAGAGATAGAAAGAATACACTGAAGGACTGTACAAAAAAGATCTTAATGACCCCCAATAACTACAATGGCGTAGTCTCTCACTCAGAGCCAGTCATCCTGGATTGTGAAGTCAACAAATGGGCCTTAGGAAGCACTAAGCACTTTATTTTTAGCCAATAAAGCTTAGTGGAGGGGATGAAATTCCAGCAGAGTTATTTAGAATTCTAAAAGATACTATTAAAGTACTGCACTCAAAATGTCAGCAAGTTTGGAAAACCCAGCAGTGGCCACAGGATTGGAAAAGGTCAATCCTCATCCCAGTTTTCAAGAAGGTCAGTACTAAAGAATGTTCAAAAACCACCAGACAATTGTACTCATCTCCATGCTTCCCTGGTGTCTCAGAGGATAAAGCGTCTGCCTGCAATGCAGGAGACCCGGGTTTGATCCCTGGGTTGGGAAGATCACCTGGAGAAGGAAGTGGCCACCCACTCCAGTATTCTTGCCTGGAGAATCCCATGGACACAGGAGCCTGGTGGGCTACAGTCCACAGGGTCGCAAAGAGTCGGACACGACTGAACGACTTCACACACACCCATGCTAGTAAGGTTATGCTCAAAACCCTCCAAACTAGGCTTCAGCATTATGTGAAGAACTTCCAGATATTCAAGCTGGGTTTAGAAAAGGCAGAGACACCAGAGATCAAATTGCCAACATTCACTGGATCATAGAGAAAGCAAGGGAATTCCAGAAAAATGTCTACTTATGTTTCATTGACTATGCTAGAGCCTTTGACTGTGTGGATCACAACAAACTGTGGAAAACTCTTATTTAAAGAGATGGGAATACGAGACTATCTAACCTGTCTCCACATACAGAGAAACCTGTATTCGGGTCAAGAGTCAACAGTTAGAACCTTCTATGAAATGACTGACTGGTTCAGGGCTGAGAAAGGAGTATGGCAAGGCTGTTTCTGTTGTCACCCTGTTTATTTAACTTGTATGCAGAGCACATCATGAGAAATGCCAGGCTGGATGAGTTATAAGCTGAAATCAAGATTGCCGGGAGAAATTTCAACAACTTCAGATATGTGGATGATACCACTCTAATGGCAGGAAGTGAAGAGGAACTAAAGACCCTCCCGATGAGGGCAAAGGAGGACAGTGAAAAAGCCAGCTTAAAACTCAACATTAAAAACACTAAGACCATGGTATCCAGTCCCATCACGTCATGGCAAGTAGAAGGGGAAAAGGTGGAAGCAGTGACAGATTTCCTCTTGTTGGGCTCTGAAATCTTTGTGGATGGTGACTGCAGCCATGAAATTAGAAGACTGTTGCTTCTTGCCAGGAAAGCAATGACAAACCTAGACAGTGTGTTAAAAAACAAAGACATCACTTTGCCGACAAAGGTCTGTATAGTTAAGGCTATGGTCTTTCCAGTAGTCATGTACAGATGTGAGAACTAGACGATAAAGAAGGCAGAGCCCTAAAGAACTGATGTTTTTGAATTGTGGTTCTGGAGAAGACTCTTGAGAGTCCCTTGGACAGCAAGGAGATCAAAGTTGAACATTCACTGGAAGGACAGTTGCTGAAGCTGAAGCTCCATTACTTTGGCCACCTGATGTGAAGAGCAACTCATTGGAAAAGACCCTGATGCTGGGAAATATCAAAGGCGAAAGGAGAAGGGGCGACTGTAGAAGAGATGGTTAGATAGCATCACCGACTCAGTGGACATGAGTCTGAACAAACTCAGTGTTCCTGAAAATTACATTATTTCATTTTCTTCTGGCAGAGTCATGTTCCATTGTGTACATGCGTCTCTTTTTCTTTATCCATTTATCTCCCTGTTGACAATATGTTTATTTCCATTTTTTTTTTTGGCTATTGTAAAGTGTAGTCCAGTGCAAACTCGGTTGCATGTGCATTTCAAAATGTTGTCTTCTTCTCAAATATTCCTTGGAGGGCTTTTGCAGGATCTTATAGTAGCTTTGTTTTTATTTTTTAAGGCAGTTCCATTTTCATCTCTATGCTGTTTTTATCTTTTACCTGCTACAAGCACCATAAAGGGGTTCCATAGTCTGCCTTTCCATTGTTTCATTCTTGCTCACGATAGCCTTTCACACTGGTGCAGAGGGATCCCTCGTTATGCTGTTGACTCACACGTCTCTCATAGATCACGATGTTCAGCAACTCACATTTTTTTTTAAAACAGTATGATGAAAATTTACAGTTGAAAGTATTTTTATTGAAAGTCTGCCAACTTTTAACTTGTTTTGATGGGATTCCCTTGAAAATTTTTTAAGGTCATGTATCATTTAGATCCCAGCACTGCTTGTGAATATGAAGTAACTTAGAGCAGTATTTTTAGGTTGCTGTTTTGAAAAATGGACACAAGGCAGAGGAACACCTTCATGCCCAAGTTTTATTACTATGGGATCCAAGGCCTGAGTTGTAGTCTTAGAGCCCAGTTGTAAACTAGAGTGGAATATGTGAGAAGAAGCCACCCAAAGCTTCGGTCTCTTTAATACTTTTGTTTCCCCTAATAATATGTATTTTTAATTGGACTAAAAATGACTTAAAAGATTATGTTATAGGTGTATAAAATCTTGTTCAGTTATACTTATTTCTGTATATATTCATCTTTTGGGTTTTTATCATGTAGGTTATTACAATGTGTTTAGTCCAACACACTTTCTCAAGTAGGCCCATGTTGATCACTTATTTTTTATGTATTTGTGGGTATGAGTTATTTCCTCTCTCCTAATTTATGCCTTTTTCCCCACCATTCCCCATGGGTGACCATAAGTTTATTGCCTAAGACTGTTTATTTCACATGTCAATAAGCTCATAGTACTGAAGCACCTTAGCATGCACGCATGCAATGGGTAGCTATTTCCTGTACATGATATCATATAATAATTCCCTCTCTCCATCTAACTGACTTTACCTATGATATTACCTCTAGATTTATCTGTGTCCCTACAGTTGACATTATCTCATTTTTTAAAGTCAGAACCATATTTCTTTGCATGCGTGTATTCCTTTTTCTTTATCCATTCGTCTGTCCATGTACATTTGCTTACTTGCATGTCTGGGCTATTTTGTGAACTGCTGCAGTGTGTGCTTGTGTGCATGAGTTTTCCAAAATCTGGTTTTCTCCACATACACTCTCAGCAGTTGGACTGCCAGATTATAGGGTCTGTCTGTCTCAGCTGTTAAAAATGCACATCTACGTATGTCCTCCAATGAACATTACCAATAAACATTCACCAGCACTATCTAAGGGTCTTTTTTCTTCACCTGACTCTTACGTTCTTTGTCTCTAGAATTTTTGAGAGTGATCTTTTGGACTTCTCTATGGCCATACATTGTTGTCATTTTGATTGTCCTGTGTCTACTTATTCACCTGAGAACCTCTCCCTGTGCTTTCTTAAGAAAAACTTATAGACTGTATTTACCTCTTGGTATTTTCTTCTGATAGTTTGACCTTTTTTTTGCGTCTTTTATTCTTTAGCTCTGGAGACTTCTTGATATCAAGTGTCATTTAGAGCCCAGCAATTTTTGTGAATATTAAGTATTTAGAAGCGAAACCTTTAAGGTTGCTGTTGTGGGGAATTGCCAGAAGACTGCAGGACATCCTTATGCCCAAAGATGGTGACCATGCCAGTGAGAATTTTAGACAGTTTTAATTTGGGTCTGTACAATACTCTGGGCTTCTCTGGTGGCTCAGATGGTAAAGAATATGCCTGGAACGCAGGAGACCCGGGCTTAATCTCTGAGTCTGGAAGATTCCCTGGAGAAGGGAATGGCTACCCACTCCAAGATTCGTGCTTAGAGAATCCCATGGGCAGATGAGCCTGGAGGGCTACAGTCCATGGGGGTCACAAAGAGTCAGACAGGACTAAGTGACTAACATTTCAGACAATATTCTGGTATGTACTTGAACCAACACCCAAAGGTTTATTTTAACGATGTGGTTTGCTTACCAGTAGTGTAGGAGCGTTCCATTTTCTCCAGTCCCTGTTACCCTGGTATAACATCTCAAAACTGTAAAACGCTTAGTTGTTGATAGGAATATCAATTTCATTTTAGCTCAGTTTGAACAGAGAAGCAAAAATATCAGGGGTGAGATGTATGAAGAGAGTAACATGGAAACTTACAATACTATATGTAAAACAGATAGCCAATGGGAATTTGCTGTATGATTCAGGAAACTCAAACAGGGTCTTTGTAACAACCTAGAGGGGTGGGGGAGGGGGGTAGGAGGGAGGTTCAAGAGGGAGGGGACATATGAATACCTATGGCTGATTCATGTTGATAGTTGACAGAAAAGAACGAAATTCTGTAAAGCAATTATCCTTCAATTTAAAAATAAATAAATTTTAACAAAATCAGGAGGGCTATTTGTTCAGGTTTCTTCAGGGAGAAAAATGAAACTACTAGAAGGCAAAGTACATGCAGCTTATGGGCTCTTTGAGTCAGTATTTTTTGCATAAAAATTCTTATTTTTTTTTCAAATTTGACCTTTCATTCATATAACAACAAATAACAGAATAAGAAGAAACTAATTTGAAACGATCGCTTGTTTCTACCCAGAAAATCTGAATACAAAGGAACCAATGAGAAATGCAATGATTAGGGTGCCAAGCTTTTAAGAATATTTTAGGTTTGCAAATAGTAACTAGTATGCTTGCAATTTCAACAATATATTTTTATTCTGATAAAGAATATACTTTTCCAGAGGCTTCTAGTGTGGTCGCCTCCTGCTGGAAGCCTGGGATGCTGGAATCAGGTCACTTCCTGTCTTTCTTTACAGGACACTGGGCTGCACTCTAAGAAATTCCTGGATCTCCCCTGGATCCTGACCATCATGTGGCCAGAGAAATTGGTAATGTTGTTTTGCCTGTTGAGATGTTTAATGACAAGAATCTTTCCGTTTCCTGGTGTGGGTGAAGTGTGGAGCCAAGTGATGATTTCTTCTTCAAGAAATGTACATCCTAGTTCCCACAAGAAGGTGAGCCCCCTGTCCAATGATGAGAGACCTTGCATGTGTATGACCTGTGCCTCCTGGGAGACCAGCCCTAAACTAGTTTGAACCTGACCAAGTTCCGTCTACATGGTAGGTTTAGACCTCTCTAAGTCTACACTGATGATGTTGAGACTTGACCATGCGCTTTTTACAATGAGAACATTTAGGCCTGACTGTTCTGTGTGCGCTGGGACGTGGAGGCCTGGGTGCAGGCCTGGCCTCTGTCTGGGAAACTCCGTGCCTGCGTCTGAGCATCAGCGCTCAGATGTCTGGGCTCTGGGGCTGGGTGGGCTTCTCTGGGAACCGTGCTCTCCTCTGAGTGGGCTTCCCTGGCCCTCCCGGGGGTCAGTGCTGCGGTCAGGCTCCTAGTCTGCCCCCTGCTGGGTTCACCTCCCTGGGGCTCCTGGAGACCCCTCAGGTGGGCTACCTGGTAATCATTCCAATTTTCCAGGACATTCAGGTTGAGTAGGGAGGCAGGTTCACCTGGTAAATTGATTCCAGGGCACAGGGGTCGGGCAAAAAGCCAATGGGCAGCAGGTGAGGCTGCTGCTGTGCTCTCCTTCCAGTTGACTCTCCCCTCTGAAGAGAACAGAGCGGCCCCTCGTCTCTCAGCCCAGTTTCCCTGTGTTTTCTCAGCACTCAGTGGGACAAGAAAGGGCCTGCCAGAACCGAGGTACTGTGTTCACCTCTAGCATGAGCTTTCAAACCAGCAAGAAATCACACGGAACCAAAGTGAAAACAGGAGGGCCTGACTTCTCAGGGACAATTGAGGGGAGAGGAGATGGTCCTTACACTTCTTTCTAGGGTCCTAGGAGGCCCCAGAGACCTGGCTTGTTTACACAGTAGGGGCCTGCTGACCACAGCCATGGTGTCCTATCCAAGGGGATGTGTGACCCCAGGTTGGGGGACCAGGCACTGTGTGAGCCTCATTCCATCTGCATGGGTCAGGATTATATGTATGGGGAGACCACACACACACAACTAGGAAAAAGGAAGAATACATGAGAGCTTCACTGATGTTTAGGAATTCAGGCTTGACAGTATTCACTTTATACAGGCCTGTGCCTGTTTGCCTCTTTACCCCTGCAAGGTTCACCCTCCCTGGGGCTCCTGGAGACTCCTCAGATGTCTACCCGGTAATTACTCCAATTCACCAGGGTGAGCATGGCGGGGAGGTAGGTTTACCTGGTAAATTGATCGCAGGGCACACGGATCAGGCAAAAAGTCAATGGGCAGCAGTGAGGTTGCTGCTGTGATCTCCTTCCAATCGGCTATCCCCACTCAGCAGAGACCAGACTTACCCCTCGTCTTCCAGCCCTGCACCTCCTGTTTGTCTTCTCAACACCTCAGTAGAACAAGAAAGGACTGAGCCTGCCAGAAACAAAGTAGTGTGTTCAACGTTATCATGACAGCCATAAAAACAGTGAATATCACATGGGACAAGTGTGGGGAGAGGAGGTTGACTCTACACTACTTTACACCTTCCCAGGAGGTTACAGGAGCCCACTTGTTTTCACCTTAGGGGCCCAACCAGCAGAGACCTGGTGTCCTAACCAAGGGTCATGGGACACCAGGTGCAGAGTCTGGGGATTGTGTGGTCTCACCCCCTCCACATGGGACAAGATCCTGAGACCACATATCTGGTCTTTACCTGCAGTGTGTCCTGTCCCCTCTGAGATTCCCAACATCTGAACTGAGGGTGTTGCCCTGATTAACCTGGGGTCCTTTTTCTTCATCTTGTTGCCTTCATATGAGGTCAGGCACCTTAGTGGGTTGCTGCTGTGTGTTCTGCTGAGTGAAAACCTTTGGAGGCGTCATATTAATATCATAGCATATCACGTGTCTAATTCATAGTGTCACTACTATCTGATTTCCCCTTCACCAAGCTCAGATAATTTACTTTGTAATTTTTATTTTATAGTGGACTAGAGTTGATTTCCATTGTTTCATTGGCTTTATGTGTATAGGAACTTGATTTTATATAGAAGTATATCTATTCTTTTTTCCATTTTCTTCCTCATATAGGCTATTACAGTTTTTTCAATAGAGTTCCCTTCTCTATTCAGTAGGTCCTATTAGATTCTCAATTTGATAAATACTAGTGTTTATATATTAATCAAAACTCTTCATTTATCCCTCCCTTTTAACTTTCTTTTGATAATCAGAATTTGGTTTTCATAATCTGTGAGTCCATTTCTGTTTTGTACATTAGTTCATTGGTATGAATTTATAGATTCCACCTGTACATAATAGGATATTTTTCTTTTTCTCTGACTTCACTTGGTATGAAAATTTCTCAGTCCCTCCATGCTGCTGCCAATATCATTATTTCATCCTGTTTAATGACTGAGTAGTATTCCAGTGTATAGATATACCACATAGTCTTCATTTTTCTGTCAGTGGACATTTCGGTGGATTCTGTGTCTTGGCTGTTGTAAATAGTGCTACCCTGAAAATTGGGGTGCACATGTCATTTTGAATGATGAATTTCTCCAGAACTAAACCTGGGAGTGGGATTTCAGGATCATATGATACCTGTATGTTTAGTGTTCAAGGAAACTTGCTGTTTTCAATAGTGTCTTCATTCACCATTTACATTCCCACCAAGACGGTGGGAGGATTCCCTTTTTTGTACTTTCTCTGCAGTATTTATTGTTTGCAGATCTTTTCCATAATGGCCATTGTGACCATTGTGTGACGTGATACTTCATTGTAGTTTTGATTGGCATTGATTTAATAATTGCTGATGTGAAGTATGTTTCCATGTACTTTTGTTATTTTACACCTTGTGAGTACAATTTACCTCTTGAATCTGCTTTCCTGAAAGTTGGCCCTGTTTGGAATTCTTTTCCGATGATTTACCCCAAGACATTTCTTGAGGGTGGGTGTCCGTTTACAGCCCTGTCAGACTTGTGACTATTAAGATCCCTTCAGCACATTCCTTATGGTATATATATTTATCTGAACCAGCTAATTTCTCTCTGCCCCCTTCAACTTTCTTCTTTGGTAACCATAAGTTTCTTTTGTAAGTGTCTGGAGGCTGATTCTCTTGTAAAAGGTTCATTTGTATCCATTTTTAGGTTCTGCCAGAAACGATATCCTATGATACCTGTCTTTCCCTGTCTCACTCAGTTCACTTAGTATGCGCATCTCTAGTTTCTTCCCTGTAACTGGAAACGGCGCCATTGCATCAACCCTCTTTATTTCTGAGGAATACTGCATTGTGTGTATCCACATCTTCTGTATCCATTCATCTGTCCCTGTACATTTAAGTTGCTTCCCGGTCTTTGCTGTTGTACCTAGCATTGCTGTAATTGTTGGGGTGCAGGTATCTTTTAAAATTTTGGTTTTCTCTGGTCTATGCCTAGGTATGAATTGCTGGGCTACTTGGTACTTTTGTGCTTAGGTTTTTTTTATGTTTAGTTTTTTAGAGAACTTCCATAGTGTTCTCCCTAGTGGATGTAACCATTTATATTCCCACCCATGGTGGGAGGGTTTTCTTCTCTCTGCAGAATTTATTGTTGTAGAGTTTTTGAAACAATCATTCTGATTCATTGGACAATTGATTTGCCTTTCCCTTATGGCAGAAAGTGAAGAGGAACTAAAAAGCCTCTTGATTAAAGTGAAGAGGAGAGTGAAAAAGTTGGCTTAAAGCTCAGCATTCAGAAAACGAAGATCATGACATCCAGTCCCATCACTTCATGGGAAATAGATGGGGAAACAGTGTCAGACTTTATTTTTTGGGGCTCCAAAATCACTGCAGATGGTAACTGCAGCCATGAAATTGAAAGACGTTTACTCCTTGGAAGGAAAGTTATGACCAACCTAGATAGCATATTCAAAAGCAGAGACATTACTTTGCTGACTAAGGTCCGTCTAATCAAGGCTATGGTTTTTCCACTGGTCATGTATGGATGTGAGACTTGGACTGTGAAGAAGGCTGAGCACCAAAGAATTGATGCTTTTGAACTGTGGTGTTGGAGAAGACTCTTGAAAGTCCCCTGGACTGCAAGGAGATCCAACCAGTTCATTCTGAAGGAGATCAGCCCTGGGATTTCTTTGGAAGGAATGATGCTAAAGCTGAAGCTCCAGTACTTTGGCCACCTCATGCGAAGAGTTAACTCATTGGAAAAGACTCTGATGCTGGGAGAGATTGGGGGCAGGAGGAGAAGGGGACGACAGAGGATGAGACGGCTGGATAGCATCACTGACTTGATGGACGTGAGTCTGAGTGAACTGTGGGAGTTGGTGATGGACAGGGAGGCCTGGCGTGCTGCGATTCATGGGGTCGCAAAGATTCGGACACAACTGAGCGACTGAACTGAACTGAACTGAAGAACTAGTGATGCTGAAAATCTTTTCTTGTGCTTTATAGCCATCTCTATGCCTTCTGTGGAGAAATGTGCATTTAGATCTTGGGCCAATTTTTTACTGGATTTTATTGGGCTTTATGAGTTGTTTGTATGTGTAGAGATAATTTTCCTGTGGCTATTTTCTTTTGCATGAAATTTTTTTCTATTCTAATCGTCTTTTTCTTTCACTGATAGTTTCCTTTGTTGTGAAAATGCTTTTAATATCTATTATGTCCCATTTGTTTATTTTTGTTTTATTTGTACTGATTCTTAGAGGTGGATCAAAAAAGATCTTGCTGCATTTTATGTCAAAATGTGTTCTGCCTTTTTTTACTCAAGAGTTCCATTGTATCTGTCCTTTTATTTAGACCTTTCATCTACTTGCTGTCTATTTTTGTGTTTGGTGTTAGGGAGTAATCTAATTTCATTCTCATTTTCATGCTAAGGAACCTGCCCAGTGTCCTCCAAGTGGCTGCTCCCAATTTCCATTCCCAGCATCAGTGTAGGAATGTTCCCTTTGCTGTATACCCTCTCCAGCATTTATTGTTTTTAGCATTTCTGTCTATGGCCTTTCTGACTGGTGTGAGGTCATACCTTGTTGAAGCTTTGATTTGCATTTCTCTCATATTTAGTGATGTTGACATCTTTGCATGTGATTTTTTAAAACTGTGTGAGTTAAACTTACTGATTCAAATTGGCTTATTGAATGACTTCTCTGTTTTAATATTTTTCCAATGACCTCCCCTAGGACATTTCTTGAGGGCAGTTGTTTTTTCACTTAAGCCCCTGGGCCTTGTGAATAAGTGCCCAGGAGCATCGATTTAAAAGTTGTTGTTATGGGAAATGGCCACAAGGTGGCAGCATGTCTTTATGCCCAACTCGTTACTGAGGAACTAGAGCCTTGGGGAAAGTTGTGTTCCTGGATTGTCAATCAGAGTGGAATGTGCCAGAAGAAACAATTAAGGCTTATGTCCCATTCCTTCTTTCTTCTTTACCCCTATCCCTTGGCCAAATCCCAATTCCTGAAACACCACTCTGTGGAGAGTGATGCTCGGAAAGATTGAAGGCAGAAGGAGAAGTGGATGACAGAGGATGAGATGGTTGGATGGCATCACCGACTCAACGGACATGAGTTTGAGTAAGCTCCGGGAGGTGGTGATGGACAGGGAGGCCTGGCGTGCTGCAATCCATGGGGTTGCAAAGAGCTGGATATGACTGAGCGACTGAACTGAACTGATATGATATTTATATTTCTCTTTCTGGCTTACTCTGTATAATAAACTTTACGTTCGCCCACCTCATTAGAACTGACTCAATGTGTTCCTTTTTATGACTGAGTATTATTCCATTGTATATACATTTACCACAACTTCTTTATCCATTCATCTGTTGATGGACATCTAGGTTGCTTCCATGCTCTAGCTACTGTAAATGCTGCTACAGTGAACATTGAGGTACATGTATCTTTTTCAGTTTTGCTTTCCTCAGAGTATATGTCTATATACCCTGTGGGATTGCTAGGTCATATGGTAGTTATATTCCTAGCTTTTTAAGAAGTCTCCATACTGTCTTCCATAGTGGCTATATCAATTTACATTCCCACCAGCAGTGCAAGAGGGGTCCCTTTTCTCCACACCCTCTCCAGCATTTATTGTTTGTAGACTTTTTGATGATGGCCATTCTGACTAGTGTGAAGTGTTATCTCATCGTAGTTTTGATTTGCATTTCTCTAATAATGAGTGATATTGAGCATCTTTTCATGTGTTTGTTAGCCATCTGTATGTCTTCTTTGGAGAAATGTCTTTTTCCCACTTTTTGATTCAGTTGTCTGTTTTTCTGATATTGAGTTGTATACGCTGCTTGTATATTTTAGAAATTAATCCTTTGTCAGTTGTTTTATTTGCTATTATTTTCTCCCATTCTGAAAGTTGTCTTTTCACCTTGTTTGTAGTTTCTATTGTTATGCAAAAGCTTTTAAATTTGACTAGGTCCCACTTGCTTATTCTTGTTTTTTTTTTCCATTACTCTAGGAGGTAGGCCATAGAGATCTTGCTTTGATTTATGTCATCGAGTGTTCTGCCTACATTTTTCTCTAAGAGTTTTATAGTTTCCGGTCTTATATTTAGGTCTTTAACCCATTTTGAGTTTATCTTTACGTATGGCATTAGGAAGTGAAATAATTTCATTCTTTTGCATGTAACTGTCCAGTTTTCCCAGCACCACTTATTGAAGATGCTGTCTTTGCCCCATTGTGTATTCTTGGCTCCTTTATCAAAAACAACGTACCCATAGGTGAGTGGGTTTATCCCTGGGCTCTCTATCTTGTTTCATTGGTCTATATTTCTGTTTTTGTCCCAGAAATCTTGATTTCAGCTTGTGCTTTATCCAGCCTGGTATTTCACACCCTGATGCTGTGAAAGATTGAAGGCAGGAGGAAAAGGGGTCGACAGAGGATGAGATGGTTGGACGGCATCACTGACTCAATGGACATGAGTTTGAGTAAGCTCTGGGAGTTGGTGATGGACAGAGAAGCCTGGCGTGCTGCAGTCCATGGGGTCACAAAGAGTAGGACATGACCGAGCGACTGAATTGAACTGAACTGAAGCACGGTGACAATATATAACCTGACATACTCCTCTCCCAGTTTGGAACCAGTCTATTGTTCCATATCTGGTTCTAACTGTTGCTTCTTGCCCGGCATTCAGGTTTCTCAGGAGGCAAGTAAGGTGGTCTGGTATTCCCATCACTTTAAGAATTTTCCACAGTTTGTTATGATCTACACAGTCAAAGACTTTAGCATAGTCAATAAAGCAGAAGTAGATGGTTTTCTGGAATTTTCTTGCTTTTCCTATGATCCAACATGCCGGAGTCCAGCCCCAGTGGATACAGGGTAATTCGAAGGGGAGACGGAATCGGCGTCCTAGGAAAAAACTTATTTAATTACAGACATAAAGAGAGATTAGAAAAGGATAGTGTAGTAGGAAATATTAGTGGAGAAAAGGAGGCTGAATAACTTGGTTTATGTGGAATACCAATAAAACTCCAAGACAAGGAGTTTGTACCACCTACGTAGGCCACAGGCATCTTTCCGTTCTCCCAAAGGAGAGGAGACACTGAGGCCTCCCCGGTCAGATCTTAGAAGCCCAGGCAAAATTAGCAGGCTTGGCGAGTATCCACACTCCAGATGGGAATTCAGCCAGAAGGGGAAAGAAAGAACAACACGGGGGAATCAGTATTTCCAGAAATTGATCCGTTTTCTTTATTTTCAGGTTTGCTTATATACTTTTTGTTATACATAGGGATGACTACAGAGTCACGCGGGGTCAGCAGACCTGACCCTCGTCAAAATCAGGTACTTCATATAAAAGTATACAAAGGTCTTAGGGGTTTTACATCATCTTCTGGCCATGAGGCCTGCTGACATTTTATGGGCCTTTCTGATAACAATCAGTGAACCAGAAAACTTATTTTTTCCAGGGGTGATTTTTTCTTAAACCAGGCGCCACCCTCTGAAGGTACCAGATAAAGTTGCATTCCTATAGGGTGAGGGTGCAGGGGGTTATAATCAAGAAAAGGAATTTACTTAGCCTAAGGTTTAACATGATTAATATCAAAGGTTAATACTTATTTCTCCCATATGCTAGTTATATTCATTATAAGGGCAGGAAATATGGAGATTTAGCAGCAAATATTGGCTCAATAAATAAAAAACCCTTCACCAATATAATTTCTAATCAACCCACTATACTATACTAATAATTTTCTAACTTCTCAAAAGAATCTGTATTTAGAAAGTTTTAAAGCATCTCGTGCCTCCCATGGTTGGGAGGCTGTAAACAATCACATGTGGCCGGACGAACTTGCTCAGGCAGGCTAGAGAAACTTCAGAGGAGTTTGTAAGTTGAAACACTTTTGTCATGCCCAGGAATTTTTATTGACTGGAGCTGCAAGTTAACTTCTTCTCTGAGAGAGGTGGTGGGGGATGGCTCCCTATAAAGTCAGAGGTGTAGGTGAGAGCATAAAACAGTGAAGTAGGCAGACTCTGATTTTGGGGGTAGATGCTTGGGAACAGGGGGTCTCCTGAGGCTCGATCCCGCCTTTGCATATGCCAAGCCTCCTTTGCTCATGACCTTGCCACTGGTGGAGTTCCTCACGCTGGCTCCCGGCACCAACAGAGTTTAACAATTTGATTTCTGGTTCCTCTACCTTTTCTCAATCCAGCTAGTACATCTGGAAGTTCTTGGTTCACGTATCATTGAAGCCTAGCTTGAAGGATTTGGACCTTACCTTGCTAGCATGTGAGATGAGTACCATTGTGTGGTAGTTTGAACATTTTTGGCATTGCCCTTTGGGATTGGAAAGAAACCTGACCTTTTCCAGTCCTATGGCAACTGCTGAGTTTTCCAAATTTGGTAGCATATTATGTGCAGCACTTTCACAACATTGCTTTTTAGGATTTGAAATACCTCAGCTGGAATTCCATCACCTTCACTAGCTTTGTTTGTAGTGATGCTTCCTAAATCCTGGACTTTGCACTCCAGGATGTCTGGCTCTAGGTGAGTGGTCACACCATCATGGTTATCTGGTTTATTAAGACCATGTTTGTGTAGTTTTTCTTTGTATATTCTTACCACCTCTTCTTAATACCTTCTGCCTCTGTTAGGTCTATACCATTTCTGTCCTTTATTGTGCCCATCTTAGCATGAAATGTTCCCTTGGTATCTCTGATTTTCTTGTAGAGATCTCTACTTTTTCCTATTCTATTGTTTTCCTCTATTTATTAATCATTGTTTACTTAAGAAGGCTTAGTCCTTGTGGATTATTTGTTACAGCAACAAATTTCTATGTATATGTTAGAAATAAGTATTTCTGTGTACTTGTGCTGGAAGAAAGGAAGGGAGGCAAGAGATAATCCTTGTGGATTACCTAATACAAATACAGATTTCTGTGAGTACGTTAGAGATACAGATTTCAGTACATAATCCAGAAGGAAGGAAGGAGATAATGATCTTGGATTATCTATTACAGATAGAGATTTCTCTGTACGTTTAGAGATACAAATTTCTCTGTACATTCGATAGAAGGAAGAAAAGAAAGATAATCCTTCTGAATTATCTATTACAGATCCAGATTTCTGTGTATATGTTGGCTCTGATGTCATAATTCATCCTTGTTCTTTCACTTTTTCTTAGAAACTTCTGTTTGTGTTTGACTTCTCAGAGTCACTTTTTGTGTTGTAAATTTGCTCCTTTGTATCTATTTTTAAATTTTGTCTACAAGGGACATCATGTGCTATTTTTTTTCTCTGCCTGGCTGACTTCACTTAGTCTGTAATACGCCAAGGTCCATCCTTGTGACTTTTAGTGGCACAATTTAATAATTTCAGTAGCTTTTTTCATGGCTGAATGATAGTCCATGGTATATATGTACCACATCTTCTTTGACCTTGAATGTGTCAAAAGACATCTTGATCTGTGTCTTAGCTCCTGTAACTAGTGCTGCAGTGAATGCTGGGGTGCACATGTCTTTTTGAATGATGGTTTTCTTGAATATAGGCCCAGCTGGGGGTTTGTGAGATTCTAGGCTTAGTTTTTTGGAAGATTTTTTCTGAGCATGTAGAGGCTGTACTTTCTAGGGCTTTGGCAAGCTCCATTCCCACTGACTGTAGCAGTAGGTTCCATCACTACCCAGCTGTCTCCCACATTTATTGTTTGCAGACTTGTGAGGATGGCCATTCTGATAGGTTGGATTTGCTTTCTTGTTTTCATTTTGATTGACATTTCTCCTGTAATAACTGGGGATGCTGAGCATCTTGGCCTGTGACAATTTGGGTTCTGTTTTTCTTTCTTTAGAGGGTGTGAGGAAAATTGACCTTTGAAATTGGCTTCTTGAAAATCGGTTGTGTTTGGAATTTATTTCTTTTTTTTATGTTTTATTCTTGCTTCTTCCTTTTTAAAAAAATTTTACTTTACAATACTGTATTGGTTTTTCCATACATCAGCATGAATCCACCATGGGTGTACATGTGTTCCCAATCCTGAACCCCCCTCCCACCTTCCTCCCCATACCATCTCTCTGGGTCATCCCAGTCCACCAGCCCCAAGCATCCTGTATCCTGCATCGAACCTACACTGGCGAGTCATTTCTTATATGATAGTATACATGTTTCAATGCCATTCTCCCAAATCATCCCACACTCTCTGACATAAATTACAGCAGGATCCTCTATGACCCACCTCCCAGAATACTCGAGGTTTCACATTTGATGGTGGTCTTGTCATCTCGTACCTCTTCGCGTAAAGCTGGCAGCTGAGGGAATGAGGTAAGTGTAAAACCGGGTGACAATAGACTGTGTCGAATATGTGAATCTGGAGCTCTGTGAATAGCTGAGTAGCTGTGAGTAGCTGTCCCCATGTCGGCGTTTCTGTCATCGAATGTGCGGTTGATGCTCTAGTGTGACCGTCCTGGCCCCACCCCTGGGTGGCAGGGACCCCCACGTGGCAGCCCCCAGGCTTGCTCTCTCCAGCTCATCCACCCTCTAGGAGTTTCCCCACCCTCAGTAGGAGTGGGCGCTGCAGGTGTGTGTGTGTCGTCGTGCCCCGTGTGACATTGCACGACTAACTACAGTCTGTGTTTGCACGCTTCCTCCCGTGCTCTTGGGACCAAGCAGCGTGGCGGGAACACAGAGGCTGGATTGTGCTACAGTCAGGACTTACTCCTGCTGAGCTTTGGGGTGAGTACAGGTCGGCCTGGTCCTGCGGGCGCACGGAGGCCACTCCCTAGGAATGGAGGGTCAGCAGGTCTCCGGAGGTCGCGCCCGGGAGAGGAGCCCTCAGCAGCAGAGAACATGACCTTGGCGCTCGCCTGCCACCTGAGTGGTCAGAACATGGCCCGAGCCGCCCTTGCGTCCGTGCACACGGGTGTCCCTCCCACAGCAGCAGTGCTGCTGGCCATGCCCTGCGTGCACGTTCTCGGAGGGAACAGGACCCAGAGCGTCAGGGTTCACAGGACTGCCCTGCCCTGGGCCTCTCCATCCGGAGGCCAGTGTTTAACACAGAAGTGCCCCGGCATCTGGGGGTCAGCCACCGCTGAGGGGCCACCCTCCCTTGCAGGTGCTGCTCTGGGCGGTCCTCTGGTGGGTCCGGCCCAGGAGCCCAGGCCTGCTCGAGCCACTCTGAGAGCAGGAGGCTGTCTGCTCTGTCCTGTTCACGTCTCAGCTAGAAAGCTGGATTGGGTTTTAAGTTTTTTTTACCAGCAGCTTTTAGCTATATGTCAGAATAAAGTCAGCCACAGAGTTCTCTCCTTGATCTGCTTGGTCCTTCACGTTTCTCTGAATTCTCAAAGCAGCTGAAGCCCAGAATGGGGTGGGGGGTGTCTGGAGAGGAGGGGCTCGGGCACCAGCTGCCGTCCCAGGACTGACTCATCTGTGTGTTGTTTCCAGTTTACCCGCACTACTTCTGCAGGTGATTAAGACAGCATCCAGAATACGACAAAGGCTGCATTTTGAACTGGATGCAATCTTTAATCTGTCAATATTTGTTATATGGACCATAAGATATTTTATTACAGAGTTTTTAATTCGTGAAAACTTCATGAATACCATAGAGAAGATATTTTAAAATTTAATGTTTCTTATATTGATGTAAACTTATGACTTCATTTATATACTTACTTATTCCTGTATATCCAAGCTATGAATATCCTTTCAGATCAGTGCATGTTCTGATACCTGATTTTAGTCTTTCAAATGACTGTACTGTAATACTTGTCTGTATAAATCCTATGAACAAATATAGGGCTTTGCAAATGATGTATTTATTGTAATTATTCTTGTTTAATTTTTAAATGTTAAACCATGAGAGAAGGGGCTTTACTGCGATTGTAAAATCATCATGACACAGTGTGCATTATCCTTCCAGAATGTAACCAAGCTCTCCAACAATCACTCTGAAATGAGCGAACTTAATTTCAACCAATTGTTGTATTTTAATGACTGACCTAAACTGTACTTCTTTTCTGGGAAGAAATGCTTTTTGTCTGCAGCGTGAAGCGATTTAAAAGTACTGGGTGCGGAGAAGGCAATGGCAACCCACTCCAGTATTCTTGCCTGGAGAATCCCAGGGACAGAGGAGCCTGCTGGGCTGCCGTCTATGGGGTCGCACAGAGTCAGACACGACTGATGCGGCTTAGCAGCAGCAGCACACGCCAGCAAAGTAATGCTCAAAATTCTCCAAACTAGGCCTCAACAGTACATGAACCTAGAACCTCCAGATGTTCAAGCTGGATTTAGAAAAGGCAGAGGAACTAGAGATCCAATTGCCAACATCCACTGGATCATGGAAAAAGCAAGAGTTCCAGAAAAACATCTGCTTTATTGACTATGCCAAAGCCTTTGACTATGTGGATCCCAAGAAACTGGAAAATTCTTCAAGAGATGGGAATACCAGACTACCTTACCTGCCTCCTGAGAAATCTGTATGCAGGTCAAGAAGCAACAGTTAGAACTGGACATGGAACAACGGACTGGTTCCAAATTGGGAAAGGAGTATGTCAAGGCTGTATATTGTCACCCGGCTTATTTAACTTACATGCAGAGTACATCATGGGAAATGCCAGGCTGGATGAAGCACAAGCTGGAATCAAGATTGCTGGGAGAAATATCAATAACCTCAGATATGCAGATGACACCACGCTTATGGCAGAAAGCAAAAAGGAACTAAAGAGCCTCTTGATGAAAGTGAAAGAGAAGAGTGAAAACACTGGTTTAAAACTCAACATTCAAAAAACTTAAGATCGTGGCATCTGGTCACTTCATGGCAAATAGAAGGGGAAACAATGGAAACAGTGACAGACTTCATTTTCTTGGGCTCCAGAATCACATCAGATGGTAACTGAAGCTATGAAGTTAAAAGACACTTGCTCCCTTCGAAGAAAAGCTATGACAAACCTAGACAACATAAAGTAGAGACATTACTTTGCTGACAAAAGTCCGTGTAGTCAAAGCTATGGTTTTTGCAGTAGTCATGTATGGATATAAGAGTTGGACCATAAAGAAAGCTGAACACCGAAGAATTGATGCTTTTGAATTGTGGTGCTAGAGAAAAGACTTGAGAGTCCCTTGGACTGCAAGGAGATCCCACCAGTCTATCCTAAAGGAAATCAGCCCTGAATATTCATTGGAAGGAGTGATGCTAAAGCTGAAACTCCAATAATTTGGCCACCTGATTTGAAGAGCTGATTCACTGGAAAAGACCCTGATGCTGGGAAAGATTGAAGGAGGGAGAAGAAGGGGACAACAGAGAATGAGATGGTTGGATGGCATCACCGACTCAATGGATATGAGTTTGAGCAGGCTCTGGGAGTTGGTGATGGACAGGGAAGCCTCATAGGGTCACAAAAGAGTCAGACAGGACTGAGCGACTGAACTGAACAAAGCAAATGTTATCCTAAAAGTTTCTTGGTTAACCAATACATAAAAGGAAAAAATCTGTTTCCCAAACAATTTATTATACAGTCCAAAAAAAAAAAAAAAGTACTGGGTGTTAAATGGGAGCTTCTAATGAAATTTGGGCTGAAAGGATAACTAGAAGAAGACTATGAACATCTCTCCTGTAACCTAGTCTCTGTGGACCCAGATCCCTCCTCTCCGGTGAGACTCTTCAGGACCAATCGCGATGCCCTGCAACCGCTGCGGAGCCATCAAGCTGGACAGTGAGGGCGCCACATCCCCGACAGACAGACAGCATAGTGCAGCTCTGACAAAGGCCTTGTTTTTCTGATGTAAATCATCTTTTTACATCTGTTTGTAAACATGTTTAAAGAATGGACCTAGGCATACATTTTTAGATTTTGATGACATAGCCATTTTGGATAGTATAAGTCGCAAATGTAACTTTTACTTTTTCAGCAGCCCATTAAAAAAGCCAGCAAGAGATGCATTCAGATCATGGTGCCTCATTACGCAGCTGGTATCTCAGTAGACACAGACAGCAGGTCTCTTTCTTTACATGCGTGTTCTGCCTTTACTTGTACAATTCACTGTTAACTTCTGATTTTCAATTAATCTTTTGTGAACTTCCTGAATATGTGACAAAGTATGTACAGACTACTTCTGAATTATTTTTTATCACAGTATTATTTATTGCTTTCTTTCACTGAAGTACTGAAGCAAAATTTCCCACTGCCAATAAAGAGTGCCGAGGGTAAGCTGTACTCTCCATGAGAACAGACCAGAGCTGGTAATGGGAGCCCGTGTCATCACACGGACATTCTGTTAAGAGAAACGGATGGATTCAATGGAAAGGCTAGAAGGCGGAATTATAGGTGTCCCCAAAGGACGACCGACCCGGTATTCACGTCCTTGGATCCGGAGACAAGGGACTCCATCACTTCAGCACCTGAGGGGACAGGGCCCCTCTGCTGCTGAGGCGTGGGCAGCGGGCCGAGGGTGGGAACAAAGTGCAGGTGTTGAGGCTCACCGTGGATCCCAGGGCGGGGTGGCTGAGGGCAACCCTGACGCGGACCCGAATGATGTACCAGGGAGTGTACGTGTGCACGCTTGTGTGGGGGAGCTTTTCATGTTATTTTAGTCAACAGTCTTTATTATTCATATATCCATAGAAACAAGAATGTAGCAGGGGTAGGTGGGAGAGAGATTCTAGAGGGAGGGGACACACATACACCTATGGCTAATTCATGCTGCTGTACGGCGGAAATCAAACTGATATTGCACAGCAATTATGCTTCAGAAAAAAAGAACATAGCAAGGTGGTCAGGAAAGTATGAAAAAAAGATTTCTCATAGAGATTTATAATCACAACTCTGTGTACATCTGGGAGCAGGCTGCCCACCATCATCAGACCTTCCCACCAGGATCAGACGTTTAACCCCCAGCATCAGGCCCTAGTCGAGCATCAGGACCTCCCTCAGCATCAGGCCCTAGTCCAGCATCAGATGTTCCCGCCCCAGCATCAGGCCCTCCTCCAGCATCAGGCCCTAGTCCAGCATCAGACAATCCCGCCTCAGCATCAGGGCCCTCCACCAGCATCAGGCCCTCCCCCAGCATAAGGCCCTCCTCCAGTATCAGGCCCTCCCCCAGCATCAGACCCTCCTCCAGCATCACACCCTAGTCCAGCATCAGGCCCTCCTCCAAATCAGGCCGTAGTCCGGCATCAGGCCCTCCCTGAGCATCAGGCTTTCCCCCCGCATCACACCCTGCCCCAGCATCAGGGCCTCCCCCAGCATCAGGCCCTAGTCCAGCATCAGGCCTTAGTCCTGTATCAGGCCCTAGTCCAGCATCAGACAATCCCGCCCCAACATCAGGGCCCTCCCCCAGCATTAGGCCATCCCCCTGCATCACACTCTGCCCCAGCATCAGGGCCTCCCTCAGCATCAGGCCCTAGTCCAGCATCAGACAATCCTGCCTCAGCATCAGGGCCCTCCCCCAGCATAAGGCCCTCCTCCAGCATTAGGCCCTCATCCAGCACCAGGCCCTCCTCCAGCATCACACCCTAGTCCAGCATCAGGCCCTCCTCCAAATCAGGCCCTAGTCCGGCATCAGGCCCTCCCCGAGCATCAGGCATGTCAGCCCCACTTGTCTGATGCTCCTGAGCACACTTCGGCAGCCCCAGAGCAGCAGGACAATAGCTCTTGCAGGATGTGCATCTTTAGGAATCACCTGTGGAGCAGCAGCAGCTGGGGTCTGTTTCAGGCCAAGGAGAGGCAAAGAAGAGACAAAGTATGGACAGTCTACGTTTGAACTATCTTTCATCACAGTATTATTTATTGCTTTTCTTATGAAAAAAAGATTTCTCATAGAGATTTATAATCACAACTCTGTGTACATCTGGGAGCAGGCTGCCCACCATCATCAGAACTTCCCACCAGCATCAGACGTTTAACCCCCAGCAACAGGCCCTAGTTGAGCATCAGGACCTCCCCCAGCATCAGACCCTAGTCCAGCATCAGGCCCTCCTCCAGCATCAGGTGCTCCCCCAGCATCAGGCCTTCCCCCAGCATCAGGGCCTGCCCCAGCATCAGGCCCTCCACCAGCATCAGGCCCTCCCCCAGCATCAGGGCCTGCCCCAGCATTAGGCCTTAGTCCAGTCTCAGGCCCTCCTCCAGCATCAGGCCCTAGTCCAGCANCCCAGCATCAGGCCCTCCTCCAGCATCAGGTCCTCCCCCAGCATCAGGCCTTCCCCCAGCATCAGGGCCTGCCCCAGCATCAGGCCCTCCACCAGCATCAGGCCCTCCCCCAGCATCAGGGCCTGCCCCAGCATCAGGCCTTAGTCCAGTCTCAGGCCCTCCTCCAGCATCAGACCCTAGTCCAGCATCAGATGATCCCCCCCAGCATCAGGCCCTCCTCCAGCATCAGGTGCTCCCCCAGCATCAGGCCATCCCCCCGTATCACACAATGCCCCAGCATCAGGGCCTCCCCCAGCATCAGGCCCTCCTCCACATAAGGCCCTCCCCGAGCATCAGGCCTTAGTCCAGTATCAGGCCCTCCCCCAGCATCAGGCCTTAGTCCAGCATCAGGCCCTCCCCCAGCATAAGGCCCTTCTCCAGCATCAGGCCCTCCCATAGCAAAGGGCCTTTGTCCAGAACCAGACCTTCCCCAACCATCAGACTCTAGTTCGCCATCAGGCCCTCCTCCAGTATCAGGCCCTAGTCCAGCATCAGGCCCTACCCCAGCATCAGGCCCTCCCCCAGCATCAGACCCTAGTCCAGCATCAGGCACTACCCCAGCATCAGGCCCTCCCGCGTGGCAGCCCCACTTGTCTGACACTCCTGAGCACACTTCGGCAGCCCCAGAGCAGCAGGACAATGGCTCTTGTAGGATGTGCATCTTTAGGAATCACTTGCGGAGCAGCAGCTGCTGGCGTCTGTTTCAGGCCAAGGAGAGGCAAAGAAGAGGCACTTGTTCGGGAGGCAGCGGTGGGTGTGGGCACGTTCCCCAGCTCTGCTTCCTCCCCGAGGGGGCTTGGTCTCCTGCTCTTCTCACAGGGTCACTCCAGGGCCCCAGGGCTGTGTCCTTCCAGATTCAGTCTCCTTGATATCTCAAGCCCAAGTCCTGAGCTGCTTCCCAGTCCGGCGTGGCAGAGGGCTCGGAACACCCAAGCTCAAGGGCTGAAAGGATCCCAGGGGGACAGCCGGGCCCAGCGGGTGGCAGAGCAGGGGATGAGGGTGGCCGCCCACAGACAGCCCCGCAGCAGCACTGGAAGGAGAGCAGGGATGCCTTAGCTCACCTG
Source organism: Redunca redunca (assembly GCA_006410935.1). Classification (NCBI taxonomy): domain Eukaryota; kingdom Metazoa; phylum Chordata; class Mammalia; order Artiodactyla; family Bovidae; genus Redunca; species Redunca redunca. The sequence goes on along the minus strand of SJYQ01013574.1, from coordinate 1,371 downwards.
GGGACGTTGCCTGGCCTCAGCACTCAGATGTCACCCCCAGCAGCTCTGGGGACACAGGAAACCAGTGAGTGACAGCACTCCACTCGGGCCGTGTGGGTGGGCACTGCTGACCATGGCCTCGGTTTTCATTCCGGTTCCAACTGTCCCTCCAAGGGTTGACGGGCTCCTCCTCCGAATGGCGCAGAGATTTCCTTTGTGTGGGTGAACACATCCCGGCTTGTTTCTGTTGGCACTGTTGTCGCTCTTCGTGCGTTTTCCTCTTTCCCACCTGTGCTTGCTGCTCTTCCAGTTGAACTCAGGAGCAGCCCTTATCTTCTGCATTTCCTAGTTGTCAGCGTTCCCTGGGGCTTTCCAGGTGGCGCTAGCGGTAAAGGTCCTGCCTGCCACTGCAAGAGATAACGAGAGAGGAGGGTTCGATCCCTGGGTTGAGAAGATGCCCTGGAGAAGGGCATGGCAACCCACTCCAGTATTCTTGCCTGGAGAGTCCCATGGACAGAGGAGCTAGTGGGCTACAGTCCCTGGGTCACAAAGAGTCAGACGCGGCTGAGGCAGTGCAGCACACGCTCAGGTTCCAGTGCAGTCACTCAGTTGTGTCCAACTCTCTGCCACTCTGTGGACTGCAGCACTCCAGGCTTTGCTGCAATTCCCCGTCTCCTGGAGTGTGCTCAAACTCATGTCCATCGAACCAGTGACGCCACAGAACCACCTCATCCCTGCCGCATCCACCAGAGAAGCGGCTGGGGCTCGGCAAAGCGCGTGGTCCCACTGCATGGATGTGAACCTGCCCTCGCCACTCCCTAAGCACGTGACCATCACCGTCTCCTCCTCTGTAAATCGGGAGGGGGCAGCACCTGCTTGGTAAGGGGCACACACAGCATCTGGTATATAATCAATGCACCGTCCATCTCAGTGTTGTGTTTACTAATAATAGGGGAACATTGAATAATCTGCTCCTTTTTCTCTCTTCTCACTTAACTGTGCTCCAGACCACATCTGTTTGACTTACCCTGTAAATCCCACACCCAGCAAAAAGAAGGCACTCAGCAACTATCTGGCTGAAGAGGCAGGAACATACCCTGTCCTTAAGGAGATGAAGCCGAGAGAGATGGGGGCCTGATGATAACACTGCGTGATGAGGAGACCCCAGGAGGACCCGCGTGGCTGTGGGCTGGGCTGGGGGACGTGGGCAGAACCCCTCATGAGCTCCTGGGGATGGGGAAAGTGGCACGAACGAGGGGATGCTGTTCCTTGTGGGGTGCCCACAGATTGTACCTCACTCCTCACTGATGAGCACTTAGGCCGTTTGCAAACACCTGTCACTGTTCTGGAGGAAACAGTCATTGCCCAGCTCCTACTCAATCCATTTCGTAG
>SJYQ01013567.1:21696-36117 GCA_006410935.1 Redunca redunca | reverse complement strand
AATCATAGGAATTAAATGAACAGCTATTATCTCCAAAAATTATCAAAACCAATGATCAGTATGAAGAAAATGATGAAATCCCATTCTCCAGATACAGAACACAAATAGAAATAGGAATACTTACACAAAAACAGTAATAGTATCTAACATTTTGCAAATTTTAATTTGCTTTCTTTAACATTATTTAGGCCCCCCAAATACCACACATTCTGGAATTGATTAATGATATATAGTGGTTATTTTTCAAAAAATGATTACTCATTGCTGAGAAGCCATCAGGGCAATAGAAAAGAATTAAAAAAGAGAAAAATAAAATGCCTAGGAATAAATTACTTAAGGTGGTGAAAGACCTGTACTTAGAAAGAATAAGACCCTGATCAAAGACATTGAAGATAATACAAACAGAGGGAAAGGCCTACCTTGTTTATGGACTGGAAAAATTGATATTCTTAAAATAACCATGCTATCAAAGACAATCTACATATTCAATGCAATTCCTATGAAAATACCAGGGCATTTTCCACAGAACTAAAACAAACAATTTTACATTTTATGGAAAGATTAAAGACCCTGAATCGCCAACACAATCTTCAGGAAGAAGACCAGAACTCGAGGAATCAGGTTCCCTGATTTTGGACTATAACAGAAAACTACAGTAATGCAATCAGTGTAGTGCTGGCACAAAAATAGACACATGGATCCGTAGAACAGGAGAGCCCAGAAATAAACCTATGGGCTTATGGTCAACTCAGTTCAGTTCAGTCTCCCAGTCATGTGTGACTCTGCGACCCCATGGACTACAGCACACCAGGCTTCCCTGTCCATCACCAACTCTCAGAGCTTACTCAAACTCATGTCCATCAAGTCGGTGATGCCATCCAACCATTTCATCCTCTGTCATCCCTTTCTCTCCCACTTTCAGTCTTTCCCAGCATCAGGGTCTTTTCCAAGGAGTCAGTTCTTCACATCATTTGACACAATATTGGAGTTTCAGCTTCAGCATCAGTCCTTCCAATGAATATTCAGGACTGATTTCCTTTAGGATTGACTGGTTTGATCTCCTTGCCATCCATGGTCAATTAATCTACAATTTGAAAAAGGCAAGAATATACAAATGGAGAAAAGACAATCTCTTCAATAAGTGGTGCTGGGACAATTGGATAGCTACATACAGAAAAGTTAGAACATTCTCTAGCAGCATATACAAAAATAAACTCATAATGGACTAAAGACCTAAATATAATACATATGTNGTCATTTTAAGAAAGAGAAGCCATTAGATATTTCAATTACCTGTATTTCTTTCACATTTGTAAATTCAGAAATTGAATGAATACATCAGTTTAAAAAAAATTAAAAATAACCACAATTGGGTTTTGAAGGGATAACTGGGACCTCAAACGTCTCTGATACACAGGAAATCTAGGATGAAGAAGGGAAAAGCAGAGTTTGATGTTGAAGATTGGAAAGAGGAGTAACACTAGTAATTATTCACTTCAGTTTATGATTGAGGAAATAAGAGAGCCTAGTGAGCAATCACCTTGCAATGTTGTGGCTTATCGTAAAGGCAAAATAAGTGAAATAGCTTCATGGCTTAAATAACAATTGCAAGTCTCAACTCATGGATAATGGTGTTGATAGGATAGGCATACCCCATTCACAAACCTTTTCAACATCACCATTGTTTATAAAGAGGACCCCAACACAGCATAGAAGCGCAACAAAAAATTCAGGAATAAAACTCATTTCACACTTCCTAGAATCACAGGTTTCTATGCTAATTCATTCAGTTGATCTAATGTCATTCTTTTCAGCCCTTATTCTCTTATTTTTGAAGTGGAAAACCTTCATGATTTGCAGCTTAAAATCATAGGGATGGTGAGAACATTCAGTCAGAGAAGCTTAAGTCCACATTGACTCCATGTCTGCCAATGAGGGACTCAAACCGGTAGCCACAGTCACTGAGTCACTCTACAGTGAAGTTTTCCTAACTGAACCAATAACAGTCTCCTGGGGTGTTCAGGTCTGGTGACAGCAGGGCAACAAATATGATTATTTATCTACTTTGACAGTAAGCTAACAAGTATGATTATCTACTTTATTGTTATATAAAACTAATCAAGGTCATTTAAATCTTATATAAGTATTAGGAAATGGCCAGATAAAGAATCCACCTGCAATGCAAGAGACCAAGGTTCAATCCCTAGGTCCAGAAGATCCTCTAGAATAGGAAATGGAAATCCACTCCAGTATTCTTGCCTGGAAAATTCCATGGACAGAGGAGCCTGGCAGGCTACAGTCCATGGAGTCACAAAGAGTCAGACATGACTGAATGACTAACACTTTCAACATTTTCAAGTATTCTATATCTCCTGTACAAAATGTTAATGATTGGGTCACTTAAACAACATTCATTTATTCTCTCATACATGTAGAGGCTTTAGGTCCATATCAAGGTTTCATCTGAGTTTGATCTTATACAGGGTGTGAATGCATAAGGGACCTCGGTTCCTGGCCCCTCTCCGTGGCTTGTAGATAGCTGAATACTCCCTATGCCTCCCCACATTTTCTTCCCTATGTGTATGTATCTATGTCTGATTTTCACTTTTCATATGGATATAACTCATTTGAATTAAGATCTACTCTAATGAACATATTTGAATTTGATTACTTGGTAAATGAACAGTATGAAAAGGCAAAAAGATAGAACAGTGAAAGATGAACTAGATTGGTAGGTGCCTAATATGCTACTGGAGATCAGTGGAAAAATAACTCCAGAAAGAATGAAGAGACGGAGCCAAAGCAAAAACAGCACCCATTTGTGGATGTGACTGGTGATGGAAGTAAAGTCTGATGCTGTAAAGAGCAGTATTACATAGAAAACTGGAATGTTAGGTCCATGAATCAAGGCAAATTGGAAGCGGTCAAACAGGAGATGGCAAGAGTGATCATCGACATTTTGGGAATCAGCGAACTAAAATGGACTGGAATGGGTGAATTTAACTCAGATGACCATTATATCTACTACTGTGGACAGGAATCCCTTAGAAGAAATGGAGTAGCCATCATGGTCAACAAAAGAGTCCAAAATGCAGTACTTGATTGCAATCTAAAAAATGACAGAATGATCTCTGTTTGTTTCCAAGACAAACCATTCGATGTCACAGTAATATAAGTCTATGCCCGTACCATTAATGCTGAAGAAGCTGAAGTTGAATTGTTCTATGAAGACCTACAAGACCTTCTAGAACTGACATCCCAAAAAGATGTCCTTTTCATTATAGGGGACTGGAATGCAAAAATAGGAAGTCAAGAGATACCTGGAGTAACAGGCAATTTGGCCTTGAAGTACAGAATGAAGCAGGGCAAAGGCTAATAGAGTTTTGCCAAGAGAACGCACTGGTCATAGCAAACACACTCTTTCAACAACACAAGAGAAGAGTGTACACGTGGACATCACCAGGTAGCCAATACCAAAATCAGACTGATTATATTTTTTGAAGCCAAGATGAAGAAGTTCTATACAGTCAGCAAAAACAAGACCGGGAGCTGACTGTGGCTCAGCTCATGAACTCTTTATTGCCAAATTCAGATTTAAACTGAAGAAAGTAGGGAAAACCACTAGATCATTCAGGAATGACCTAAATCAAATCCCTTACTATTATACAGTAGAAGAGACAAATAGATTCAAGGGATTATATCTGATAGAGTGCATGAAGAATTATGGACGGAAGTTCATGACATTGTACAGGAGGCAGGGATGAAGACCATCCTCAAGAAAAAGAAATGCAAAAAGGCTAAATGGTTGTCTTAGGAGGCCTAACAAATAGCTGTGAAAGGAAGAGAAGCACAAGGAAATGGGAAATGGAAAGGTATACCCAAAGAATAGCAAGGGGAGATGAGAAAACCTTCCTCAGTGATCAGTGCAAAGAAACACTAGAATGGGAAACAATAGGATGGGAAAGACTAGAGATCTCTTCAAGAAAATTAGAGATACCAAGAGAACATTTCATGCAAAGGTGGGCACAAAAAAGGGCAGAAATGGTATGGACCTAACAGAAGCAGAATATATTAAGAAGAGGTGGCAAGACTACACAGAAGAACTATAGAAAAAAAAAATCTTCATGACCCAGATAACCACAATGGTGTGATTACTCACCTAGAGCCAGACATCCTGGAATGCGAAGTCAAGTGGACCTTAGGAAGCATCACTACAAACAAATCTCGGGGGAGTTATNAGTTATGGAATTCCAGTTGAACTATTTCAAATCCTAAAAGATGATTCTTTGAAAGTGTTGCACTCAATATGCCTGCAAATCTTGAAAACTCAGCAGTGGCCACAGGACTGGAAAAGGTCAGTTTTCATTGTAATCCCAAAGAAAGGCAATGCCAAAGAATGCTCAAACTACCACCCAATTGTACTCATCTCACACACTAGCAAATTAATGCTAAAATTCTCCAAGCCAGGCTTCAACAGTACGTAAACTTCCAGATGTTCAAGTTGGATTTAGAAAAGGCAGAGGAACCAGAGATCAAATTGACATCTGTTGGATCACTGAAAAAGCAAGACAGTTCCAGAAAAACATCTATTTTGCTTTATTGACTATGCCAAAGCCTTGACTGTGTGGATCACAGCAGGATATGGAGAATTCTTCAAGAGATGTGAATACGAGACCCCCTTGCCTGCCTCCTGAAAAATCTGTATGCAAGGTCAAGAAACAACAGGTAGAACTGGACATGGAACAACAGACTGGTTCCAAATCAGGAAGGGAGTACATCAAGGCTGTATGTTGTCATCCTGCTTATTTAACTTATATATGGAGTACATTATGACAAATGCTGGACTGGATGAAGCACAAACTGGAATCAAGACTGCCAAGAGAAATAACAATAACCTCAGATATGCCGATGACACCACCTTTATGTCAGAAAGTGAAGAGGAACTAAAGAGCATCTTGATGAAAGTGAAAGAGGAGAGTGAAAATGTTGCTTAAGACTCAACATTCAGAAAACTAAGATCATGGCATCCAGTCCCATCACTTCATGGGAAATAGATGGGGAAACAGTGTCAGACTTTATTTTTTTTTGGGGGGGGGGGCTCCAAAATCACTGCAGATGGTGACTGCAGCCATGAAATTAAAAGAAGCTTTCTCTTTGGAAGAAAAGTCATGACCAACTCAGCATATTAAAAAGCAGAGACATTATTTTGCCAACAAAGGTCCGAGGTCAGAGGCAGCAGGCGAGAGGAGCAACCCCACGTCCATGGAGCGGTGGCTGCATGGACGCAGGAGGGCCTAGAGGAGCTACTCCACATTCAAGGTCAGAAGGGGCAGCGTTGAGGAGATACCCCTCATCCAAGGTAAGGAGCAGCGGCTGCGCTTTGCTGGAGCAGCCATGAAGAGATACCCCATGTCCAAGGTAAGAGAAACCCAAGTAAGATGGCAGGTATTGCAAGAGGGCATCAGAGGGCAGACACACTGAAACCATAATCACAGAAAACTAGTCAATCTAATCACACTAGGACCACAGCCTTGTCTAACTTAATGAAACTAAGCCATGCCCTGTGGGGCCAACCAAGATGGGCGGGTCATGGTGGAGAGGTCTGACAGAATGTGGTCCACTGGAGAAGGGAATGGCAAACCATTTCAGTATTCTTGCCTTGAGAACCCCATGAACAGTATGAAAAGGCAAAATGATAGGATACTGAAAGAGGAACTCCACAGGTCGGTAGGTGCCCAATATGCTACTGGAGATCAGTGGAGAAATAACTCCAGAAAGAATGAAGGGATGGAGCCAAAGCAAAAACAATACCCAGTTGTGGATGTGACTGGTGATAGAAGCCAGGTCCGATGCTGTAAAGAGCAATATTGCATTCAGTTCAGTTCAATCGCTCAGTCATGTCTGACTCTTTTCCACCCCATGAATCGCAGCATGCCAGGCCTTCCTGTCCATCACCATCTCCCGGAGTTCACTTAGAATCACGTCCGTCGAGTCCATGATGCCATCCAGCCATCTCATCCTCTGTTGTCCCCTTCTCCTCCTGCCCCCAATCCCTCCCAGCATCAGAGTCTTTTCCAATGAGTCAACTCTTTGCATGAGGTGGCCAAAGTACTGGAGTTTCAGCTTCAGCATCATTCCTTCCAAAGAACAACCAGGGCTGATCTCCTTCAGAATGGACTGGTTGGATCTCCTTGCAGTCCAAGGGACTCTCAAGAGTCTTCTCCAACACCACAGTTCAAAAGCATCAATTCTTCAGCGCTCAGCTTTCTTCACAGTCCAGCTCTCACATCCATACATGACCACAGGAAAAACCATAGCCTTGACTACACGGACCTTTGTTGGCAAAGTAATTTTTCAATATGTTATCTAGGTTGGTCATAACTTTCCTTCCAAGGAGCAAGCGTCTTTTAATTTCATGGCTGCAGTCACCATCTGCAGTGATTTTGGAGCCCAAAAAAATAAAGTCTGACACTGTTTCCACTGTTTCCCCATCTATTTCCCATGAAGTGATGGGATCAGATGCCATGATCTTCATTTTCTGAATGTGGAGTTTTAAGCCAACTTTTTTACTCTCCTCTTTCACTTTCATCAAGAGACTTTTTAGTTCGTCTTCACTTTCTGCCATAAGGGTGGTGTCATCGGCATATCTGAGATTATTGATATCGGGTTAGGGCTTCAATATATTACTTTTTTGGAGGGGAGATAATTCAGAATTCAGTTCATAGCAACTGTGCTCAGCAAAAACACCAAAAATACGTGGTTCATAAAACAGTGAATTCTATTCAGGACAAAAACCAGACCAGAAGTTCTGTGTTGCAGCTCATTAGCAGGTATTAGATGTCTGAGCTGAGGCCCAATGAAAGGTGTGATGTGCTTAGTAAAGCGGGTGTTAGCAAGTGTCTCTTCTCCCTTCCCATCCAACTCTACCCTTTCGTGTCCCCTGATTTTAGTTGAAAAGCACTTTCCAAAAAGCAAGAAGAGTCCCATCTAAAATTCCACCCCTTATACACCTTAGAAGATCAAATCAGGCCCTGTTTTCACTTCCTCATTTGTGCGACAAGAGGGCTATTCCACATGACCTCTTCGCCCAAGGTTCTCTATCTCTAGGACTCCAACTTTCAGGAAAAGCACTTAGCAATCCTGTTGGGAGGCACACATACTGAATAATATCCTGAAAACTGAGAAGGAACTTTGAGACCAAAAGAACGAAGTGAGCAGTGCCATAAAGTGCAATTATGAAGTTCGCTGTGGGTAACTAACATAAGGCACAAGGACAGAGTCGACAGATAATCCAGAGGTATTTGCAGCTGCACTGCACACTGACTGCCAGAAAGGGTACAAGAGAATTTAAAGGGGCCAAAGCTAGAAGTAGAATCTAACTACCACATGTGCACCAACTGGAATTGGGGTTCCTCCCTCCAGGGGTCTCATGACCATTAACCATCTATGTCAGCAAAAACCACTCTTGCAGGTTTCATATCAGATGAAAGCAAAGGCAAAAGTTGATAGGGTGCTCATCTGGCTTGGACTCACTTCTTATAAATTAGGCTAAAGCTCAATCATGTGAAAAGCGGCGGGGGGGGGNGGGGGGGGGGTGTTGGACTGTGTGGACAAAGATGGAACTGACAAAATGAAGTCAGTGTATATCAGCCACACAATCCCCAAGTCAGGACCCACTTGATCTGGAGAGAGGAGGGCCTTTCCCATGTGCCAAATCTACTAAAATAGCTTTCCTGCACTCATTTTATTTGGCTTAAAAGTATCCTTGTATAATTTCATTCCTTAGAAGACTACCAGAAATGAACCACAGGAGCCCATGATAAACATATTGGTTATATTTATTATTTTACTGCTTCATTAGAAATGAAAATAAATTGTGAGAAGATGCAAAACCATGCAACTTAAGGATAATAAAGCAATAGAGGGAATCATTGTAAAAAGTTAAAAGCAGCTTATCCTATGGGGAAGCAAAGACTACACACACAAAGATCATCAATTGTGAGATTATTGACAGCATCTCCCTGCTGGAATTTATGCACCAATATAAGTTTTAAGATGAGGGACATTGGCTATCCCTGACCTCTTAGCCAGGGGTTATGGATGAGAAGACAACAGAAGATACCTAAAATCTCTACAAAGTTTTGCCAAAAGCAAAGACACTCAAGCGATGCTGAAATTTGCTCTTGCAAGGAGGTCTCCATTTTATGATGTTTGAGCACACTCTTTCTCCTGCTGGATAGCTGGGTAAAAAACAAACACACAAAAAATTATTATGAGGATATTTTCCTAAGATTAAGTTCAATTTCTTTCAAAAGAGCTCTTTGCCAAATCATTGGAGGCTGCCATAAGAAAGAAAGTGTTAGTCGCTCAGTGGTGTTCAACTCTGCAATCCCATGACCTATAGCTCTCCAGGCTCTTCTGTCCATGGGATTTCCCAGGCAAGAATACTGGATTGGATTGCCATTTCCTTCTCCAGGGGATCTTCCCAAGTAAGGGACCGAACCTGAGTCTCCCTCATTGCAGACAGATTCTTTACTATCTGAGCCACCAAGGAGGCTGCCATACCTTCTTTAAATTTAGAATGCCAAGGCACTAACCACAAATCCCCAGTCAGGTGTGTGTCTGTGTGCAAAGTAATGAACCAAACATCTGTTAGACTCAACTGTAGGTTTCTTTTTCCCCATTTGAGAGGTAGATATATGTTGTTGCCATTTTTTCCGTAGATTACTCTGAGACTGAGGGGCAAGTGAAGCATTTTCTTCAGATTTATCTATCACTATACGATTAGGAAAGTATGCCTTCTCAGACAATCTTGACTACCTTTGGAACTTTTAGATAACTATACATGACAAAATGTTTCCCTTGGCTTGGAGTTTCTCCAGCAGCCTGCAAGTAGAGAGAGCCAAACTGATCCCTTGATCCCTGGGAAACCTGAGTATACCCAATATCTAAACTGATCATCTCACCTCATCCTGTCCTCAGGTAGAGAAGGCCAAAGCCATAGTTTGCATGGCTCATTAGGGATGAGATAAAAGTCCTAAAACACTAGACATAAAAATGACAAATAGCCAAAATCGGACAAAACTCTTGTATTTCTAATATGATGTCCAATATTCTAAGATTGGTCTTAATGTGGTTTTGAATAATGTTCCGACAAAAATCAGTTTTTGTATTCCCTCAATACTACGAAGGCCAATTTTGCAAGGACTACTTATATAAGCAATGAAAAAAGGCAACAATTCGCTATTTTCTAATTTTACATTGGGCTTCCCTGGTGGCTTAGAAGGTAAAGAATCCATCTGCAGTGCAGTAAGCATGGGTTTGATCCCTGAGTTGGGAAGATACCCACTCCAGTATTCTTGCCTGGAGAAGTCCTCGGATAGGGAAGCCTATTGAGCTACAGTGCATGGAGTTACAAAGAGTCAATCACGACTGAACAATTATCACAATGTTACATTAAATAATTGGTACCCTGTTATTTACTTTGTGGCAAAATTTACTAGAAGCATGCATTTACCAAACCTATTAATTTTCACCATTGTTTGTCTCAAATAGAAAGTCCCCATGACTTACTTTCCTTTGAGGGAAGAGTGTTTTTTTCTTTAGTATCAGTTTTCTTCAGTTTGGACCTGTCAAACTTCTCCACTTCAGACAAGTCTGGCTTATCACTCATCTTGATGAAAAGACTGGGGAAAAAAGAAAAAAAAACTAAAAAACTTACCTGGTAGAACTATTATCATACTAAGGAATAAGAGCCAAAATTCTCACATTAAAGTCAATATGTATTTTACCTGCTGATTTTCAAAAGGCAAACAGCAACAGATCTTAGAAGAGTCATGTTTTTATTAGAACTTTATTCCGCATCATTATCCCATTTCTGAAGACAGTAAATGCCATTGAACCAAACGCGCTAGAAACAAAGATGTTCTAGAAGCCAGGAGCCAATATGTCTGACTCTTAAAATCACAGCAAAGGTAAAATGGAGGTGATAGAAACACATGTACAGATAGGGACAGATGAAAAAATAAGGACTGGGTTTAACCAACTAATGAATTTGTAACAGGAGATAGCACTATTTGAGTACCTTCACTTTGTATTCAATTACTTTGAAGGGGGGGGGCACTTTTATTGGAGGGTTAGGGACCAGCACACAAAAGTAGCATTAATTGGACTAGTTTCTTTCTATTTCATCTGCCCAAAGACAAGAGACTAAGGGGCTACAATAAGAGGAGGGATTAAATTCAGTCAAAACTAATTACATGTCTCACAATAGCTCCTTGTGGGACTGGTTTGTAAATGCTGTAAGATGGAACGGCTAATTATGATCAAACCAGGAAATGCCACAGAGTGGGGTAAACCAAACAGAGCTGATTTTATTTCACCATGTTTTCTCAAGAGGAGAGAGGAGGAGACGAAGCTAGGAGGTGAGGTGCCCAGTGATCATTCTGGGTTTGTCCAGAGAAGACAATAGGAGACATCTGAACCCCAAAAGCAGAGCTCTCCTGCCCGTGTCTGGTCTCACCCCGGTGGAATAAGACACTTATAGTGCTCAGACGAGAATGGAGAGGCCCCCAAGCAGCCAGACGTCCAGAATATGCCTCCCCTCCGTCGTGGTCACCCTAGGACCCTCCTGGACAAGCGATCGGCTGCCAATCTCCAGAGGTGGGGAAAGAGGGACTTTAAATAAAAAATAACAGGGATCGCCTCATAAGTCACGTTGTTAGCAGCAATTTGCTTACATTTTAAAATAACTATCATCATTGTTGGGAGCCCACTCCAACCTAGCAGTCACAGGAGGGGAGGGAGCGAAGCGCCAGTCCCAGAGGGCCCATTCCGAGCCCCAAACTCCTCGTCCCCTCAGCCTCGGGCCTACAGCCGCAGTGGACAGCCGCTCCTGGGGCTCCCACCTCGAAGCTGCCAGGGACCATCCCTGGAAGGATCCGAATCCCGCTCAGAAGGCGGCGCTGCGAAGACAAAGGCGTGGACTCCCCAGGAGGCGCAGCTACAACCGCCCGGCCTAATGCCCGCCCCTCCAATTCCTGCAGGCCCGATTCGCCAGCCCCGCGGCCGTCACGCCCCCCTGTCCCCATAGTCCTCAGGCTCCGGAGGGGCCGCACATCCTCACCCGAAGGCTTGAAGACCAGAGAAAGGTAGACGGGCTGCACTGACACCGCTTAGCACTCTGGACGAGGTTAGCCTTCCTGCGTGGAACCCCTCAGTTATATGGTGCGTGTCAGGCTCCGCCCCAGTTCTCTTCGATTGGCCAAGGAATCCTAGACCCACCTCCTCGCCCCTCCCACCGCTCTAGCCTTGCTGGCTTGAGTCCAGTATCTCTTCTACTCAAGACCTCACCCCAGTAACTGGGTGTTAAAAACGTTAGTTATTATGAGAAACATTATGTTTCTCATTGCTGCCTTTAGAGCATTCCTCTCACGCATCCCACAGCTTATGTCACCAACTAGCTTGCACTGTCATCATCAAGCAAACTTCAGTTCTCCTCTCCTTTATTTCTCAAGGATTTTAGCTACTGCACTAGGTCACTCCCAACAGTAATTATCCTGTCTTAATTCCTGGTGAACTCAAGAATGATCATTCTGATACACCTCCTCTTTTTCCAGTTCATTCCCTTTGGTACCCAGAACCCACTATCCTTTAACCTCACCAGAATCTCTAGTCCATTGGTCTTACCAGATTTCACCATCTTTCTGTCCATTACTGTTTTCTGTCCACTCCTTCCCTAGATCAATTATCATGCTCAGTCCTTACAATCACTCATTGACATATACCCTCCACTCTCCTGCCCCCCTCTCACTTTGTATTGTTTCCCTGGCAAAATCATAATTCTAGCAAAGTCCAGACACACCTCAGTGAGCCTGTAGTCACATAGATAAGCCCTGCTGGAGGAAAAATACACAACTACAAGCTTTTGAATTTTCACGTTTCCCCTGGCCAGCGATACGTGGTAGGATACTCTCTCATGATGCTGGACAGCAGCAGAGAGCTTCATCTCCCAGTCAACTGAGAGCTTCATCTCCCAGTCAACTGAGTGATCACAAAGTAAACACCTGACACTGGTACACTTCCAATCACTCTATACCCATTCAACCATGCTGTTTTTCACTTTCTGTACAGTTCTCAGTAAATTACATAAGATATTGCACATTTGATTATAAGAGGTTTTGTGTTAGATGATTTTGCCCAGATGTAGGCTAATAAATGAGCTTCCCTGGTAGCTCAGCTGGTGAGGAATCCATCTGCAATGCAGGAGACCTGGGTCCAATTCTAGAGTTTGGAAGGTCCACTGGAGAAGGGATAGGCTATCCACTTTTGTATTCTTGGGCTTCTTTGATGGCTCAGCTTGTAAAGAATCCACCTGCAATATTGGAGACCTGAGTTCGATCCCTGGGTTTGGAAGATCCCCAAAGAAGGGAACAGCTACCCACTCTAGTATTCTGGCCTGAAGAATTTCATAGACTGCATAGTCCATGGGGCCACAAATAGGCAGACACAACTGAGTGACTTTCACACCTCCAGGCTAATAAATATAAGTGTTCTGAGCACCTTTAGGGCAGGTTAATCTAAGCAATGATGTTGGGTACGTTATGAGTATTTAATGTATTATCCTTTTTTAAAATATAAATTTATTTATTTTAATTGGAGGAAAATTGCTTTACAATATTGTGTTTGTTTCTGGCATACATCAACATGAATCGGCCATAGGTATACATATGTCCCCTCCCTCCTGAACTTCCCTCCCACCTCCCACCCCATCCCACCCTCTCTGTTGTCAGAGAGCACTGATTTAACCTCCCTGCATCAAAAAGCAAATTCCCAGTGGCTATTTACATATAGTATTGTATAGGTTTCCATGCTACTCTCTCAATTCATCCCACCCTCTTCTTCCCCTACTGTGCCCATAAGTCTGTTCTCCATGTCTGTGTCTCTCCTGCTGCCCTGCAAATAGGTTCATCACTATCATCTGTCTGTTGTTCAGTTGTCAAGTTGTGTCCACCTCTTTGCGACCCCATGGACTGCAGCATTTCAGGCCTCCCTGGCCCTCACCATCTCCCAGAGCCTGCCCAAGTTTGATGTCCACTGAACTGGTGATGCCATCCAACCATCTGATCCTCTGTCACCCCCTTCTCATTCTGCCTTCAATCTTTCCCAGCATCAGACTCTTTTCCAGTGAGGCAGCTGTTCATATTAGATGGCCAAATATTGGAGCTTCAGCACCAGTCCTTCCAATGAGTATTCAGGGTTTATTTCCTTAAAGATTGACTGGTTTGCTACTCTGTCTAGATTCCATATATATGCATTAATATACAATATTTGTTTTTCTCTTCCCAACTTCACTCTGTATAATAAGCTCTAGGTTCATCCACCTCATTAAACGGACTCAAATGCGCTCCTTTTAATGGCTGAATAATATTCCATTGTATTAATATATATGTACTACAACTTCTTTATCCATTCATATATAGATGGACATCTAAGTTGCTTCCAATGTCCTAACTATTGTAATGTGTTAGTCACTCAGTCCTGTCCAACTCTTTGTGACCCCATGGACTATATAGTCCACCAAGCTCCTCTGTGTATGATATTCTCTAGGTAAGAATATGGGAGTGGGTAACCATTCCATTCTCCAGGGGATCTTCCCAACCCAGGGGATGAACCCAGGTTTCCTGCATTGCAGGAGACTGCTTTACTGTCTGAGCTACCAGGGAAGCTATTGCTAATAGTGGTGAAATGAACACTGGGATAAATGTGTCTTTTTCAATTATGTCTTTCTCAGTATGATCACTCACGTAGAGCCAGAAATACTGGAATGTGAAGTCAAGTGGGCCTTAGGAAGCATCACTACGAACAAAGCTAATGGAGGTGATGGCATTCCAGTGGAGCTGTTTCAAATCCTGAAAGATGATGCTGTGAAAGTGCTGCACTCAATATGCCAGCAAATTTGGAAAACTCAGCAGTGGCCACAGGACTGGAAAAGGTCAGTTTTCATTCCAATTCCAAAGAAAGGCAATGCAAAAGAATGCTCAAACTACCGCACAATTGCACTCATCTCACATGCTAGTAAAGTAATGCTCAAAATTCTCCAAGCCAGGCTTCAGCAATATGTGAACCGTGAACTCCCTGATGTTCAAGCTGGTTTTAGAAAAGGCAGAGGAACCAGAGATCAAATTGCCAACATCCGCTGGATCATGGAAAAAGCAAGAGAGTTCCAGAAAAACATCTATTTCTGCTTTATTGACTATGCCAAAGCCTTTGACTGTGTGGATCACAATACACTGTGGAAAATTGTGAAAGAGATGGGAATACCAGACTACCTAACCTGCCTCTTGAGAAATCTATATGCAGGTCAGGAAGCAACAGTTAGAACTGGGCATGGAACAACAGACTGGTTCCCAATAGGAAAAG
>SJYQ01013560.1:5550-16660 GCA_006410935.1 Redunca redunca | reverse complement strand
TATATTGGTTGGTTTTCAAGTAAATTTGCATTTTTGGAATAAATACAAGCTGGCTATCACTTACTACTTAATAGATCATAAATTTGTTTGGTAATAATTTCTTTAGAATTTTTGCATCAATGTTTATAAGAAATCTGCCTGTAACTTTCTTTTCTTGCAATATTTATGCTATCATCAAAGAAATATTGTACCAAACAGAATAAAAAAGGCAAGGGAGACTTTGTTCAAGATTGTTGCAAAAGGGGACAGAGATTGAACTGATCTCCACTAAAATAAAAGGTATGAGTCTTTAATCACTGAGTGAACGAGTGAATAAGTACTGGAGGACACTAGGGAGAGGCTGGTCAATGGTGATTAGGCCACCTTGTTTGATAGTTAGTACTTATTAACAAAGAGGAGACTTAAGAAATGCAAGTTCAATCCCTAGGTTAGGAAGATCCCCTGGAGAAGGGGATGGCAACCCACGCCAGTATTTCTGCCTGGAGAATCCCATGGCCAGGGGACCCTGGTGGGCTACAGTTCATGGGGTCACAAAGAGTCAGACATGGCTGAAGCTAACACAGTAAAGAGACCATACTATTAACACTTTTCTCTATGATTCCATTTCAGAGAGATGCTCCTAGGTCCTTAGAAGAGAAATTCTTGGGCTGCAGACTGGCTAGAGGTTGGAGAAAATTAGCACCTCAAAGGTGAGGCAGTAGATAGGAGGTCCCTAGGCTAAGCATCTGTAGCTCATACCCTGTGGACAGATACTCCAAAATAGCAGGCAAGAAAGCATAGCTAAGACCTAACCCAGGTAAAAGACCACATATTCCTCAAAGTCAAGGAGACCTTCCTGACTACATATGCTCAGAAAGGCTCCTTGGAGGTCAAAATAGAGGGGGTATCATCTCATAGTAAGTAATGTCAACCTACATATAGACCTCTTTGCTAGAATCCATCTTGGCTAAGAGATGCATCGTGACGTATACCAAATATGAATTCAGAACCTGGCAAAGCAAGATACTGACCAAAGGAAACCTGGAAGAAACACCCCGTAGAAGTGATTCAAACTACCATTAGGATGTGATTCTCTCTGAGCCCACCTCTGTGTCTATATATATGTACTCCTTTTCCTCCTAATAAACACTTAACTTGTTTCACTATTTCTCTCTGTGGAAATTCATTTCTACACAGCTGATGGGTCAGGACCTTGTCACTGGCCACTGTCTCTGGTGGTCTAGTGGCTAGGATTCAGCACTGTATCTGCCATGGCCTGACTTCAATCTCTGACCAGGAACCAAAACCCTGCTTTAAGTTACTGCAAGCCAAAGTCACTGGAGATCAAAGGAATGGAGCAAAGATTGATAACTACAAGTTTTTTTAATTAAATTCTGTTAAAAAATGAAGGTCAGAACTAGAGACAAGAAGAATCTTATTTAATATTTAGTCAAAGTGAGGGGACAATGCAAACTTTGTTTGGAAGCCTCCCAGATTCTTCCCTGTGAATCTCTTATTTTGATTGGCTCTCATTTGTATCCTTTTGATATAATAAAACTATAATTATAACTGAAACTCTTTCCTCAGTTTTGTGAGTCATTCTAGTCAATTATCAAATCTGAGAGTAGTTTTTGTCTCTCAAACTTGCAAACTATGACAGAAGTCGTAGGTAGACTTGTTAATCTGGAGAGGACTGTTGCTTGACACTGAGTTTGGCTAATTATAAATATTCAGATTAATCAAGTACTCTTATTCCACATACTTTTATTACTCTATTCATATTCATTCTTTTGGTTTTCTTTTGATATTTATCCTAAACTTTCCATGAGGATGCAAAGAGTTGGACACGACTGAGCAAATTTCACTTTCACTTTATAATGTGCATGACTGATGCACTATCCTTTTATTTTAGGTCTGTTAACTATAACTGTTAACAGTTATAACTACATAACTGTTTTATCTGCCTGAGTTACTTCATTTTACTTCACATTTGAAGGATATTATCAAAGTCTTTCCCAGTGGCTCAGTGGTTAAGAATCTGTCTGCAATGCATGAGTTGTAGGTTCAATCCCTGGTTCAGGAAGATTCCCCCAGAGAAGGGCATGACAAATTACTCCAGTAATCTTGCCTGGAGAATCCCATGGAAAGAGGAGCCTGGCAGGCTACAGTCTGTAGTATCTGCAGAGAGTTGGAAACAACTGAAGCAACTTAGCATGCATGCATGCATCAGAGTGTAAAAATCTAGGTTGATCTTATTTTCTTTCACTATAGGTATACCCATTGTCATTTGAATTACTTTTATTTTCCTGTTGAAAAATTAGTTGATTGTGATTATTGCTTATTTGACTAAAATGAGTTTTTATTTCTGGCTTCATTTAAATGTTTCTCTTTGCCTTTCACATTCATTGTTTTACTATGATATGTCTCAATATTATTTTGTTATAATTTTATTGCTTGAATTTGTTGTTCTTTTTTGAATTTGTAGATTGAGATTTTTATTTTCTTTGAAATATACTCAATTGTCATATCTCCAGACAGTGTTACTGACTCATTTTTCTACTGTTCTCATTCTGCTGCTGCTGCTAAGTCGCTTCAGTCCTGTCTGACTCTGTGCGACCCCATAGACGGCAGCCCACCAGGCTCCGCCATCCCTGGGATTCTCCAGGCAAGAACATTGGAGTGGGTTGCCATTTCCTTCTCCAATGTGTGAAAGTGAAAACTGAAAGTGAAGTAGCTCAATCATGTCCTACTAGAGCAACCCCATAGACTGCAGGCTACCAAGCTCTGTCCATGAGATTTTCTAGGCAAGAGTACTGGGGTGGCTTGCCATTACCTTCTCCAGTTCTCATTCTAGGACCCCCAAATATACAAACATTCAACTATCCTCACATTCTGATACAGTCCTTAAATTGTTTTTGATGTTTCCAATGCATTTAATGGAGAGGGCAATGGCCACCCACTCCAGTACTCTTGCCTGGAAAATCCCATAGACAGAGGAGCCTGGTAGGCTGCAGTCCATGGTGTTGTGAAGAGTCAGACACGACTGAGCTACTTCACTTTCACTTTTCCCTTTCATGCATTGGAGAAGGAAGTGGCAACCCACTCCAGTGTTCTTGCCTGGAGAATCCCAGGGATGGCGGACCCTGCTGGGCTGCCGTCTATGTGGTCGCGCAGAGTCAGACACAACTGAAGCGACTTAGCAGCAGCAATGCATTTAACCCTCTCTGATGAAATCTGAAATTTTCACCTATTTTTTTTTCAATCCATTGCTTTTTTTTTTTTTCCTGTTATAAAACAAAATCCATAGCCAACTAAAGAGATGGATTTATTCAAGTTCTGAGATAGGAGACCATTCATTAATAAGAACCATCTCAAAGAAAATGAGAGAAAACTGGTTTTTTAGAGACAGACTAACAGAGTCATCCATGAGTCTTGTACTTGGAATGAGGAAGGATAGAGATGAGCCTTAACTTTGTCCATGACGAAAGATGAAATTGAGACTTGAACTGGGAGATATAAAAATACAGTGTATTTTTGTCTTTTTCATAGTGAGATTTTAAACTCTCCCTGCTTTCTGAGAACATTGGACATAAACAAATTTCAATATTGTCATCTCTAGCTGTGCTTAATCTATTAGGTAAACTCACACTTTCTGTTGTTAATTTCACTGATTTTGTTTCAAAGTCCCAAAGCATCTATTTGCTTTCTTAAATAGATTCCACTTTTCTAGTTAAACACAAATTTTCATTTATTTCCTTGAACATTTTAATCACAGTACTTTCAAAATATCTATACTATAATGCCTCCCATAGCTTTGTTATTTATTGCTACATTTCTTTTTTTTCCCCCAATAATATTCATTATTGGTGTAGTTGCTAGTTTTTTATTGATTTTAGGAAAAGTTAAAAAGGACTTTCAAGATATTGTCATTCCTAGATTAAATTCCGTATCCTCTGTCAGGCAGCTAGTGTAGAAACACCTTTATCCCATCAGTGATGCCTACTTTGGTTATATAGCCTTAGAAGACTCAGTATAACCTTGTTTTACTTTATTATTTTAAAATGTCCCAAGCAGAAATTCATGATTTTTAGTATGGCCCCTCTTTCTGGACTCCCTGATCTCCTATTTTTGTCTCTTCAAAATCATATGTTTCCTTTATTTTTTTTCCTGTTTTTAATATACTTTTTTTTCCTATGGTTTTAATCGCTTCTCTTTCACAGATTCTCTATTCCTGTCTTCCTTGAGCCTCCTTCTTGAAAGAAACCCACTCCTAAAGTATTGGCTGCTTTTCCATTTTTATGATTCCTTTACACCAAACCTGTTAATTTTTATGGTTTTTCTAGTTGTTCCTGGCAGAAGCGATGCATATAACAAGCTACCCCATCATGGGTAGAACAGGAAATCTGCTTCCACTAATTTTTTTTTTTTTGCTACTTTTCTTAAATTGAAACAAAATAGCTTTTAAAATAGTTCAGAGATACACTGACCTATGATTTGCTTTCATTGCAGTGGCAAGTAACTGTTTCTTGATGATTGTGCTGAAACATTTGTTTAGTTTCAAGTTTCATTCACTCTTAAGAAATAAACTGCAGAACCATCATAAGATTATTTTTTTCTAAAGCAACCCAACTGGACTGAAAACAAGAGCCAATGTCTTTTTATAATGTATAGTTGCTTTCCTTGGGTTATTAATGCTTCCATCCATGAGTAGAACTATTATATGCTTTGAATAATTAAAAAAGATCTGTTGCTTGTTGATTTTGGATTTGTTTGCCTGAAATATTGAATTAAATACTCAATTAGTGAATGACATATGGCATTTCTTCACTGAAACATGGCCAGTATGCCTTTTTCTTGGGGCACAGACCTTGTTTTCAACCAATTTTATAAGCTGTGCAGAATAAGTGAATTCAAGAATAGATCATTCAAGATTTATACATCACATATATTCAATGATTGTCTTTGCCACAAAGTAAATCCAGAATCATGGCTAATAAATATTTATGAAGATGAATACCTTTTCAGAATTCTAAATTTAGAAGTCATATACAGGCTAACTGCTTTATTATAACTTTCTTTTGTCTTTGCTTGCTTGTCCTGTGCTGTGCTTAGTCCTTCAGTCATGCCCAACACTTTGACACCATGGACTGTAGCCCGCCAGGCTCCTCTGTCCATGGGAATTCTCCAGGCAAGAACGCTAGAGTGGTTTGCCATCCCCTCCTCCAGGGGATCTTCCCAACAGAGAGATTGAACCTAGGTCTCCTGCATTGCAGGCAGGTTTTTAACCATCTGAGACACCAGGGAAGCCCTTTGCTAATTTGATATTATCTAATTCACAACATTTTTCATGGTTCCTCACTAGATCAACTTTGTTTATTGCTATCAGTAAAATTTGGCATATAAAATGCATACCTCTGTGATATTAAATGAATTATTAACTATTCAAATTGCATTTCTATCATATCTACATGTTCAGTGAATAATATTTTGTGTTCTATTACTATTTTTATAGGATTTAGCATGACATTTTTTCATGTATCATTTGAATATTTCCCCATACAGAAGTACTTAAATAAAAATTAAAACATGTAGAAGAAAAATCAGTGGAATAATATTAAATATCATTTTGTGTAACCATGCTAAACCTGGTTAAGACTGATAATAAATAAAATTTTTTCTGAATTTCTTGGTATAAGTATACTAGATAATCATGATAGGAAATGCAAGAGTACAAGAATAATCCTGGATATGGATCAATGATGATGTTTTAAGTTCTTTGAAGGTAAGGATACTGGTCTACAGAACTTGGTCATGTAGTTTCCTTATGACCCTATGCTTTGTGCATACTACAGATCAAATATATGTTGCATATTTATGAAATAATATTTCATGAGATTTCCTTAAAACTTAGCTGCAACT
The DNA here is from genome assembly GCA_006410935.1 of Redunca redunca. NCBI lineage: Eukaryota > Metazoa > Chordata > Mammalia > Artiodactyla > Bovidae > Redunca > Redunca redunca. The sequence continues at coordinate 10,762 of SJYQ01013560.1, read as the reverse complement.
GAGAGGCAATAAAGATAAATGGCCTTCTGGTACTCTTGATTAGAAGGAAATAATTTTAGTTACTTACTTGTCTCTATTCTCTTCATTTACTCATGGGAACATTACTCCCAATGTGGTGACTTTGTATGGTGTCTATTTTGCTATACTACATTTCTTAGATTTCCCCTTTTCATAGGGTTATGGGTAAAGTTACCCATAAGGAAAATTTCAGTGATATTTGGAAGCCTGATGTGAATAGAAGAATTTTTTTTTTTAAACATTCTAAAGGTTGAAGTAGAGCTAAGACCTTTTCAGCTTACTCAGTTTTTCATCCAACTGCTCCTTTTTGTTGGTATAGAGAAGTAGCCAGGCCCTTGGGTTTTGAGGCTCTTGATAGATCAGTGCTTCAGCTTCTGAACGTATCAATCCACACACTAGTACAGCTTTGTCATAAAGGGTGCACAGATTATATTAATAACATAGGTTACTCCCATCAATGTTGGAGGCAATGAATCACCAATGTGGGTTCTACTTTGCTCTTATTAATTCCATTTTGTCCTCATGAGGTCCTAGTCGTCTCATAGGTTCCTATTTATTCTCATGTATTCCAGTTTTCCTTTAATCTTCTCAAATTTAAATCCACTATTTCTTCTCATAACCTTACCCTGATTTCAATTCCTATATCAGATGCAAAAGCAAAACTGCTTAAGCAGCTGTGGTACTTATGAAAGGTCTAATATTTATAACAAATCCTTATCTCTTATAACTCATTGTGGTTCTTGTTCTCTAATTAAAGCTTCAGTTCAGTTCAGTCGCTCAGTCGTGTCCGACTCTTTGTGATCCCATGAATCGCAGCACGCCAGTGCTATCTGTCCATCACCAACTTCCAGAGTTCACTCAGACTCGAGTCCATCGAGTCAGGGATGCAATCCAGCCACCTCATCCTCGGTCGTCCCCTTCTCCTCCTGCCCCCAATCCCTCCCAGCATCAAAGTCTTTTCCAAAGAGTCAACTCTTCGCATCAGGTGACCAAAGTACTGGAGTTTCAGCCTTAGCATCATTCCTTCCAAAGAAATCCCAGGGTTGATCTCCTTCAGAATGGAGTGCTTGGATCTCCTTGCAGTCCAAGGGACTCTCAAAAGTCTTCTCCAATACCACAGTTCAAAAGCACCAATTCTTCGGTGCTCAGCCTTCTTCATAGTCCAACTCTTACATCCATACATGACTACAGGAAAAACCATAGCCTTGACTAGATGGACCTTAGTCGGCAAAGTAATGTCTCTGCTTTTGAATATACTATCTAGGTTGGTCATAACTTTTCTTCCAAGGGGTAAGTGTCTTTTAATTTCATGGCTGCAGTCACCATCTGCAGTGATTTTGGAGCCCAAAAAGTAAAGTCTGACGCTGTTTCCACTGTTTCTCCCTCTATTTCCCATGGAGTGATAGGACTGGACGCCATGATCTTCATTTTCTGAATGTTGAGCTTTAAGCCAACTTTTTCACTCTCATCTTTTACTTTAATCAAGAGGCTTTTAGTTCCTTTTCACTTTCTGCCATAAGGGTGGTGTCATCTGCATATCTGAGGTTATTGATATTTCTCCCGGCAATCTTGATTCCAGCTTGTGTTTCTTCCAGTCCAGCGTTTCTCATGATGTACTCTGCATAGAAGTTAAATAAGCAGAGTGACAATATACAGCCTTGACGTACTCCTTTTCCTATTTGGAACCAGTCTGTTCCATGTCCAGTTCTAACTGTTGCTTCCTGACCTGCATACAGATTTCTCAGGAGGTAGGTTAGGTGATCTGGTATTCCCATCTCTTTCAAAATTTTCCACAGTTTATTGTGATCCACACAGTCAAAGGCTTTGCCATAGTCAATAAAGCAGAAATTGATGTTTTTCTGGAACTCTCTTGCTTTTTCCATGATCCAGCAGATGCTGGCAATTTGATCTCTGGTTCCTCTGCCTTTTCTAAAACCAGCTTGAACATCTGGAAGTTCATGGTTCATGTATTGCTGAATCCTGGCTTGGAGAATTTTGAGCATTGCTTTACTAGTGTGTGAGATGAGTGCAATTGTGTGGTAGTTTGAACATTCTTTGGCATTGCCTTTCTTTGGGATTGGAATGAAAACTGACCTTTTCCAATCCTGTGGCCACTGCTGAGTTTTCCAAATTTGCTGGCATATTGAGTGCAGCACTTTCACAGCATCATCTTTAAGGATTTGAAATAGCTCTACTGGAATTCCATCACCTCCACTAGCTTTGTTCATAGTGATGCTTTCTAAGGCTTAAATTATGCAAAATTTGGCACCACAAGTGATTCTAGGGGATCAGAACCTTAAGAACAAATTTTTTGAATTGGTTTCACAGAACTATTTATGTGGTCTAATTAGTTTTAAAGATGTTAATGACTCNAAGTGGATCAATAGAAGTTCATGATATAAAATGACAAAAAAATTTAAATTATCATCTAGAGACATCTGTAATCAGGTGTTATAAAAGGTAAGTTTTTGGATGACTATGTACTAATAGTTGCAGCTATAAAACATAGTAAAAATATGGAGTACTATGAAGCTGGTTTGGTTATTTCTAAATATTCTATTGACTTGGGAAAGAAACTGGTGAGTTTAGTACTTTAAAGTCTTAAATCTGGATCAGGTAAGGGACAAGAATGCTTCTATGACCTCCTGAAATGAAACCCTTGTATCCTCTACTCATGGAACTCAGATTTAAATATAACACCTTATTCCACAAGTGAATGACTTATAATGCACATTTCATTTCTGACATCATGATTGTCCTTTGATTAACTTAAAACATTGATGTAGAAAGAATCCTTAAAGAATATTAAGATGAAGCTAGGATTAAAATCCTATACATAACCCTGAAATGCATTTACAATTATAAGTATATAGTTTTCCCTTATGAAGAGGTTGGTCTCATTTTTCTTGAATAACCTGTAATGGCCTTTTCTGAAGCATTTGACTTACATGGAACTATTTATACTCCTTAATAACTACCCCCTTCATCTCTCATTGCTTTTGAACTGATAATCAGATTCAAATCCTGGGAAGTCAAAAACAGTAACTCTAAAAGTTGAGACATGAGAAAGTACAGTAAGCATAACAAAAAAGGTAAGAGTCAAGCTTCAGGAGTTGATGATGGTCAGGGAAGCCTGGTGTGCTATAGTTTCCGGTGTCACAAAAAATCGGACACTACTGAGCGACTGAACTGAACTGAATGCTATTTTTTTTTTTTCAGCAGAAATTTTGAGAACATGTTAGGAACATCTTCTAACACTACTGGAACATAGTGGAACATATGGGTTGAATTATTTTTCATAAATGCAATAAGCAGAGATTCTAGATTCAATGTAGTACCAAGAAGTAAAGGGCAGAGAATTATTTTAGTATTGTGCTTAGGAGACTAAAACATAGATCCAAAGATACCCTACAACAGCAGAGTTGAAGGATGTTTTAAATGGTAGAATGAATTTATCATTTAAGGCTTACTCATAAACACTCCAATTCCATATTAACCACATCTACTTAGTACAAATGATGCTCCCTTCACCAAGACTGTAAGAAACACATATTGAGAGAAACTTCAGAATTCTTAGGAGCACTTCAGTGTCTATGCCCTGTCAGTAGAAGCTAGAGGAGCTGCAGGGTCTGCTTAGAGGATTGTGCAGAGCCAGGTGCTGCTGCAGTGAACACAAATCACTGCTGTTCTGCTGGTTCCCTTGTTGCCACAGAGCAGCAGTCACATGCTGGTGAGGCTATATAAGCTGTGTGACCCAGCTATGACTCCTGCAGTTCCTCCAGCTTCCACTGGATAATCTCATTCAATTTCTCCAAATCCTGAGCCAGGTATATATGTTACTCCATGGTGATGCATTTCCTGCTGATAGCTCAGGTTATTGAGATCTGAGTTCATCAGAGTCAGGTGTGGTTTTCAGTTAGGATTTGAACATATCCTTAGGCGGTCCATATTTTTCCCTGGTCTCCCTCACTTTATCTTTTCCTTCCAATTGCCAGCTTGCTGACTTCAGGCATCATATCAGTTGCAAAAGCAACTATCTTATATAGAGCATGAAACTAGCTTCCACAAGTTTGTAAGATCTAACTCCTATTAGAGATGTCTTATTTTGCATCAATCATAGGCTTTGATTCACTGATAAACTTTAACTGATACATCTGTCTAGAACACTGAAATACAGGGATTATACAACTGGTTCTCTTCAACACCATTATAATATTAAAAGTTAATATTATGTAGATATTATGCTTAAAATAATCCAATGCCTTATCTGTAGCTCTGTGAATGTGGTCTTAGCAAACTCCCTGTCTACAAGTATGAAAGGAAAACATGGCTGGGAAGAAATAAAAACAAGATAATTTGGAGAAATTGTGCTTATTAAAGAGCAATTAATAATAATAAAAATAAATAATACAAATAATAATGAAAGTTTTGGTCACTTTTAACTTTATGAGCAGTGACACTGAAGAGTCATCTTGAGAGATACTGTCCACATTATGGGTCAATAAATATGCCTTAGAAGTGTCATATTTGGAAGTAATTTCTTAAGGATAAACATAACATTTCTATTCTGCAAAGTCCAATGAAAGAATAGTCATAGATATAACTAGGAGTATATTTGAATGTATAACAACTGATTGTTATGGCCCATCTTCTGCCCATGTTCATGTCCCAAATGATAGCAGGCTCTAAATTTCTTACAACTGCTGGAACTGTGAGGGTGAAAGAGGAGAGTGATAAAATGAGGATTGGAAGGCAAGGTTGGTTGGGGAATTTGCAGGAAACCTTTTATCAGGAAGCAAGGAAATGAAGTGTGGAATGCTGCTTCTCAAGTATTCACGTAGTCAATTCTCCTTCAGTTCAGTTCAGATCAGTTGCTAGGTCGTGTCCGACTCTTTGCAACCCCATGAATCGCAGCACGCCAGGCCTCCCTGTCCATCACCAACTCCCAGAGTTCACTCAGACTCACGTCCATCGAGTCAGTGATGCCATCCAGCCATCTCATCCTCTGGGGTCCCCTTCTCCTTCTGCCCCCAATCCCTCCCAGCATCAGAGTCTTTTGAGTCAACTCTTCCCATGAGGTGGCCAAAGTTTCAGCTTTAGCATCATTCCTTCCAAAGAAATCCCAGGGCTGATCTTCAGAATGGACTGGTTGGATCTCCTTGCAAACCAAGGGACTCTCAAGAGTCTTCCCAAA